>JBAMMX010000016.1:2246212-2723712 GCA_037126225.1 Dillenia turbinata | reverse complement strand
AAATATATATAAGACCGTACTCATATTTGAAAAAAATATCCGTAATTGAAAAAAAAAATCAATTTTATCCTGATAGACTCAATTTCTTGAAGATTGTGCTATTTAAAGTTTAATCTTATAAACTTTAAATTGGGCCTATAAAGATCAAATTTTATTAAATCTGCCTCTTTCATCTTTCTTTTCTGTCCATATACTTTCGTTGTCGGCATAAAACCAAAATTTTCACCTTTTATCTACAATTGATCGAAAATTTGGTCAATCCTCATTCTATAGCAGAGGACACCAGGAAAGTTCTCAGATAGGTGGTGAGTTCATTAGAACCGCTTCAAAACCAGTCAATGTTAGAATTATCCCCGTCTTTTTGACAGAACTTTTCTAGATATGTTATGCTATTGTATACTAAAAGACTGACCAATCTTGAATTTAAAAAAATGACATTGAAGAATGATAAGGATAAAAAATGGGTTCAATTGAATTCAGTGAGTTCCAAAACTTTTATACCCAGTATTGGATCTGTTTGGGCTCAAAATGACCCATAAATCTTATTTTTTTGAAAAAAAATTATATTCCTTTTGTGCCGTGGATTTGCACCAAAAAAAAAAATTGAAATCTATAAATTTCCTTTTTTTTGTTTCTAAAAGGAAAATTTTTTCAAATTGAAATCAAATTTCAAAAGATTTTTTAAAATTAGAAACTCTCAAAATTAAATCTACAGTTTCTTTAAAAAAAATACCCAAAAGAAGAAAAGTCCCTTAAAAAAAAAAACTTTGACTTTCACTCCTTTGTTTTTTTTTTTTTTTTGGAAATAAAATCCAATCGCTCACAAAGATAAGTTCTTAGAATTATGAACAGAAATTTACATATATAAAGATAAATATATAAATATATATATATATATATTTTTGAAAATCCCAAAAATCCTTAAAAAAAAAAATTCCCAAGGAAAAAGAGGAAGCAAAAGATTCCAAGACTTTTCTGACGATTTCATGCCTCCACCATTTTTTTTTTTTTTTTTTGAGTTGCAAAGGCCCAAAAATGTGGCAATATATATATATATATATATATATATATATATTTAAAAACCCTCTAGGGGGGGGTGAAAAAAAAGAGGAAAAATTTTTTATATATATATATATATATATATTTATATACCACTTTCTAGAATTTTTTTTTTAATTGAAATCCACACCCAAAATTACTGATTTGTTTTTGAAAGTTGAAATATCTATAAAAAAAAAATCACATATGTTCTCAAAATTCATACATTATCAAAATCACAAAAGAAAATCTTAAAATATATATACAAACAAATTCCAATGACTCAAGCACGAGTGGCTCTGATATAACTTGTTGAAAAAATAATTTGATGCAAAACTATATCAATTATCGTGTTGAATCATTAGAATTAAAAATTTAAATTAAACTAGAATTGAAACATAAAATGGATTGAAATTATACCTGATTCCATAACCGAAAATTGAAATCTTGGTTCAGGCAAAATTCGGTTACGACCTTTCAAGTCAAAAGTATTCTCACAAATCTCTCTATATAATGGGAGTATTAATAAGAAAAGTGATACATTGACTCAGGGACCACAACCCTATTTATAGTTATAAGGTGACTTTTACCTTCTAGATTTGTCTGTTTAGTTTATGATAGCTATCCTTAAATCACCTTTAGATATTCTTTATTTAACCCATTATAAATAGTAAATGTTCATTGGTATCTATATAATTTTTTTATTTTCATATTCTTTGAAATATTTAAATCCAAATTATCAAAATTTAAAAATTTATCAGATTATTTTTATATGATCTTAACTTATGAATTTAACAATATATAATACATAATTATTTGAACATATAAATCGAATTATAACGAACTAACAAGAAAACGAGAGAGAGAGAGAGAGAGAGAGAGAGAGAGAGAGAGAGAGTTCTTTTGTTTCCATTCCTGCATCAGTCAACAAGGAAAAAAAAAATTTTCTCAGAGTAGGTGACGGTACCATAGCACAAAGAGATGGTGAATGATTGGCTTTTGCTTCGTGACTTCTTGGACAGCATTTAAATGAGAAAGAATATGGATAATGCGGTAGTCATCTTCTAATTCTTCTTCCACCGGTATAATATATTTTAACAAAATCAAATATTTTTATAATATATGTTATCTTTTGACATATCTAAATAACCTCAACCAAATGGGAGTTAAAGCTTACTCGAGATAAGTTGGGGTTTTTCTTTTTCCATAAATTGTTAAAATTGTTTAATGAAATGTAAAAGTAATAACCAATGTTCTGTAAATTTAGTGGTAGAATATGAACTTTTTTATTCAAGATCTCAAGTTTTAAGAATAGAAAAATAGACGTCGGGAGAGTTAGTTCTTAAATTAGACCCTACAGTCATTGATTAATCGAGTTTTTAGATACCAGTAGTCAAGTAAAAAAGATATAAAATTAATAGATTTTGCAGAGAGGAAGAAGCTGTTTAGATGAATAACTACAGATCTTCATGACTAAAATAAATTATGGCAATAAGTTGCTGGTGAATACCCCACCCTCAATGTTAGGCTGGTAATGGATGAATTCGTGATCCTCAGAGAAGTGACCTTGTTTCATGACCAACCTTGTTTTTCTACCCAAACCACAAGGGCAGAGGCCCACTAAAAGGAGTGAACTGAACATAGAGACAACCTAATCTTGTTTGCTCTTCTCGAACCAATTAGTGTCAAGTTAGCAAAATGGGCCAACTCGGCCGACTATTAGGTGAACTATTTGTGAAACTTTTTTTTTTTTTTTTTTTTGTTATAAATTTATATTTCAACTAATTCAATTTAATATCTTATTTCATTAAATTAGCCATATATCAAAATTGATACAATTTCATGAGAATATTGAAGGGAGGGTGGCATGGCAACTACTTTTAGAAGTTTAAAGCTTCTATTTGTGTTGAGTACAGAAGTTCGTAATATTAATATTTTTAGATAAGATTTTAGTCTCGATTTTTATATATGGAGAAAACAAACACTGAGAAAGGTATGCTCCTTAAGGGTTTAAATTGATTTGAATTAAATTTAATCAAAACCAGTATACTTATTGAATATCGATAATTTATATCAAAATAGGTTCAAATGAGCTTATTTTTCTTTTTCTTATTGTAATAAATTTATTGAAGTGTTGATACTATAAAATTGGATTTGATGCTACATTGCTACATTGTCTATAGGTAATTATTGATGTCGGAAGATATTATATATTTTAAAAATATTCAACTATTTTTTTATTTTTTATATTTTCATATCTATAATAATAAGTTTTGTTAGTATGATAGACATATTTAAATATTTTTCATAAAATCAATTATTCTCATAATATATTCTAATATCTCCTAAAAAATAATTTGAATTATTTTAATAAAATATTATAATAAATTGAATTTATATAAGAGATTTAATATTATGAAGTTAAATATTTTTGGAATATATGATATCTTTCCACAAGAGGCATATCTCAAGGTCTTAGATCATCCCTTCTGAGTGCTTTTTATTTGCAAATGATGGGGAGTGTTGCTACTGGGTGTGGTCATGTTCGACGGTCAGAAATTCATTTTTATCTCTCTCTCTCTCTCTCTCTCTCTCTCTATGTAGTCTGTTCAATGTAAGTTTTGTGCAAAAGATCTCTGCGAAAATTAATCTCTCGTCATTAATGACCTCTGCTCTGTCAGTAACGAAGACCGTTGAGAAACATTACAGCCAATCCAGCTTAAAGCCACTTGAAAATTTAATTGAACGTTGACAGTTTGATTCCCCTCTCCTCTCGCTCCCTCTCTCTCTCTCCAACTACGGTAGTGAAATTTCCCTTATCAAATCGTCAACACCACGTCCTGTCCATCTCTGTACTGGAATTTCCATGGACATAGACAACCAAATGCCGTCTGAAGACCGTCACAAGTCAACATCTTCAGCACCCATTAAAAAGAGAAAAACAAAATGTTCGTCGGAGAACCAAAAAAAAAAAAAAACTCTAGTTTCCGATCAATCTCTAACGCTCATGACTCCTCTGTCTCTTCCACTCCTCTATCTTCTTCTACACTTTCTTCCAGCACTATCCCTCGAATTCCTCTTCAACTCCTTCAATTCATCGGATCTTATCCTTGTCGGAGACGCGAAAATCGATTCCTCTGTAATTCGACTAACAAGCGACTCAAATCAAAACTCCATAGGCAGAGCATTTTACCCAACAAAAATTAACATGAAACCCACCTCAAATTCCACGAAAATCTCTTCATTTTCGACCTCTTTCGTGTTTTCGGTCTATCCCCAGATTAGTTCCAATCCTGGTGTTGGGTTTGCATTCGTTATATCGAATACGACATCCCCACCAAATGCGCTGCCCGATCAATATTTTGGTCTGTTCTCGAATTCGAAGAAACCCTCTGTTTTTCCGCTAATTGCCATCGAATTTGACACGGGACAGAACCCAGAGTTCAATGACCCAGACGGGAATCATGTCGGAATTGACCTTGATAACATCGAATCAGTCATAACAGAAACTGCAGGGTACTATGATTCTGTCTCTGGTAACTTTACTCCTGTGAATATGCGTAGTGGCAACAACGTTAGAGCTTGGATTGACTTTGAGGGGAGCAATTTTCAAGTCAATGTTACCATTGCACCTATTGGTGTGAACAAGCCTTCGAAGCCTCTTCTCTCTTATACAAATTCGGTAATTGCGGACTATGTGTCGGATGAAATGTTTGTGGGGTTTTCAGCTTCTAAATTTACTTGGGTTGAAATTCAAAGGGTTTTAGCTTGGAGTTTTAGTGATACAGGAACTGCTAGAGACTTAAATACGACGAATTTGCCCAATTTTGTTCCGAAGTCAGTGTCATCTTTGTCTTCTGGAGCTATAGTAGGGATTTCAGTTGCTTGTGTTGCTGTTTTGGTTGTGTTTTTGACTGGGGTTCATTGGTTTTGGAGGAGAAGAAGAGTTTTGGAAGGAGAAGACGAGGAAATCGAAGATTGGGAATTGGAGTATTGGCCTCATAGATTTAGTTATGAAGAGTTAGGTCAAGCTACAAGTGGGTTTTCGGAGGAGAATTTACTCGGGAAAGGTGGGTTTGGGACAGTTTACAAGGGGAATTTAGCAGCTAACAACAATGAAGTTGCAGTTAAGTGTGTGAATCATGATTCAAAGCAAGGTTTGAGAGAGTTCATGGCTGAGATTTCAAGCATTGGTAGGCTTCAACAAAAGAATTTGGTGCCAATGCGCGGTTGGTGCAGAAAAGGAAAGGAATTGTTGCTTGTTTATGATTACATGCCTAATGGGAGTCTCAACGACTGGATTTTTGACAAGCCAAAGAAGGTATTAGATTGGAAAGGTCGGCGTAGAGTTCTTACTGATGTAGCAGCAGGTTTGAATTACCTCCATCATGGGTATAATGAGGTTGTTCTTCATAGAGACATAAAGTCCAGCAATATTTTGTTGGATAAGGACATGAGAGGAAGATTAGGAGACTTTGGACTCGCAAAATTGTATCAACATGGAGGAGTTCCTAATACAACGCGTTTGGTGGGCACTCTTGGATACTTAGCCCCGGAATTGGCTTCACTGGCAGCACCAACAGCCGCAAGCGATGTGTATAGCTTTGGGGTGGTCATTCTAGAGGTGGTCAGTGGGAGGAGACCAATAGAGACTTGTAGTAAAGAAGATGATCCATTCCTTTTGATTGATTGGGTTAGGGAGTTGTACTGTGAAGGGAAGGTTTCAGAGGCTTGTGATGACACAGTGAAGAGTGAATGTGAGGTGGAGGAGATTGAGATGGTGCTTAAACTTGGATTGGCTTGTTGTCATCCTGACCCTCAACATAGGCCTTCAATGAAAGAGGTTGTGGCAATTTTTAGTGATGGCGTACTGAGTCTGCCAGAGAATGTGGAGGCAGAGCTTGCACATGGTGTTTGCAGTGGTAGCGATGGAAACAATGCAGGGCTGCCATTGCATTCAACCGAACCACAATCTCAAGTTTGAGTAAACTTGATTTATTTTCTTTGGATCTGTGGTCCATTCCACAGAATTTGTACTATACTTTTGTCTTACGTTGGCAACAAGTTTGGGACCAGACCTGAGATATCTGGTGAAGTTAGTTAGAGGTATAATAGTTTTGAGTGAATCAACTTCACTGTGTAGTCCCTTGTGACACTCATCTGATCCAAACTTGATTATCATGGTGCATGTTAACCAATAGAGAATGATACCGCCGCAAGGAGAAAGTGATGTGCATCAATTTGATTGATTTGGCAAAATCTAACAGGTAGAGTTCTCTGTGAAAATATCGGTTTTGAAACAATTAAAAGACATTTTATTGAACCCCACCTAGATTAGCAGTAACATAGTATTCTATTTACCGGGAAGAATGATTAGAAAAACCATGTTTGCAACAAAAATCCCATTTATGTTCATATGGTAAAAGCAGAAATTTTAGGTTGTATAGCATATATATATGTTGGATGATGTAACAGTGCTCATATGGAGTATATAAAGACCTTTGCAGCTCTTATTGCCATGATTTTCTTCAACTTTTTATCAGACAGAAACACCAACCGCATGAACCAGAAGCAACGCGCCCTTCAGAAGAGAAGTAACAGTGAAGCAAGAAGAGAAGTCCAAACAGGGCTAAGTTCAAAAGATGATCCTTTCTTGCAATAAGTTTCTTTTGAAAAGTCCTTGCCAAGTTTAGGCTTTTTGTAATAAAAAGGAACAAAGGACTGCTTGGATGAACAAGTTCAATGAAGTCCTCAATTGCTGGTGGCTTTGTGGCATTTTTTATGGTCATCTCTATTTGTTGCTTTCACAGCCTTTTTACTTTAGCATCGTTGCCTAATGTAAATGAACATGGAAATGAATGGTATGCTACATTATTCCATTTCAATAAAACCGGTTATTTGGAATTAGGACATGTGCACAAAAGCATAGACATGACTGTGGTTTCAAAAAGAGGAAGTGCAGGCTCACAAGGAGAGCATAAACAACTGGTTGAGAGTCAATAGACAATGAAAAAAAACCACCACACAAAAACATTGATAAGCACTATATGAATAGTCAACCCTTTCTAAAAGAAATTCATTTTGAGCAACCGAAAATGTGGGTATTTCAGCTTCTCAAAGGGATCCTCTTGCTATGAGTTTTTCCCGGGAGACTGACATTTTTGTGGGGGGTAACGAGGAAAAGGATGCTCAGTTGAGTCCTGCAGTGGATCATTCTTAGTATATATATAAGAAAATTTTTGCTCAAGATGGAAGGAAGAAGGATGATGAGACGAGTTTAGAACACAAGAAGGTCTAAGAGGGAATTGGGTGACAGCTTATGCTGCCCTGTGTTGGTGACGTCTCTTCAACTTTTTTCCATTTTTTTTTCCCATTTTGTGGGGAAATCTAAGTGAGAACCAAAGAAGCTGATGGCGGAAAGTTTCTTCCAAGCATTTGGTGGTGGGGTGTTATGTCCAAGATTACTCATATGAAAGAGATCCTGGAATTGGGTCAGCCAGTTTAGCTACTAGAGTCTGTGTGCATCTAAACTAAATTCGGGCTGATTTTGGATAGAAATCAGTGTGGCCCAATTGCTTTTGGTTTGGATAGAAAAAGGTGAAAAAAAAAGGGGAAGGTATAGATAGTTGCTAGTGGAGCATGCATGATGTAAAATCAAGTAAAGCAAAGCAACACCATATAAGTTACTTTGAATAGGATGCAACAAGACATAAGCAGTAGAGGCTGCAATTATGAAAAGGAAGAAGTTAGAACACTTCTGCCCTATTTTGCTTTTTCTTGTCTCACTTCATCTGGGTAGGGTAGATAGATACTGTGAAATCCAACTGATTGTTATGTTCTAATTTGACTGCACCAAGTAACCAGCATCTCATAATTCTGTTTCTTCAATTTCCAAGGAAGATCCTGTCAGATAAGGCGTATAATCTATGCCCATAAATGATAAATCTACATGAAAGTGCCTTTTAAGTACTTTAATCTGCGGTAAAGGAACACCTTTATTAGTGGGAAATTATACCAATGAAATTTGGGTTATTTTTTTAAATGGTTTTTTTTTTTTAAAAAAAGAAAATTCTTTAAATGATGTGATTTTTTTTTGGTTTTTCAAAATTATTGATTTCGCAATTTCATTTTTTTTTACAACTGAAAAAAAAAAATTTAAAAGCGAAATTACAGTTATCATTTTCAAAAAACGCAATTACCAATCTCACTTTCAAACCAAATTGGCATGCCTTACTTTGTAGGTTTTTTTTTTTGTTTTTACTTTAAAATAAAAAACTACTACTACTATTATTATTATTATTATTATTATTATTATTATTATTATTATTATTATTATTAAAACTTATAAATATTAATAAAAATTTTTATTTTAATTAACTTCATTTTTAATTATTGAAAAAACTTAAAATTAATAAAAATTAAATATTAACAAATATTATTAAAAATTATTAACCAATTAATTAAAAATGAAAAATTGTTAAAAGATTAATTAAAATTAAAAAATCATTAATTAAAAACATATAATTAATAAAAAATATCATTAATTTTTTAATTTAAAAAAACATAATCAATAAATTTTTATTAATCAACCGTAAAATCGGTTTCGAAAGGACGATCGAATAAGAAAATTATGGGTGGTCAATCTATGATTTTAAAAGTTTTAGATTTAGATTTTTAAATGTCAATTAATCTATTAAGTATCAATTTTATAATAGTTTAAAAATTTTATAAAAATACTCACTATAGAGAGAAAAATCAAAATACAAAAATGGTATCTTAAAACGATTTCAAAATAATAACAGATTGAATTTTCGGACTCTGACGATAGTCTTTGGACCAGTGGCTAATTTTCTCACAGCAAAAACATGCCCATTTCGAAACCCTTTTTACTGTTGATTAATAAAAATTTATTGATTATGTTTTTTTAAATTAAAAAATTAATGATATTTTTTTATTAATTATATGTTTTTTAATTAATGATTTTTTAATTTTAATTAATCTTTTAATATTTTTTCATTTTTAATTAATTTGTTAATAATTTTTAATAATATTGGTTAATATTTAATTTTTATTAATTTTAAGTTTTTCAAAAATTAAAAATGAAGTTAATAAAAATTTTTATTAATATTTATATGTTTTAATAATAATAATAATAATAATAATAATAATAATAATAATAGTTTTTTTATTTCAAAGTAAAAAAAAAAAAAGAACAACATCTGCAAAGTAAGGGAGGCCAATCTCGCTAAAAGCGAGATTGGCAGTTGTGCTTTCTGAAAGCGACAATTGCAATCTCGCTTTCATAATTTTTATTTTTATTTTTTTACAATTGTAAAAAAAAAGAAGTGAAGTCGCTATTGAGAATCCTGAAATCACTAGTTTTGGAAGACTCAAAAAAGTCACACCATTTGAGGAATTTTTTTTTTCAAAAAATCCCATTTTGGGAAACAACCCATGAAATTTTATTGTCAAGCACCGATGAAGATGACAAACAAGATGCAACAGAATAATCATTGCGGAGGACCAGTTTATATGCCCATGCATCCAAGTAGAATTTTTTGCTTGCTTGTGGTCCACGAAAGCCTTGATGTTGTAACAGATATTTTTTAGTTCCTATTATAAGAATAAAGTCCTATTAGTAACAACAAAATAACAAAGCATCCAAAACAGCACGTAGTTGTAACAGAGTTAGTTACAAGAATTGTTAAGATTAGTTGTAGTTAGTTATGAATTGTCAAATAATTTAGCATTTAAGCTGTAAGATTAGAACAAGGAGGGAGACAGAGATTTTGAAAAATATTCTTCATTCATTCGTTCTATACTTTCTTAGAAATAATAACATTTCTACTTTCTTCCTAATTTTCAAACTCTTTTCTCCACCAAAATAGTAGTTCCTAAGTTAGGATTTGTGAGATTTTCTACCTTTAGCATCAGTGGTATCAAAGATCGGTTCCAGTAAACCATGGCTGAAGGTACTAGATTTCTAGATATGAAGAAAATGGAGGAAACCGTGAGGATGTTGTTGAGAGAACAACGGGAGCAATTTGAGAAGGAGATGTTTCCCTGAGGTCATTGGTTTTGGAGTTAAATTCACAAAAGAATCAAAATGCAGCAAGTTCTTCACCTACTGGTCCTGACTCTTCTACAAGATAAGGAAATTATGTTGTACCCATAAGATTTTCTAGGTTAGAATTTCTCAAATTTTATGGTGATGATTTTAGGGGTTGATTGTATAAGTGTGATCAGTTCTTTGAAATTGATGAGACCCCCAACTATACAAAAGTTAAGATTGTGGCAATGCACTTGGAAGGGAAAGCAATATAGTGGCATCAGATTTTCATGCGGTCAAGATTAACCAGTGAAATGCCTAGTTGGGAAGAATACATCAAAAAAATGTCAACAAGGTTTGGTGACTTCTTGTATGATGATCCAATGGGTGAATTGAAGAGTCTTAGATAGAGAGGATTTGTCATTGAGTACCAAAATTAGTTTGAGGAGTTGCTTAACAAGGTTGAATTGCCTAAAGAATATGTTATCAGTTGTTTTCTAACTGACCTGAAAACAGAAATTCAATTGGCAGTAAGAATGTTTATGCCCAAAACTCTGCAACATGCACTAATTCTGGCCAAATTGGAGGAGGCCAAATTAGAAAACCTATTACAAAATCCAAAAATTTCTTTTAAACAAACCACTTCTTTCCATTCAAACAATTCTGCAACACCCTAAAACCTTGTTTTTCCTGCCAACACAACCAACAAACCCTCTAAACCACTTTTACCTTTACACAATTTGGATCCCAAAGGAAAGAATCCATTCAAAAGTTTGACTACTGTCACAATGGAGGAGAAGAGAGCTAAAGGCCTGTGTTTTTGGTGTGATGAGAAATATGAATTTGGGCACAAGTATAAAAATAAGCAATTATATAGACTAGAGATTTGTGGAGAAGATGACAATGATGAAGAAGATCATGATGAAACAAACGAAGAAATAAATGAAGTGGAGATTCAAGGCAACTTTGCTCACATTTTTATTAGTACAATGACTACCACAACCATTCCTCAATACAAAACTATGAGGGTAACTAGTTACTTTGGAAAAATAATACTGAGTATTTTTATAGATTGTGGTAGTTTTCATAATTTTGTACATCCTGAAGTTATAAAAAAATTGGGATTGCAAGTACAACGAGTGAAACCTTTGATAGTAAAAGTTGCTGATGGAAATAAACTAACTACTTTTAAACTTTGCCCCAAATTCTCTTGGAAGATGCAAGGAGAGAAATTCATATCTGATTTCATAGTCCTTCCTGTAGGAGAATGTGAGGTGGTATTGGGTATCTAGTGACTGTCTGCTCTTGGTGATATTACATGGAATTTCCAAGAATTGAGGATGGAATTCTTGCAGAATGGAAGAAGGGTAGTACTTAGGAGGTCTAAGCAGCAAACTATTCAGCTAATTAAGTAGGAAAAAATGCAAAAGATGTTACAAATGCCAGATTCTATAGCAACTACCTAGTTATGTTTCATTAAAGAAAATATTGAAGGGCAGTTATCTAATCTGAACAATGTGTCAGAATTGAGACAAGTAATCCCTCATTCTGATTCTATTACAACTTTAAATGCATTACTATTGGAATATAATAATTTGTTTCAAGAACCTGTGGAGTTTCCTCTAAGTAGACTGCATGATCATAAGATTTTTTTAAAAGAAGGAACACAATCCATTAATATCAAGGCTTACAAATATCCCACTTTTCAGAAAGGAGAGATAGAAAAATTGATTTCTGAAATATTGCAGAATGGAGTTATTAGGAACAGTACTAGCCCTACTCATCTCCTATAGTTTTGGTTAAGAAAAAGGATGACTCCTGGAAAATGTGTATGGATTATAGAGAGCTGAACAAGGTAACAATTAAAGATAAATTTTCTATTCCTTTGATTGAAGAACTGTTGGATGAGCTATTTGATGCCAAATATTTTTCCAAGTTGGATCTTATGTCTGGTTATCATCAAATAAGGATGTGTATAGAAGATATACCTAAAATTGCTCTTCGAACTCATGATGGACATTATGAGTTTGTTGTCATATCCTTTGGATTGACAAATGCCCTATCCACATTCCAAAGTTCAATGAATAAAGTGTTTAGAACTTATTTGAGGAAATTTGTCTTGATATTCTTTGATGATATTCTTGTTTTCAATTCTTCTTGGGAGGAACATTTGTATCATTTGAAGATTGTGTTTGAGTTGCTCAAGCAACATAGTTTGAAGGTGAAGAAAAGTAAATATTCTTTTGAACAGCAACAAATTGAGTATTTAGGACATCTAATCAGCAGAGATGGTGTACATCTTAACTCTCAAAAGATTGTAGCTATACAATCTTGGCTTATTCCAAAAACTTTAAAAGAATTAAGGGGTTTTTTGAGGCTCACAAGCTATTATAGAAGATTCATCAAAGACTATGGTAAAATTGTGAAACCTTTGACTGATTTACTCAAGAAAAATAATTTTAATTGGTCGGATGGAGCTACTCAATCTTTTCAACAATTGAAACGGCTCATGAGCTCTCCTCTTGTGTTGGTTCTTCCTGATTTCTCACAAGATTTTATAGTGAAAACTGATACTTTTGGAGTTGGTATTGGAGCTGTACTCTTGCAACAAAGAAGGCTATTGACTTATTTCAATAAAGTTTTGGCTCCTAAGCATTTGGCACTTTTTGTATATGAAAAGAAGTTGTTGGCTATTGTGAGTGCTGTACAAAAATGGAGACCATATTTGCTTGGAAGACACTTTGTGATCAAGACTGATCACCAAAGCTTGAAGTATCTCATAAATTAGAAAGTATCCATTCCAATACAGCAAAAATGGATGGCAAAATTGATGGGACATGACTATGAAGTGGTTTACAAGAAAGGGGTGGACAATATGGTTATTGATGCGTTGTCTAGAAAACCAGTGGCATAAGGGCATACATTTGCTATCTCTAAAGTAAAAACTCCACTATTAATTGATATTAATAGAGTTAGCAACATGATCCTTTCCTATGAGATTGATTCAAAAGCAGTCTAATTATATTTGGGAAAATCAGCAATTAAGAAGGAAGGATATATTGGTGATTGGAAATGATCAAATTCTTAGAACCTAACTTATAAACTTGTGGAATTGTACTGTAGTAGGAGGACATTGAGGAGTGCAGGTGACTTATAAAAGACTCAAGAGCTTAGTTTATTAGAAACACATGTTGCATGATGTTCAACAATTCATTTCAGCTTGTGAGATTTGTCAAGGGCATAAAGCTGATATTGCTACCTATCCAGGTCTACTCCAACCGTTACCAATTCCTCAATCAGTATGAACTGATAATTGTCTAGATCTAGTGGCAAGGATGTTATCTTTGTTATGATTAACAAATTAAGTAAATATGCCCATTTCATTGGAATAGTCCATCCTTATACAGCTTTTTTTGTAGCACAAGTTTTTATGGATCAGATTTATAGATTACATTGTTTACCTTATTTAATTGTGAGTGAAAGGGATGTAACTTTCATCGGTCGATTTTGGCAAGAACTATTTAGACTTTTGAAGGTGCAATTACATTTATCCTCTTCTTATCATCCTCAATTTGATGGTCAAAAAGAAGTGGTAAATCATTGTTTGGAAAATTATCTTAGGTGCACGACAAGTGATCATCCCAAAGAATGGAGTTTCTAGCTACCACTAGCTGAATATTGGTGTAATACCAATTTTCATTCAGCCACTCAAGTTACGCCATTTGAAGTTGTGTATGGTCAACCTCCTCCTCATCATATTCATTACATTCTGGGAGATTCGATGATGGATAAGGTGGATAGAAGTTTAGCTGCCAGGGAGAACACTTTGTACCTACTTAAACATAATCTATAAAAGGCACAAGATGAATCATTTGGCTGACAAACACAGATCTCAGAGACATTTTAACATTGGTGATTTGGTATATGTCAAGTTACACCCTTATAAACAGCATTCTTTGAAATCTCATCACTGTTAGAAATTGTTTACAAGGTATTTTGGCCCTTTTCCTATGATAGAGAAAGTGAGATAGGTTGCTTATAAGTTTCAATTACCTGCTACTGTAAGGATCCACTCCACCTTTCATATATCAATGTTAAATAAGCATGTTGGTATGAGGCCTATTCATACTAATATACCTAGCAGATTAACTGAACAAGGTCATTTGATGATGGAACTTGTAGCTATTTTGGATAGAAGGTTAGTGAAGAGAGGTTGTGTGGTGGCAACTCAAGTGTTGATACAATGGAGTAATAACTTCCCTTAGGATTCTTCTTGGGAATTCTATCATGATCTATAGCAATAATTTCCTAACTTTAATCTTAGTTCTTGAGGACAAGAACTCTTTCAGGGAGGAGCAATTATTGTAACAGATATTTTTTAGTTCCTATTGTAAGAATGAAGTCCTATTAGTAACAACAAAGTAGCAAAGCATCCAAGACAACAAGTTGTTGTAACAGAGTTAGTTACAAGAATTGTCAAGATTAGTTGTAATTAGTTATGGATTGTCAAGTAGTTTAGTATTTAAGCTATAAGACCAGAACAAGGAGGGAGGCAGAGATTTTGAACAATGTTCTTCATTCATTCTGTTCTATACTTTCTTAAAAATAATAACATTTCTACTTTTTTTTTCTAATTTTTGAACTATTTTCGCCACCAAAATAGTAGTTCCTGAGTTACCTTCAGCATTACTTGAGCACTAGAATAATCTTTTTGGCAAAGTCCAAAGGATGAGTTCAACCATTTGTAACAAGGTCGAACACCAAAGGACATAGCTAGGCGAGGGTATGGTTCGTTGTCTACTTACTGCATGCCATGTGTTAGGTACATATTCCATTTTGCTTATGAAGGCAAAATGATGCTAGCCATGTGCGATATCTAGTTTCAAAAGATATTCAAGTAGAGATCTTTCTTGGAGAAGTTCAAGAGCTGTTAGAGGAGTCTTATGATAGCAAATAAGGGATAATTCTCCTTTATGCATCAAATTTTAGACATTGTGGATTTGCATATGAACTGTACTATGCCATTTTAAAGGGCCCTTTTTAGGGTCCCCCCCTTCCTACCCACTTTTAAGCATTTTCATGGTTGTGGTTTTTAAAAAGTACAGCTAGTCACATGTTTTGGTATTCCTTGAATGTTTTTTGCTATAAATTAAAAATCAGTTACTATTGCATGTATCAATATAGGAAGTAAGTCATTACAATATTCCTTTTTTCTTCTTTCTTTCTTTCTTTTGAATACAATGCAAATCTGAACTGTTAGTCTTTTAGTGTCAATGAGTATATATACGGAGTACAATATGCTGAGATTTCTATAATTGCCGATAAGAATAATATAGCCAGACTAGTATTTTAAGATATATCCCTTACCGTTGCACTAAGTCGGAATCATTTTGTATATCGAGTGAGTCCTTTAATATTTTAAGACTTAGATTTAGAGCTCAAAACGGATCAATTAGGGGCCAAGGGAGGGGTACCGACAACTACCTTCAAATTCTAAGAAAAAAATTAAATACATAATTTTAAAAACTACAACTCCTAATATTGTTTGTCGACTACAAATTCTATTGTATTTTGATTTGAATATAAATTTCTAGTTTCGCCTTTATCTTCATCACTCAAAAATTTTTTTCATAGTTAGATGCCATCTATATCCATGAACTTCCTGTAGACATGTTTCAAGTTTACCTAGCATGCGGGGTGCAAGTAATCGAACTATAGAATCTATGATGTTTCTCGATACTAACGTTTTCCATTGCCAAAACATCTTAGCATATTAAATTAATTAATATTTATACAAAAATTTTTATATTTTTTATATTTACACATTTTTTATATTTAATGAATTATTTTTTTATTTAATTAAAATTTTTATTTTTATGTTATTTTTTATGATTATTAATTATATATTTGATCATTTTATATTATTATTGATGGAAGTGGATTTTTTCCTTAGATACGCCTGTTTGAGTGGGAGTCCTAGAATGAAAAATGATTGAGACTTACAAAAAGCCACTGGAGGGTGTTTTGATAAAATAGATCCCGATATTTAAATCAGAAAAAGTGATTTTTGAAATATGGTAAACAGACTGAAAAAGATGGTGTCTCGATTCTGTGTTACCGGTGTGTTTTTTGTGTAAGGTTCAAAGAGAATTTATCTGGGTGGCGGTTGATGCAGGACATATATATCTGTCATTCTTGGAAAGCACCATAGAGTTTTGAGAGTCTCAAAACCCTAGTTTTCTTGCGATGAGATTGTTGTGGATCCCTAAAATTATGGGGGGTTTTGGTTTGAGATCTTTTGGAGATACACTACTTTAGTGGTTAGGGAAAGTCCCTAATCATGAGAGTTTTTTTCCTTATCTGTTATGCCTGTGGGACATGTTTCTTTATCTTACGGGACCGTCTTTAGAATGGAGACGACTCTTTTTCTTGTAAGAGAAATTTAAATTTATTTAAAGATTTGTTTCTTTTGAGGATTGCCCCAAGTCATACTTATCTCGTTGGTCTATTGGACTGTGGTCGTAAGACTTGTCCGTCGAAGAGTGGAGTAACCGAGGAGTTTGGGTGTCGAGAAAAGAGAAGACGGAGGAGTTGTAGGTGGTTTTGATTAAATGACCCTAGTTCAAAGGGCCCAAGGATGAGGTTTTGGTTCGTTTGATAGTGGAACAGCACAGCAATGGGCCTTTAGCCAAGTATCATCAATTATTATAAAATATAATTATTTTATTATTTTGATAAAATAATTAATATTTACACTAAAAAACTTTATATTTTTTATATTTACGTATTTATTCATTTTTTTTCTTTTATTCTTACAAAATATCATTTTTTTATATCATTTCATATTCGTTTTCATTTCAATTTCCATGCAATCTAGAACTATAAGCTCATCTTGGAACACCTCCTTAACAACCATACCAGTACATCCATAGGGAAAGCTTCATGTGACATGAAAAGAATTCCATTGGCATGATGGGTGGAGGCTCCGATGGAAATGTCCAGATGCTATGGCAAACCCCAGTAACACCTCTCTGGATATGAGCCAAAAACAAAAAGAAAGTCCTTTTTCTCTTTTACAGTGGAATGTGAGAAATGTGTCTTGAGAATTGTCTGCAGCCATGAAAAATTATGGTCGATGCCCACCATAAAAAGGGAAATCACATTTGCTGTGTGGTTGCTTATGCCTTTTGAAAAAGGGAACTACATGCAAGGAAGCCTGACCCAGAAAGGCCTACTTTATGACAACGAAGTTAGGAGAGTCCCATTTAAAGCTAACCAACTATGAATGGCCCTAGAATTTCCACAAGGAAAATCCACGCCACCCCCTATAGTCTACCATCATCTATTGAAAAAAAAAAAAAAACAGAAAAGAAAAAAAACAAAAAGAAAATCTATGTAGCTACTCAATAATGGTATATAGAAGAAGTCAAGCCGAATATCTATACCCCACATAAAATAATGGAAAGATCTCTACTCGTTTGAAAAAAAAGGTTAATGTTAGGGTCAATTATCTGTAAGTAAAACATGTCGATTAGTTATAGTTCAACTCACATCATTTTTTTTTTTTAAATCTCAAATTTAAATCTCTCTTATGTATTTTAAAAAAAAATAAAACTTTAGCTAAAATATTTAGTATAAAAATTTGTTAATATAATAATAATTTCAATTATTTTTATGACAAATTTAATTTCGGTATGCAAAATTTTATATTTTTCATATATATTTTTTATTTTAATTAAAAAACAATACCAATTAAGTAAGGTTGAGATTTTCTAAACATGGGTCTGGCGCTGATCACATCATTTAAGGATTTAACCAACCTAACCCTAGCTTTTGACATAATTCACAAAAAATACGAAACACCCCATAAGCATTTTACAAAGATCTTACCTTCCAACCCTAGACATGTAATAGAATGTCATCGCAGGGATTGTCATATGTGGAGAATTTGACCTTCAAATCAAGGTACAATGCGAACAGCATTAAAGTCAAAATCAAAAAGGTATATTTGAATTGAAAACATCTAGAGCACATGTTATGTCCTATTTTATTTCATTAATTAATTGATTAATATCTTATTAGAATCCCTAAATTTAGGGTTTATCTAATCATGTATTGCCAAACAACAATAGTTTGTTTAACATTTGAGGGATGAGTCACATTACCACGTAACCTTTAAGACAAGAGGTTGAAATTTTTAACTATACAATGATATGAGATTTTTATATTTGGCTTTGGGAGATTGTTATATAAATTTCCAAAATTTGGCAAAATCCCTAATAATAATAAAAAAATTCTCATAGAAGTATATGTTTAAAATATTTATAAGATTATGAAAGACCATTTGGTATTTTAAAGTGATCATACTGATAAATTTATTATAAATATTATAATTATAATTTAAATCAAATATTATATATGTATAATCTAGTTGTTAATATAAATATATCTTACTAACGCCTGATTGGTCTATTAACTGAGCATTAATATTTCTTAATCAAGATTTTGTATTTAAATTTTATATATAAAAAATAGATGATGTACTTCTACTCATAATATGTGATTTATATATTGAAAAGATATATATACACACACGCGTACCCGGGCCACCATAAAAAGTCATCAATAATAATTATTGCAATTGCTTGTCTTTTCAGTAGGCGAAGCTCGGCATGGGGCTACTAGAAGATGTAAAAAGTAGTGAAATAGATTATGATTTCCAAGATTAACATGGACCAATTCTGCCTGGCTTTTCTTCAAAAGGAGAGACAGAAACAAAATTGTAAGCAAATAAGTTTTAAGAAAAAAGGTTAAGTGGACAATGGGGGAAATAGACTTGTTATGATTCACAACCATGGATGTATTTATCATTTTGCAATGCCTTAATTATGTAAGTTAATTCAAAGTTTTTAGAGTATGGTACACAAGATACTCAATCTGCCAAATGTTCAAAGTCAAGACAAAGGACTATAACTACACAATTTGGCCAACAAAAAGCAATGGCCCTTTTTTCACATTCAGGAAAAGGTGGGGATGCAAAAGAGAGTCTTGTGTGGTGACATTTGCCAAAGCCTGCAATACTTCTTGACAAAAGAGAATCTCTCCCTTTCATCTATGGCTTGACTCTCCCACAGTTCATCTTTATATTCTTCCCAATAGAATCTTGCCACACAAGCACAATACATACGACATTAACAACTTATGATGTCCTAAAATTTTGGTTTTGTTTAAGAAATGTCATCCATCATACATGGTTCATGACTAAAATTTTGGATTGCATCATGAGACTTTGATTTGATCACTCAAAGAAACAAGTTTAGGTTTTGTGGATGGCCAAACATGTGAATGATAAAAAACCTCCGCCCCTCTGACCCATCTCATTATTTATAATTTATAGACGACAACCCAACCTAATGAACCATACAAGGAAAGTGTACAAAACTAGTCAATTACTGGCCAGTATGGTACTGTTGGGATTGAGAGCAACTTCCTTTTTTAATAAACTACCAATTTGCAAAAACCAATGTTCCTCTTTGATATTCTCTACATGACCTTTTCCTCTCTCTCTCTCTCTCTCTCTCTCTCTCTCACTTTTACATAATTTTCTTTGGAGGTGAAAGCTAGATAAGAAAGAGATGGAAGAGGAGATTTTTGTGGAGGAGGAAGAGAAGAGAGGGTTGAATCATGATGAGATATTTGTGTCATCGTCGCCGGAGATTGTGGAGATCACAGAGATTGGAGAGGATAGGAATAGTGTAGCAAGCAACAAAGATGGAGGACTTAATGATGTTTATGTTTGTGTTGGGAGAGATGACTTGGATGCCCTCAAATGGGCTCTTGATCATGCAATCTTGCCCGGTGGCCGCATCTTCCTTGTCCATGTCTTCCCTCCCATCACCCACATCCCCACCCCAAGTAAGAATCAACTTCAACAAACTCTGTAATTATGATTTACATATATATGTATATATATGTTGTGTGATATGAACATCATTCGAGGTGCATCTTTGTCAATTATTCATAGTATGGCGAAGAACATGAGTCCATAACCAAAAGGCCTCATAGTATCAGACTGATTCTGACACAGACTAATGTGACTATTAATTTCTTTCACATGATTCATAGTAGGATGAAAAGAGGAAAGAAGGGTCCTCTAATGACCATAGACTTCTTTGTAAAGTGTACTAGACTGATAATACATTAGCTTAAGCTCTAATTACTATGTTTTTTACATAGTCCTCCCCACAAGTCTTTGGTAGGAATTTGGAGTCATTAATGTCCTGTTGTTAGTTGGAAAGCTAGCAAAAAGCCAATTAGGCGAAGAACAACTGAGGTTTTATCTGAGGGAAGAAAACAATAGAAGAAGGAACCTCTTGCAGAAGTACATTCGCCTATGTAATGATGCCAAGGCAAGAAAAATTCAAACTCTTAATACTCCGATTATCAATCAATATATGGTATTATTGGGTCTAAGATTGCTCTCTCAATTTTCTTTTGCGCAGGTCACTGTGGACACAATACTTATAGAGAGCAACGTGGCTGACAAAGCAATCTTAGACCTCATTTCTGTCCTCAACATTACTTCACTTGTCATTGGAACCAAACGCCCATTGTCCTCAAGGTTCTCTCTCTCTCTCTCTCTCTCTCTCTCTCTCTCTCTCTCTCTCTCTCCCTCCTTCCCTGCACAAATCCTATACCCCCCCCTCCCCCACGTTGCTCAAAGTAGAGGTGACCATGAGCAAGGGCCAGATCCTAGGGTCGCATCCAAAGTAAACTTCAGACGGGCCCAAATAGTAACCCAAAAATCTGCCCAAATATTACACTTTCATCTTTTTTTTTTTTTAATTAATTTGTATTTGTTTCTGTCACTAAAAAGATTAGCATTTGTCTCTCTCTCTCTCTCTCTCTCTCTCTCTCTCTCTCCCTCCCACTTTCCCCAAGCAAGCTTTAGTCAATGAAGTGATAGCAATTAATATAGTATTTTTCATGTTTGTTCTTATATACTAGGCGATTGAAGAAGGGGAAAGCACAATTTGTTCAGAAAAATGCACCAGACTATTGTGATGTGAACATTATTCATAACGGCAACAAGGTTGTGAATGTCCAAACAGAGACACAGACATCAACGCCTTCTTCTCCAGCTCGAGGTGCAAAAGGATCAGACCTTAGTCGACAGCCTGAAAAGGGGAATTTCTTTGAATGTGTTTGCTTCACTCCCAAGTTCAATTGAAACATGAACCCTCTTTTTACAACCAAGAAAAAAGAATTGTACAATTTATAACTTCTAAGAGAATGGAGCAGACCTTTGTTAGAGAAAGAGAGACCGAGAGGCCACTGTAAATTAATTAGCTTTTGGCTAGACACTTGTACCTTTTAAGTAAAGTTTCAGATTCGAGTCATGAAACAAATACCGGAAGGGTTTTATCTAACCCAACCTTGCTCGAATCAGATTTAATCGAACTCAAAATGATTATCAAATACTGATAATTTATAAGGGAAAAAAAAAAGTAATTAGTTTTTGCTAACAAGGGTTAACCTTGATGGTCCATAAGCAAGGGGTGATCCCAAGTGAGCTTAATCCACCGTTAAAGAGTACAAGGTAGTGTGACAATTTATTTTTGAATGCCCTTTAGAGGAATGCTTTGCTTCGGCAGACACCTTCGAGCAGAGTAACCCACGGAAATGTGTGGCATTAATAAGGTAGTACATCTCAAATATTGTAGTCCGAAAAAAAAAGTCCGATACAACCTGCATCCCATACGCATCACTGTGGTGATTACATGTTTCCACTAGCTAGTTTGGTTTAGCATTAATAAAGGCCAAGCAATCCCTTCTTTTAGATGGTGAAATCTCATGTAGAGATTTTTTATTTTTTTTTTCTTTTTTCTTTTTCTTAAATGAGACTGGAATTGTGATTTCAATTCACAACACAAGAAGATGAATAGCTTGTCCATGAAGCATGCCTGCAATCCTCTAGCACGAATACCAATTTGAGTACAAGACAAAACAACATAGCCAAAGGCCCCCCCCCCCCTCAAAAAAAATCCCCAAAAAAAAAAATCTAAACTCTTTGTTTAGCAGCACAATACTGGGACATAGGTCTGTCGATGTGCAAAGTTGGTCCTTCATGGACATAAGGGAGAAAGTGCTTGAAAGCATGACGATCAACCAGTTTCCTGCTCGAACTCATCCGCCTCAGACTCCTCTCCGTTGTCTGCCTCATCATCGTCACCATCATTATCAAAGTCTTCTTTGTCATTGTCTGCCGTTGTTTTTCCAATCACGACCGTGTTGACATTCATCTTCCTGATCTCATTCAACTGCCAAAGTGTAGCATAAACAGAAGGCAAATTAGGTGAGAGACATGATCAAAACAAACCCGATATACTTTTGATTATGCTAATTTCTTACGTGCGAGAATATAGATTTTGAAGCACGTATTTAATACAGGATGCCCCTTTTTCTCCGCTAAAAATGGATAAAATGTCAGCATTGTTGCATATAATGTTTTCTTTCAAGTCATAATTGAGAAAGAAGCACAGCCATTCTAGAGAAGATGCTAGGCCAGGACACTTAAAAAGTCTCAAGTAAGGAGTGTCCCCAAATGCGTACTCCTATAAACACATCATCATCCAAACTCATGATCAGCAACAGTATCCTTCAAATTGCAAATGCTTTAGTCATTTCTAGATGAGCACTTTGAAAGAAGATGAAGCCACCTCTTCTTCCCTTCTTCCATTATTTGCAAACAATAATATTGCATTAAAAACTAAAGGGGCTATTTTTTTTTTTTTGCTTGGAAACAAAAGGAGCTATTCACAAACACCACTGTTCACTCTGAGAGGACAACCTACATCTACTCCTAATGCCACAGGCAAAGCCAAACGTATTATGCTTTTCTTGAATATATATATATATACACACACACACACATCAATTTAAAACCCCATTATCAAAATCATCTCACTGACCTCAGAATTTCAATTAACCTAAATCTAATAGCCACACCTTTTTTTCACTAACAAACGCAAATCATCCGATTTATGCCCCCTCAAAGAAACAATGGATCCAAACCCTAGTGTCTCAGACGAAGCAAATTACTTTCAATTTCATCAAATCCCCATTAAATTACCATTGACTTCAATTCAAAACCCCATTATCAAAATCCTCTCACTGACTTTAAAATTTCAATTAACCTAAAAAACCAAGATCCACAACTTTTTCTCGCTAACAAACGCAAATTATTCAATTTATGTCCTCACAGTGACAACAAATCGAAACCCAGGTGTGGCAAATGAAGACCGAGTACATGTACGCCCACTTCAAGGCCGACCCCAATTATTGGGATCAAGGCTCTGATTATTGTTGTTGTTATTGTAGTGTGGCAAATGAAGCAAATCACTTGCAATTTCATCAAAACCCCATTAAATTTCCATCTTAGTTTTCTGAGAAAACCCTAACTAGGCTTGACAAATATCTCCTTTTTTAACCTAATTTTTGGTACATCAAACAAAAATCAAAAGCTTCGTATAGAAATGCAAGTTTCTAAAAGCAGCAACTTCAAAATTATGCACACACACGCACACATAGGGAGAGAGAGAGAGACCTTCTCATCGAATTCAGATTCTTCAAGGGCAAGAAGAAGCTCGTCGTTGTGAGGATGAGGCCATTGAGTTGGAAGAAGAAACGACGTCGGTATCGTCTTCATCGACCATGGATACTCTCTCATGAATGCTGGAAACTGCAACATCTCGCTCTCTCTCTCTCTCTCTCTCTCTCTAGGTACGATTTCTGCTGAAAAATTATGAATGCGGAAAATATTCAAAATTCAAATTTCTTAGTCGTTTAATGGGCCCAGTGAGCTAAGTCCATTACGGTCCTTAGCCCATGAAACAAATGAACTAAATTACATGCATCGGTCAATATCAGTATTTTTTTATCAATTTATTCAAAATTATTACAAATTTAGATATCATGCAAATTATAATTTTATTTTTAATTAATAGATTGTTACAGACTAAATGTTTGGTTTAAAAGAATTATTGGCATCTATCCATTGTCCATTTTATGAAGAAAAGGAATGAATATTAGTCCGTAGAATTTATATCATTTAATTTATGATTCATTTAATGTAATATTTTAAAAAACTTATATTCAATTAACTGAGTTTTAATTAATGAACAATCGCTCTAATGGAATAAAATATTAGATTTTTTAATTAAATTTCAAGTTTGATATTTGGAAATGGAAGAGATCACATTAGGAGAGTCGTCCTCTAAATAGGATCTCTATAAATACTCAAACTGAATTAATCGAAATATAATTTCGAATAGAAAAGGGTAGCTTTTAATATATAACGGATAGCTTTAAGCTTGAAACCAAATCAACTTGTTTATGATTTAGTTGAGTTGAAATAATATCTAGAAAATCTCAATTTAAACTTTTTCAAATCATTTTTTTCAACCAAATATATAACTATTTTATAAAAAATATATGATTTTGTAAATAAAAGTAAAAATTTCCTATTATAGAGATGTAAGTATTATTGTACCGATAATTTTTAATATTTAATATGCTCATAACTTTAACTGATTAACTTTTGACTTTTTAAAACATGATCCAGTCCTAGCTTGGAACGTTGTCGTGGAGGTTAATTTTATTCAAATTATATATAGTATAAAATAAAATATTTTAATTTTTTTTCTTAAATTTCAACACCCTAAATCTTTTCTGCTTATCCTTAATAATTATTAGAAGATATGGCATTTTGTCCCTATTAGTAAATTTAAAAACCGTAAAATTTTGTACTCTCATAATTAGATTTTTTTTTATAAAAAAAAAGTATCGAGAAAACAAAGATAAAAGTGAGAAAATTTTATTTCTAAACGACTTTGATATTCAAAAAAAGAAAAGTTTCCATGCAAAATCTACATCTCTCACTCAATTAGAATTTTAAAATCCTCAAAAATAGCTCTCTGAAAAAGAAAGAAACAAAGAAAAAATAACTAAAAAACAAAATAGAGATTATTTGTTTCTATACCAAGACATAGACAACCGTTTCGACCAAAGAAAATAAAAAAATTCAAAAGTTCATGAACTAATTCCAAATAAAAAATTATTCTTCTAAGGGATGAATAGGATTTTGGCTTTCCTTTTATGCTATTTGGATGACTCTCTGACATATGGTTTGCTAATAGTTTATCAATTCAGAAATAGCTCTTTCTATCTCTCTCTCTTCTTCTCTTTTAAAAACTTCATTCTCTATTCCCCTTTTCATAATTTTTTTTTATATAAAAAAATATAATCAAACAAAATGGTGGACTCTTCCTCTTTTGTCTCAATCGGCTCTACATTTTTTTTCCTTTTTTATTTTGTTTTTTTTATCTTTATCAAGAAAGATATAAATACTGAGAATTAAAAAAAAAATTAAAACTCTCCATTTTTCTTTCTCTATTTCTCGATTTATTGTTCTCCGCCTCTATTTTACACTCTTGAGGTGAAGTAGGGAGCACAAACACTCACTTTGTCTTCTTCTTGGTTGAAGAGGGAGAGAGATTAAAATGCGTTTTCAATATAAAATTCGTAAAGTGAAATTAAATAACCTTTGTCCATCACTAAACGAAATTAAATTCCATATGTCATCCTTTAGTGAAACTTTTCCAAATTCAATTCATTGAATCAACGAACCGCCCTCTTTCTCTCCTCGTGTCACGCTTCTTTAACCCCCACGTACTCTCACTACACCCCCTGTCTCGCTCGCTCTACACTCCATCAAATGCTCATGTTTTCAAAATCAGATTTTGCTGAAAAATATGAGGCTTTATGTGTATGTGTTAGAGGCAAGTGAAGTGCCTGCTAAGGACTCATATGTGAAGCTCAAGTTTGGGAAACTAAAATCCAAAACAAGGATTTTGAAGAAGAGCGAAAACCCAGTTTGGAATGAAGAGTTCGTGTTCAGGGTACATGACATTGAAGAAGAGCTTGTTGCGTCTGTTTTTCAATATGATGATGATTTCAACATGGGTTTTTTCAACTCTTCAAGGGAATTAGCGGGTCGGGTTCGAGTTCCGGTTTGGTCTATTGTTGCTGAAGAGAATCAGTGCTTGCCTCCTACTTGGTTTTCCCTTGAAAAAACTAAGACTTTCAAGTCTGGATTCAAGTATTCTGGTAATTTTATTTTTATCTATCTCCTGCATCCCTTATTGTGTGAAAGTACAATGTAGTGTTAAAAAGAATATCATTGATTAATTAGCATAATGTGATTTGCTTTTAATGCATATCCTGTAAATGCATTTTCCTTTTATGGCTAATTGTGTTTTTTTGGTCCATCCTTTCAAAAAATGTGTTTATTGTGGAAGAACTTACAATCTAATTTGAAAATTAGAGTGCCCATTTCAAAATTAAAAATGGGTTGACTTAGTTTTGATCATACTTACATCCCTTGTTGTATAAAAGAGCATAACAGTGTTCAATAGAATTCTTTTATGAATGATGTGGCGTTTTTTTCCCCCCTCTCTCTTTCTCTTTGCTTATGACTAAGAGACCAGATGAGCCTGTGAGGTACTTCTAATACATGTAAATTAGAAGATGATGGGGCATATGTAGATAGAGAGCCACTTTATGCAGCCTCGTTAGGAACATCAAAATTGGGATATTACTACACAAGTACGCGAATATAGTGATAAATATAGATTCTCTACTAATAAATAATGAGGAGAGACTACCAGTATTTGCTATCCTTCTAGGCTTTACCATGATGGCCCGGCCGCTGTGGAACGTCATATCGATGAATATATTTGCGGATAAATCTGTGAAGCTCAATCAGTTTGCCCATAGCTATTTATGTTCTTTTACACAGGAAAAATTCTTCTCACTCTTTCTCTTCATGGAAGAGGTCATGACACCGTCACCAACCACCTTGTCTGCACAAATGCAAGTGTTGAACCTGGTTATAGCACTGAAATTGAAGATTTTCATGATCCATCTCATGATGCTTCTAAAATGAAGATCCCGGATGGTAACAAGCTGATAAAAACAATTGCCAACCGACTAGAGAAGCTTTTCAATAAATATGAAGACGATTTGAGAACTGATGATTCATCACCCACATCTACTTCCATGTCCGAATATGAGGATTGTGCGGAGGAATTCCCCTCTACTTGTAGCTTTGAAGAAGCAGTCGAGACAATGCAGTCGGAGTACAGTGAGGATGAATTTCCAGAGAACCTGCAGGGAGGGATTCTTGTCAATCAGACTTATGCGTTGTCACCAAAAGATCTTCTAATGTTTATTTTTGCACCTAATTCACAATTCATAAGAGATCTTGCAGAGCTACAGAGCACGACTGATTTACAAGATGGGCCTTGGACTCGGAAATCAGGAGACATATCTTGTTTAAACCGTGTTGTTATATACACGAAAGCTGCAACGAAGTTGCTTAAGGCTGTTAAAGCTACTGAGGAGCAAACATGTATCAAAGCAGACAAAAGAGGATATGTTGTGTTTGTTAGTGTGAGTACACCAGATGTTCCATATGGAAACACGTTCAAGGTTGAGTTACTTTACAAGATAATGACTGGTTCAGAGTTGTCTTTGGGAGAAGAAACCTCCCATCTTGTGGTAAGTTGGGGAATCAACTTCCTTCAGAGCACAATGATGAGAGGAATGATTGAAGGAGGAGCTCGGCAGGGACTACTGGAAAGTTTTAACCATTTTTCCAAATTGTTAGGTCAAAATTTGAAGACACTGGATGTATTGGATAAGGACAGTTTCTTAACAAGTTTGGAGACTGGGCATAAGTCGGACTGGCAGTTAGCTATCAAATACTTCTGGAATTTCACTGTTGTTTCCGCAATATTTATGGCACTGTATGTGATATTGCACATTTTGCTCTGTGAACCTTGTAAACTGCGAGGATTGGAATTCAGTGGTCTCGATTTGCCTGATAGTTTTGGAGAGCTTATAACATGTGCTATTTTGGTCATTCATTTAGAACGCGTTTATGGCATGGTATCACACTTTGTGCGGGCTAGGGTTCAAAGAGGTTTGCATTGTGTATATTTTTGACATTTTTGACAATCTGAGTCTGTTGCATTCTCTTACTTGACTTGTTTAAGCAGGAAGTGACCATGGACTGAAGGCCCAAGGCGATGGCTGGGTGCTTACTGTTGCTTTGATTGAAGGAGTTAGCCTAGCTTCTTTGGATTCCATGGGGTTCTTAGATCCCTATGTGGTTTTTTCCTGCAATGGTAAAACAAGAACAAGCTCTGTGAAACTTCAAACTTGCGATCCTCATTGGAACGGTAACATCCTTAACCTCTTCAAAATTTCCTTTTTCTTTTCTTTGTTTGCCATGTAAGACAACCTAAAGCTAACCCTGCTGTTATTCAGTTGAGTCTAACCCAGTGGTAAGATGCTCAAGATTGGCTAATTTAGTAAAATAAGCTCAAGATTGAGCTACGGCCCAGCTCAATTAGTATCACAAGATAAGCTTGAATGAGTTTTTCTTGAGTCAAGCTTAGCTCGAGTAACTTGTTCAGTTTTAACATGAAAATCGAGTAAGAGCTGACTAGATGGATGCTCAAACTTGACTTGTTTAATAAACGAGCTCTAGATTGATCTGAAGCTTGGGCCATTTAATATTATGGAGTGGAACTTGAATGAGCTTTTCAAAAGTCAAACTCAAGTTGAGCTTGATCTACTTTTAGCGGTTTTTTATTCTTATCTTTTCCATTTTCCGCATTCTCCTCTTTCAATTGCCAAAGAACCAATATTACTATGTTGCGTGTGGGCATGTTATTTGGTCTTTGTTTATGTACACTGTCCTTGATATTTTGGTCCTTAATGATTGGATATGTGAAGAGGTCTTGGAATTTGATGCCATGGAAGAGCCACCATCGGTGCTTGATGTGGAAGTTTTCGATTTTGATGGTCCATTCGACCAGTTTACTTCTCTTGGGCATGCTGAAGTCAATTTTGTGAAGCATACTTCCACAGAGTTAGCAGACATGTGGGTGCCTCTTCAGGGTAAACTTGCTCAGTCTTCTCAGTCAAAGCTGCATTTACGAATCTTTTTGGAAAATACTAATGGAGTTGAAACAATCAAGGATTACTTAACAAAGATGGAAAAGGAAGTTGGAAAGAAGGTGAATTGAATATGTATTTCTGTCTTTCCCTCTCCACTGTGTTCCCTAATAAATTTTGTTTAACATGAGTTGTTTAACTGAGCAGCTGAGCCTCCGGTCACCTCATAGGAATTCAATGTTCCAGAAGCTGTTTAAACTGCCACCAGAAGAATTTCTAATTAGTGACTTTTCATGTTCCCTCAGAAGAAAGATGCCTTTGCAGGTGTGCAATAAGAAACCTTGTTTGTATTTTTTGTTATGATCTAGTATTTTATCAATATATCTATAAGTATGATTTAGTGAATAAAGCATGGGAGAATATCAGATAGATACTGTGACAATAGTATATGCCTAGGTAGCCATCCAATGAATTGTTGGAGCTTAGCACAGTGCCATTAACTGGACTATTTTATCTATGTTCGAGTCTTGACAACTTGTTTCTTTGTTATACTGTAGGGTCGACTCTTTCTATCAGCAAGAGTTGTTGGGTTTTATGCCAATCTGTTTGGTTACAAAACCAAATTTTTCTTTCTTTGGGAAGACGTTGAGGACATTGAAGTGCTTCCTCCGTCTCTGGCATCTGTTGGCAGCCCTACATTAGTCATAGTTCTTAAAAATGGCCGAGGTATGGATGCTAGGCACGGCGCAAAATCTCAAGACGAGGATGGCAGACTCAGATTTTATTTTCAGTCATTTGTTCCATTCGGTGTGGCCAGCAGGTATTGGTTTTCAATTGATCTAGATTATCATTTATTGATTTGGCAAATTTTCTAATGATCGTGGTTTCTGTATGTTTAATTGGTAGGACGATAATGGCTTTGTGGAGGACAAGGACTTTGGCCCCAGAACAGAAAGCACAAATTGCAGAAGAACAGCAGGGACAAGATGGAAACTATTCTCAACTTGAAGATGCAGGAGCTGCTTTTCTGAATGTTGAGAGCGCTAAAATGTCCAAGATATACTCTGCCCGAATTCCATTTGATGTATGTGATTCTCTTCTCATTCACTCACTCATCATGCTTGCCACACCTAGAAATTGAATCATCATATAGTACTACATTGAACACTATCACTTAAGTCAATATTTGATCTCTTCTCTTAGCCTAGAAAGAAAATATAATGTGAAATAAGTTCACCTGGATATGCACTAATTCTTCCGCCTATTAGAGGATGTAATTTAGATTTTTGGGGTTCATAAGCTATAATCACAAGCTCAACCTGTGAAGTTAGCTGATGTTCTATGGCTCTAGCTCCTGATACATGATGGAAAACTTAATTCCTATATTAAAAGCTAGCTATTAAGATGTGGAGTTCTAGGGTTTACAACCATACCCTAACAGGTGGAGTTAAGGGACGTGGGACTTGAAACCTCCAACCTGAACTCAAACCTAATAACGGTACTCTTGTTACACTAGTAGGTTCCATATGTACATAGAATTGGACTGTAGCCTTGCTGAGCCTGTTGAATGCCTACTATGCGTCCCCCCCCCCCCCCCCCAAAAAAAAAAAAAAAACTATGTTCTTGTACATAATGAATTTGTTGCCCCATTGCTGCAGATAAAGTCAGTGATGAAGATGTTTGATGGAGGAATTTTGGAGCACACTGTAATGGGAAAATCTGGTTGTCTCAATTATGTGACCACCCCATGGGAAGCACAAAAGTCCGATGTATACGAAAGACACCTATTATACAAATTCAACCACCACATATCCATCTTTGGAGGTGAAGTTGCTTGTACACAACAAAGATTTCCCTTGGGAAATCATGGAGGGTGGGTCGTGGACGAGGTCATGACTCTTCATGATGTTCCATTCGGTGACCACTTCCGCGTATGTGACAAATAATTGCTCATTTTGCAAGTTTCATGTTCTTGTTCATGCGCGGTTAATGCTCAATTGGATTTTGCAGGTCCATTTTAAGTATCAAATGGAGAAGCAACAGACTGAACCTTGTTCTTGCAAATGTGATGTCCACATGGGGATCGAGTGGCTAAGAAGTACCAAGTTCCAGCAGAGAATCAGTCGCAACATAACCGATAAATTCGCAAAACGTGTGAAGGAAATACTACAATTGTTGGAGACTGAGATTTCTTTGGCAAATGGGAATCCGCCTAGATAGTTGATTCTCACAACAACTGCCTCTGCATTGCTTGGTGAGTTTCATCTGGTTTAGGAGAGGCAAAACAGGGTGTACAAGACTAATCAATGGTATAGTCTTCTTGAGAGCTATCCATGCACGCATTTTTTATATTATTTTTTCTACTTTATATGAATGTTTCAAATTTCAATTGCCATATTTTCACTCTTCTTCTGACAATTTTGTGTGATTTTAAATCATTAAAAATTGTGTAGAAAAAATTGTTCCATAGAAAATTTATTTAATTTGATTATTTTAAATTGATTACACATTAAACTTTAAATTGATTATTTTAGAAAAATAATTTATTTAATTTTATGAAAATTTAAATTTGGCTTTTGTTAGAGAAAGATATCTAATTTTGGAGAGAGAAAAATCAAATCAAATTGATTTTTGAGGAAGAATCTAAATTAATTCTTACAAAAGAAAATTTAAAACTTCCATATGTTTGTTTTAAGATATAAGTATACGACGTCTAATTAATCCAGTGGCTAGGTATCGGTTTCTCTTTAAATAAAATTTTAGATTCGAGTCTTATGTATAGAAAAAACAGACGATGAGAGAGTTTTGCCCTTTAAGAGATTGACAGATTGTCGAAACCCTTAAAATTAATACTTATTTTTCAATGCAAATAAATTTGTAACAATTATGGTATCAGATTAAATCTTAAAGGAATTAAATTAATTTAATTTTTTAGTTCAATGACAAAAATAAAAAAGGGGGTTTTAATGGTTAAATTCCTAAATTAAAATTAATAACTTAAAAATAAGAAACAAATTGCCAATACAAAATAACAAAATTTGAAAGAAAATCAATCTATCAAACTCTGATTCAAGAGTTCACCACGTTCAATTGTTTTATTGATCACAATTCAAAAATGGTTACTTGCAATTCAAACATTTTAATCTTAGATTTATTAGAATTGTCTCTTAAATTAATTGACTAAACTCAATGTTTAGTTAAAACTTATCATTAATCAATTGGACACGATAGCGTTCCATATCAATATAATGATAGTATTAAATTCTATGAAAATAGTTAAACCAAAATTTAAATAATTGGGATAGTCACAATTATTTAATTCTGTTCTACCGATTCTTTTAGATTAAACATGAATATTGGTTAAAAACCAATGAACATAAATAATCTAATTTCTACTTGTATCATTCATTCATGATAATTACAGATAATTGAAATCATGGATAGTTATAGAACAATTAATATTGAATTAATTTGTTAAATTAACTCACTATCAATCCTTCATATAAAATAAATCCAGAATCAATGAATAGTTGAATTAAAGAACAAAAATTAAATGAAACACATAACCTTATAGTGAAGACAATCGAAATAAAATTTCCCTTGAATCAGAAAATAAAGTTAACCTGTCACGCCCCGAACCGGGAATCGTGAACAGCCACCCGTTGACCTAGATGTCGGCTGTATTTTTACAGAAAATCGGGCAAAACCCCCCCATAAATCGGAGGTCTCCCATGTACAATTAACCTGTATAAATTAAAAACATCATATACATTACACAAATAGCCATCCCGGCCTCAAAACAATCCACTAAATCTCCCAACCGACATCCAGACAACGCAAGGCTAACACATCACCAACAGTCCTAACCACAGACCTCTACTGTCATGCCCAACTAGAGCATGAACAGCCGCCACACCGAGCGGACCTAAATTTTATACAATTTACAATACTTTTCCCAAATATTATTCAAATACGTACAATTGCCTCAATGCAAATGAAATATGAGAGTTTCACAAATAAACTTATATAATTTATACAGTCATCCCGAAATATGTACACGGTCAACTACAGACCTCAACAAGACCACGCAGGGTCGACAATAAAACACGAAATTCATAATTTCAATTAAAACTTAATCTCACCGTTGTCAACTCCAATCCACCAACGAGCTATCAAGCCCTCGAGTCAAATACATCGCCCTAGTACCATAATCCTGTCTGGGGAGGGAAAAAGGAGGGGTGAGTACTCAGGGAAGAATACTCAGTGAGTGAGTAGGTCAATGTAATCGTGTAATATGGGGTGTGAAACTGGAGTGTCAAAATATAAGTACACAAATCATATTTCAAATCATCATGCTTTTCATTTCAACAATAGCTCGTTTACACGCATCAAGTCAAATATGCATCCAAAACACTGTCATCAAAATCATAGAGCTGCCAGCCGAAAATGTCCTGGCAGAGGTCTACCACGACCTATGACAGGCGCACCGGGGGTGTTATATGCGATTTTTATTTAAAGTGCTCTCCACCCCGGCGTTGGCGACGGACCTCGTCCAGGTGCTAGACTTGACTAGCAGTCAAGTCCTCCCCCTTTCGGGTTCAACCTGCCTAGTTCCGTGTAGTAAATATAATCTCGACCACTCGTGGGATACCCCAGGCCTAGGCATATCCGGACGCCACCAAAGCGCCTCTCACGGTGTCCTTCGTAGCTACGGAACAATACATATCACAGCTCTCAAGGCCAATATCAATATCATATCAAACATGTGTCGTAAATCAGGTTCACAAACCAAATGCAACATATATCATAAAATGGCACATTTTTCATTTCAACCACATGGATGCATATTTCATAATTCAATCACATTTTTGGACACTCCATCGGTTCACAAAATCATTTCCAAAACCAGTCAAAACATTTTAAGCACGCGATAAATCATGCTCATTTATCAAACTGTTATAAATCAGAGTTTACATATTAAACGAAAACATTGAAATAAAACCCACTCACAGTATACGGGAGGATCAATCACTCCCTACAATGCACGACAAGTGTCGAAACCGTGCTCCCCTCGATCAAGACATCCAACACTTACGCATGTATAAAATCAACAAGTTTCAAACCTGCGCAGTTATAGAAAATAGGCTATAACTTCTGATACACCTTTACAAATCAAGGGGTTTCTTATTTCATTTTTAAAACTAAGGATGTCTAGTGTCTAAGGCAAACAACCTCACATCATTCGAAGCTGTGTAGAGAAAGTTATGCTCACAACATATCCATAAGACTCAAGTGATATTACTCAATCAATCCTACACAAAGCTCACACCAATCCAATCTCTCGTCGTACATAGGAGTCAGCATATACACCAACATACTTTTATTCAAAATTCTTCATCAACTTCTTCTCTTCAATACACCAATACAATTCTATACATTTATCATATAAATACAGACACAGGCTTTTGCTCATTCTTTATAATTGCACATTTTCATATCACTTTAACACACCAATATCACTATATATATACATACACTTTCTATACCTTATTACATACACATATAAACCTCTATCTTGCTTACTAGCGTCATTCCAAATCTCTCCAATGGATTCGATCAATACAATTTTACATCCACATACTCACTAACCTCTATTCAAAATTCAGCATGCATAAATCCTCACACTTTTGGCCTCAATTTCACATATACATATTCCATAACACACCACACTTCAATGCCAAAAACACAAGTACATCAAATTCACATTTTAACACTCAAAATCTCATTAAAATCCATCAAATTTCATATTCAAAGTTCTACATTTTCCTGTACATGTTTCCTTAGGGTTTCTCCCCTCAATATGTGCTCATTTAAGACTTAAATCAAACATTTACACAATCACCTTTCTAGATTCGCATTTCATTCCTTTCATTCCATTTATAAACAATTAATCAAATCAAAATCAAGCCTGATTCAATCCTAAAACCAATCAAAATTGGAAATACGCTTAAAATAAATAAGTTTCCTACGAACTGGAAAATCTTTGAAAAATCATACACTTTTCAATTCTCATCCGATTTCTTCAACCCATATGTTATTTCAAAGGTATTGAAACCTATTTTCATAATATAGAGTTTGTATTTAACTTACCTATATGCAACATCAACCATAATGTAAAACAACGTATCCATCCTTAGGCTAAAATCCCAAATTTCGACTATTTTCATACATATGTCAAATTAAATTCTACAGGAAAGTATTCAAATCAATTCAACTCAATCTCATTATCCTTTAATATGCTTCTTCCATACTAAGCAACATATTTCGCATAAATTTTTAAACTTAATCCTCACAATCAGGCATATTCCAATCAATTTTCAACTAAAGCTATACAACCGAATCAAACAAACCTCTATCATTATCTAACACATTCTATTATACAACGCAGCCCTATTTATATCAAATTCTAAACTTAACATAAGTAATTTCATACGAAATTGCAGGAAAGTACATTTCCTTTTAAATCTAACTTATTTCAAGGCATACATAAAATTTCTAATTCTAATTTCAATCCTAAATTCAATAAAATAACTCAAATATAGAAAGGATTGCATTTCCCTCACCTAGGGTTCACTGCGGTCCAAAACCCTAACGTCCATGCGACATTCGATTCCGTCCAAAACCTACAATGCTTCCAATTTGAAGCAAAAGTCAGCAAATTTAGTATAAATCTCCAAGAAATCGAAACCCTAGAATTTGGGTTAGGATTTGATCTTACCTTTGCAGTGGACAACACAGTCGACCTAGGGCTTTCGGTTGGGGCTTCCGCAGGTGGCAGAAGGCGCGCTGAAAGAGCTATCGCGCGCTGGAGCGCGTGCAGGAAGGGACGATCTCGTGCTGGCGCGCGCAGGAGGCAGGCGCAGTCGCGCAAGGAACAGCGCGCAGTCGCGCGAGCAGCAGCGTGCAGCCGCGCGCAGTCGCGCGAGCTATCGCGCTCTGTCGCGCGCGTGAGTAGCAGAGCGAGGGAGACTGAGGGATAGGCGGCGGCCCGTGGTGGGTCGCGGTGGCATGTGGTGGCCGAGCGGGCGGCGCGGTGGCGGTTGGGGTGGATCGCGAGAGGGAGAACTCGCGGATGATAGAGAGAGCAACCGAGAGAGGGAAAGAGAGAGAGAGCAGGAGAGAGATAGAGAGTGAGACCGAGGGAATAGAGAGGGAGACGGTGGTGATCGGCGGCGGCGGCGGAGGAGGAAGCCGCGGGAAGTGAAAGGTCGCGGGAGAGAAGAGACGGCGAGGGAGAAAAAGGGAGAGAGAGAGAGAGAGAAGAGAGAGAAGAATGAGGAAATTAGGGCTTAGCCCTAATTTTGACTTTTCTTTTATTTTTTATTTTTTTATTTTTATATATATTATTATGATTATATTTCTTTTTGTAAATAAATTTATAAATAATTAAGTGAGTGATTGTATAAATTAATAAATGATTAAATAATCATATATATATATATTTTATTTTATTTTTTTATTATTATTTTTTTTTATACTCACTTTATTTTACAAATCGAAAATACGGATATTTTAAATATCCCAAAAATTTCAAATTACATACCTCAAAATCGAAAATCAATATAATTTAAAATTTTCTCTCTCTATATATAAACGGAGAAATATTTTATTTAATTTCATGAACAGTATACTTGTACGGACACCGCAGTGTCGGTGTTACATAACCACTTATGATGGAAAATATGATCGCTTGAGTTTTTCAATAATAAAAAGGAAAATAGAGAAAATAGGGTTTGTTCTTAGAAGAAAAGCCAATCCTAACAGCCACTTCCTCTCCCTTGGAAAAGTTCTTGTGTCTACATGAATTCTAAAAATCTCTCCGTTATATGAGAGAAAATAATTTGGTCTAAAAATAAAATTCCCAAAAAATAAGGATTTCCTAAAATTCAAAAAATCATTAATGGTAAAAATATCATCTAATTTGAGAAAGTAAAAAGAAACTCTTAAAATTAAGATTTTTTTTTGGTTACATAGGGGTCGCGATAATCGTGAAATTATACGTATTTACGAAAGTTCAAATACAAGACCATGGGGTAGATACTATAATAAGAGCTCTTAACCACTAGACTGTTATATTGAGAACCCTGAAATTAAGATAATACAAGAGATAATAAGGTAAATTTCCAATATGTGAAAATTTTGATCAAATATCAGCAATTTCAAGACCTTCTTCTTACAGAGCATTCCTTCTTTAACACTTCCCAATTTTGTCTTTTAAATTATTATAAATTTTCTCTATTTTTCTTTGTATTTTCTTTATCAATTTTTTCAACAATCTAATTGAAAAATTTATTATAAAATATCCAATTAGAACAATATTCATTTAAAAATATAATGAAATTGATTACAAAAATATCATTAATTTAAATTTCATCAGAAATCAATCCGATTCAAATCAAATTTAGTTGAGATCAATGTGAATATCAGATATTAGTGGTTTATATATATTAAAAATAAAGGTATAGGTATATTCTTCAAAATCTTTATGAACCCATTGCGCCACTAAAATATAGATTTGGTTAGGTTGGTTTCCAAATTTAGGAAAATTAAGAATATTTTGTAAAATTAGTTTTCTTAATGGTATTGAAATTTCCCCTCGTAATATGTGTGTAATTTCATAGCCAACATTAAGAATATTTGAAATGATTCCATAGCTAACTCTCCTCGGATGTTTTAAAATTGTTATATTCTAAATTATCTCTCACTTTTAGAAGATTAAGAAAGTACTAATTTGTTTTTTCTAACTTTATTTTTTTCTTTATTATTTTCTCACTGAATCAATAAGTATATTTATTAATTCACATTTAAAAATCTTAGATTTATCATATATCCTCTCTTTTTCTCTCTTAGCCGATATTTTTTTTTTTTTTTTTTTTGGGTTATAAGTATGAAGAAGGGTCAACCTCTAAATGAGGCTAAACCCCCAATATCACTTAGCAAGAATAAATTATATTTTTTGTATAACTATGGTCGTTTAATTTTCTTCTTAATTTTCTGCGTAAAAACTTTATGTGACCATTAAAAAGAAACGAAACCAGTGATTTGAAATCTTTATCGTGAATCTTAGGTCATAATAGTTTTAATGTAATTCAAATTTCCACAAAATGCATCATTGATAGATTATTTATCTTGAACGTCTAGCCAAATATCTCCCAACGTGTACATGCAGGCACTAACATATACAAATAAATCCAGTAGGTAAGGGGAGAGAGAGAGAGAGAGAATGAAGATGTGGATTATATGTTGGTTGTGATGAGCACAATGTTGCTGAGTGATGCAATTGGAGAGAAGGATAACCATGATGTTGAAGAAATTGCACCAGTTCCCAGTCCAACAAGCAACAACATAGGGCGCTAAGCAAGAGTTTCTCTACCACCAGCCCATGTTAATGAGACTAAAGCGTATATAACAATACCGTCCTTGTATGAACACTAGAGTAATAAAATTTAAAAACCTGTCCTAAATATTTTCTTCGAAATCTCGTATTTAAATAATATATATATTTTTATGATTTTTATGATCTCTATTTATTAAAAAATATATATAATAATGCATCGAGTACATGCAAGAGCCCGCAAGTTTCCATATGCTAGCAGCCCCTACCAACAAGGCTGCCCCCTTTCGAAAATGGTGCTGCCACGGCACTCCTCGTCCACCCAAGCCCGACAAATGACCTTGCCTCCCATGGGATTGCTGCCGCAAGGGAAGGCCGGGACACATTCATTAGCCCATTGCTAATATCATATCATCTTCCCGGAACCAACTTTTGATTAGCGTAATGGAAAGGATGCGATGACCTCTTAATCAAACATTCAAATTCAAATCTCCTTTTATAAAAGAAAATGAATGGAAGATCAAACGTACTAGAAATTTATATTTTTTTTCCCCAACACTATTGAAAAGAGGTTAATTGATTAAAATCATCCAAACTTGAGATACGTTAATTTTTTTAATTAAGATTTGAATTTGAATATTGAGAATAAAAATATATCGAAAAAACTCCTCTTATTAAAGATTCGATAGTAACTTGAATTGGATTAATCGATGTATAATTTTGAAAATCGGATCGTAAAATAAAAAGAAAAAGGATGAGCTCAATTAGATAAAATGGTGATAGGATTTGAACTTAACCAACATACGCTCGACTATTTAGTCCATACATAGGTTATGCCAAGGTATGAGAAAGCTCACTGCTAAATTATATATAAATATTTTAATTTTTATAGATTATTTAATAAATGAGTTTATAAATGATATATTCAAAATAATTGTCAAGTAATTGACTGATCGGCGCATTATAGATTTCATATTTGAAAAAAAATATGAAAATGATTTAATAGTACAATCACGAGGGATATGTTTTGATTTTTAAATATTAATTATAATTAAATTAAATAATCATAATAAAAAAAAGATGGACGATGAAAGCATCAATCATTATTGACCCCTTTTATACAAGGAAAAAAAGAGTTTGTAATTAATTTATTTATTTGAATCGGCATGAGAATTTAATGGTGTTGCTGTAAGAGAAACGCACGAATTTGACTCATTAAAAAAAAAAAAATCCTTAAAAGAATCTCTCTAAAAAGAAATCCGATTTCTAATTTAAGTTGTTCGAGTTTTAAAAACTCGACTAATACCTTTCATAGGTTTGTCAAGTTTATAAAACTCAACCAAAATTATTGATTTCTTATTCACAGATTAGTCGAGCGTTCAAAACTTGATCAACATGTAAACAGTATTAGTCGAGTTTTAAAAACTGGACCTGATAGAGGTGGGTTTTAGTTTCTCAGATACCAACTCCTTGTTGACTCGAACGGTTACCGTCGATAGTGGATACACCTGTAAAAACAGCCGGAGGATGCTCCGACGTGGAGACTCCGACACTCAAATCAGTAAAGAACGGTTTTCGTTTGAAAGAAACAGACTGAGAGTAGAGGGAGAGTGGTTTCCTGTGATCAATGTGCCCCATGTGTTAGGTTTCGAGAGCGTACCTGATATCGAAGGTTTTGATATCATTTATACCTGTGAAAGTTGTACGCCGCTGAGAAATTTTCACTCTACTTTCCTTATCGAACTGATCTCGGGAATCTCGAAAGTCAATATTACGAATTGATCACGATTCTAATATATAGGAAAACCTTCATCTTTGGGTGGGATGCTTTCCTTATCTGAAAATTCTCGAAATTGCTGTTACGAAATTAAGGGAGTTCTGACCTTCCTTTTTTAATCGATAGCGGTGTTGTCCCTCGTTCGGTTGCTTGACCGATAAAGGGTCTTTTGAGACTTACCTAGTTAAAGGACTGCCATTTGCTTGACTGATCGAGATGACATTTTCGCTTGATGAGTCACGATCGGTTAATCGAGACGACTGAGACCCTATCGTTCGGTAGACCAGGGCTGCTAAGATCCTTCGGTAGATTGATCAGGGCGACTACAGTCCTTCAGTAGATTGTTATTGTGGTCGTTAGATATTGATCGGCAGGCTGTAACACCGGACAAGTCTGGATTTGTAAAAATGTACTCTAAATATCATTATTTGAAAATTCTTATATTTTGTAAAATTTTGGACTAATTAATCTTAAATAAGTGTGAATTTTTGTTCATTGGGTTGTTTGGGATATCTTCTAGATATTGGATGGACAAACTTTAAATTTTTAAATTTACCGATTATTAGAGTCCGCATCATCAGAACCATCGGTTACTTGAGTATTGGGTGATCGGTGTATTGTTTAAGTGAAATGTCTATCGGTGTACTGTTTAAGTGATGGTCTGTCGATATTAAGTTTTCAAATTCCTATCAGTCATCTAGTCACCGATTGGTGTAGAAACTCCCATCGGTATTATGAGAACCCATTGGTTGCATATATGCCATCGATTTTCTTTTCATACGAATAGTCCATATGCCCTATGGTCCTCTTCCATTTGACCGAATAATACATTTCTCTTATCAGAGACCGAACAGCACTTTTCTCTCATCGACTCATCTGTTCGGCACTTCCGATACTTGAATTTGTATTCCCAATTCCCAGTACGGTGAGTACACACATTTATTTATATTTATTATAAATTGATTCTGTTTGGCACACTATTTTCCATTTTCCTTTGGTCAAACATTTCATTTGCTTTTTTTTTTTTTTTTTCGTTTTTCCTCTTCGGTTGAACCTTGCTTTCCCCAAACGCCTTGCTTTGCATTTGTTAAATTGCCAAAATTCCCATCGTTGCATTCGCAAGGAATTAAACTCATGACTTGAGTTAGTCCAAAAAATTAATCATCCGCTAAGCCATACAACTCCTTTACTTATACATCACCTAATTTATATTATATCCCACGATTGTGGATATTCCAAAATTTTTAAAATTTTTGCTTGTTTCGTGTATATTTACAATACTTATTTCAACACTCCTGAATAACACTCTCATTCGGTTGATCGAGCAACACTCTTGAACAGTATTTTCTCTCTCTAGTTGATGATATTTTGTATTGAACTTTTCCCTTGCCCATTATGAAATTACGTTCGGTAACCGATGAGAATTGAACCTAAGCACCACTCTCTCTCTCTCTCTGGCATTTTGTCTCCATCTTTCAATAATTATTACTAGAGAAATTTAACTAAGCTCCCACTGGTCCCAAATTACCAAAAAAGGTATGATGCATACTTGAGTAAGTTGGAAAGAGAATGAGGGTAATTAAGTAACTTGGGAATATAAGTTATAAATAAAAAGAAGAGTTGGGACTCTAGAATCTACGAATGTCACATTTTAACTTTTTTTTCTACTTCTCTCTCTCTGCTCGTACACTACCTCTTTCTATTTTCTTGTTTCTATCTAAGATCAATCAAAATATCACGAAAACCACACACTCTAACGACTCCAAAACTCATAATCTAATCTTTAGAGAGTTAGATCTTGTGAGAGATTTGAGATTTTCTAGTGGGAGAAAACCTAGGGTTTGATCGTAACTCGGTTTGAAGCGAAATCGGAGACTAAAATCTAGGTAATATTTTTATTCTCTACTTGGATTTATTTTTCTCTTTCATGACTTTGGAGTTTACGTTGAAAATTTGATAAAATAAATTTGATGGGTTTGAGTCACCGTAAGTGAGGGAAAGATTCGGTATTGAATGTTAAAGTTTTTGGGTTTACTTGGAAGGAATTTACATTGATGATGGTGTGTATTTGGTTATGTCTCTTAGGAGTTGGTGAAATCCAAACGAAGCAAGACGTTCGTTATAGAGACGTCCGGGAGTGACTATCGTCCTAGTACTGTGAGTGGTTGCATGCTTACACTTATATAAAATAAATATTTTCAATGGATTTTCTAAATGATTTTTAATGGATTTTCTAAATGTTTTGAAACTTGATTTAAAATATTTTAGTGTGAGTGGAATATTCCCAAAATTGTGTTTGAAATTCTTATGCATCCTGATATTTTGATTGAATAAACGTGTCAGGTTGATTTATTGATATTGAGCATATTATGATACTGGTTATTGATTTAATTGATGACACATAGAATGAATTGTTAAATTTTTTTATGAAATGGTGCACGGTGTGGCTATTGGGAAAAGAGCCTGAACCCCGAAAAATGGCTAGTCATTTTCTGCCACGGTGCGACTTGACGGGGTGACGTGGTGGGGGTTGATCTTGATGACATGGTATGTGGCCGGTCGCGATGGCACATTCATGATCGAATAACGCGTCGTTTGAAGGGTGCGGGACAATTGGTTGCACCGCCAATGAAATGTTATGGCCAACACTAAGGAGTGAGGTATTTGAAAATTGAAAATTTGTAAAACTCTTGGTGGTTCCACCCTAGGTCGAGGTAAACATTTGTTGGAAATGATGATTTTGGCTGCCCTATGTTTGAAAACGTGAAATGAATGGATGCATATGAAATTGAATCATTATGATTGAAAAATTTATTTGTTGTTAAATGATCTTGTGACTGATATGATGGTTTGAAATATATATGTTTGATATGTCCACCACAAAAATCTTGTTTTTGTTCAACGTGTATATCACTCACTGGGTATTCCCATACTCACCCCTCTTTCTCCATTTTTATAGAGGAATGTTAGTTATTTCGCGTTAGAGGCATAATTTTTGGAAAGACCTCTGTCAGAGACTTCTTTTGATATAGATCTCACTATTGTCTTGAGATATCAATAGATTGACCCATGGAGGGCATTTTGTGTAAGAACTTATTTGAATATTTTTGAAACTCTGTATTTCGATTTCGAATGGATTTGACTATGTATAAACTTTTAATGGAAGCCCTTAATTTCTTTTTTATGAAATTTTCTTGGGTTTTATTGTTGATTTTGCTTTTTTATCTCTAGAGAGGGAATTGTGTTCTGATTGGTTGATGGTATTCGTTGGCTAGGATGACCTATGACTTTATTTGGTATTCTGAATGCCTTGCGATGCCTTGGAGTACGGGGTGAGGTTTACACGTGTTCAAGGTACTGCGACGGTTGTCGTGTGTTCGGACCTGGGGTCGGGGCGTGACACATGCCCTCATTTTTCGTGGGTCCTTTAGGAATTGACTCTTTCAGACTGGATTTTGGAATACGTCCCATAAGGACCAATGTGTGAATAGGGCATGAATAATATTGGTCGAATTTTTAAAACTCGATCAATCTAGATTAATTTTAAAATATGTTTAATAGATAGGTTGTTTTAAGAATTATTCTTTTTTATTTTGACTCAATTTTAAACTTGTGTCGTTGATTTAAAATAAGCAAATAATCAAACTCAATATAATTAAAAATTTATAATTAGTTTAATAGGGAAGGTATTAAAATTTAATATTATATATTCATATTCGAATGTTAAAATAACAAAAACGGCCCCTTGGAAACAAAGAAAAATAATAATAATGATAAAACTATCATCTCCGGTCTTATCCATTACGCCTCCAATGCTTGCTCCCCCGAGAGTAGGAGCTCTACGGTTTGAGACTACCACTCTCACCATAACTAACATTCCCTCTCTTCCCCCGCTCACTCCCCTACTGCTATCGATTCCCCGCCAACAGCTCTCTCTTTCTCTCACACGCGTTTCCCCAAACCCTAAAACCATCTGAAACCTTTCTTGCTCGCTCTTTCTCTCTGCAACAATGGATCCAAACCCTAAAACCTTCCCAGTCCTCTCCTATGTCATGTCCAAAGTTTCTTCCTCGTCTTCCGGTTCGCTTGAATTCGACATCGAACAACCTGCACCGTCCGATCTATCATTATCGTCATCGTCATCGTTATCAGCATCAGCATCAGCATCGCAAATCATCTATCGACTTCCACGTCTCTCGAATCCCAAGCTTATGGCCTCAATGGCTCAAACAGTATCCAACGTTGCCCAAACCAGATCCGTTCTCCAAACCCTAGGCGAGCGCCCCAGTCACGAAGCCGTCGACGCCGCCAAAGCGAAACTCGCAGAAATCGATGCGAAATTGGTGAAGCAGTTGGAGGAAATAGTTCTCGCTCCGCGGCCTGTGGACGTCGATCGGTTTCAATGGCGATCGCATCAAGCGGAGAAGGAAAAACAGTTGAGAGACACGGCGGAGAAGGAAAAATTGGGTTACAAAGCAATCATTTCAATTGATGAAATGCACGAGATGTATGAGAAGCTGTTGAAGGAAGCGGAAGAGAAGCTGGTGAACGTTATGGAGGCAACTGAAGTCGGTGAGGAGGTGAGTAGGGAAAATAAAAAAGGTGGCGATGCGCCGGCGGTGAGAGAGGTGGTGAATGAGGAAGTAGTTGGGATATTGCAGGAGGCGGGGAAAGGGATTGAGAGGATTGATCTTTCCAGACGGCAATTGAGATTCTTACCGGAGGCATTCGGGAGGCTAAGAGGGTTGGTGGTTCTCAATCTGTCGTCTAATCAGCTTCAGGTCTGTGTTCTTGTCCATCTTGACTAGGGTTTCGGTTCTTGGTTCTGTGAAACTTATACGTGGTGAATACCTTAGAGTTCTACTGAAATGATGAATTTATATATGGATTAGGACTTAGGTTCTTGGTTAGTGAAAATTGCTATTTTGATAGGTTCTTTGTTTAGTGCAAATTGCTATTTTGATGTTCTTCTATTTGTGTTTTCTTTTTTATCTATTTTTTTATTGAAAAAAAAAATTGTATTAGATGAATCGAAGCATGCCCAAAAAATCCAAGCATAAGAAATCCTCAGAGGTGCTAAAAAGTCCAATACATAAGCTAATAGAGAGCTGCTTTCAAATGTTCTAAGCTATATAATCTTTATAAATTCCTAATGCATGAGTCTATAAAAAAATATAAAAATACAATTTATGTGAGAAGAGAAGAATCAATAATGTGATTTATGAAAATTTTGGCATTTTTTATCTCCAAATACACCAAGAAATAGCCTCAAACACACATCTCTATAGTAAGGGAGCATTTTTTATTTTCCCTCCAAAACCTGTAAATTTCATTAATTGCTTGATGGTTGGTTATTTTAGAAAATTTATATACCATCTTTTTTGTTTGACTTATTTATAGTTGGGCTAAGACTTTGTTTATGGATTGGTGGAGATTTTTATTTGAATTCGTAAATTCTTGGATTAGTTGGGCTAAGAATTTGTATGATTTTTTCTTTGACCTATTAGAATGCTTATTTTGATGTGCAGTGTTAATCTCATGAATAAAAACAACATTTGCAATTTTATATATGGCTCTCACGCATTTTCTTACCTAAAACAGATTAAAGGGAAAACAAGGGATGGTGATTTTGCCTTTTCTTGGCTGTTGAATAGCCCAAAGATTCTTGTTCAAGACATTGCCCAATTAATGGTCTGATGCATGTCTTTGCTAGACTTCTTTTTTTTTTTTTAAATAAGAAAAATTAAGGTTCTTTTTTGTCACTTTGAATAGTTTTAGTGGTGTCAATAGCATTGACATTTTTGGGGAGAGAGAGGAGTCAATGTGGCCTAGCCAGTGCCTTTGTAGGGTTTCTTTTGATTTGTTGGCAATGTTTATTTGCATATGCAGTGGTATTTTTGTGCATAATCAATATTTTGTATGTGGATTTATGTTTTGGTTACATGAAGCAGAATTCATGTGAACTAAGAACAGTGCTTTATTGCCTTTTCTGAAGCTCTTTGACTACAACTAAGTGCATTTTTTTTTCGTAAGTTTAACTTGATAGTTCTTTGTATGCAGTGCCATTGAGCTATGGAGAATCTGATCTAAAAATACTTGTGTGCATTTTACTTAGGAGACAACTAATAGGATTTTTTTATTCCTGTTAGAAAAAGGAAAACTAAAAACTAGTAGAAGGTTGATATGAGTTGTGCTTTTCCTTCAATTTTGTCTTTCTTTTGTCCTTTGTTAATTGCCAAAATCTCTGCTTCATTGGGATCAAAATGAATGCTGAACTGTTGCATTGAAAATCTTAACATCATTGATCTTGAACACCAAAGAGAAAGGTGGTATCAATCATAGGCCAGCTTAGGCTTCCTGGATAGAGTATGTTTGTCCACTTAATAAAATTTAACAGCTTAAAAATTGTGTCTAGAGAAAATAAATTACTTCGACAATCAAATATATATATATAATAGCATTGACTCGCAAGAGCTTCTGATTTAATTATATGCTAGTCCTTTTCATTATTATCCAAAGAGATTGTTCACCATTGCATTTGACCATTGAGATTGAAGCTGCATTGATAAGGAGAATTCAAGTTTTCCACTAAAAGCTCATGATTGGAATGTTGAGTTGGCCATCATAATGCTTTCATATAAGTTTTACTTCTGCTAACATATAATATTTGCCTTATATACTAGTCTATCTTGAATACGCAAGTGCATCTGTATTTAGGTGGTCCTAACACTGTGGTGACATATATGCATAAGAAGTTCAACTCTCATGTTGTATTGAAATTATGGGCATTATTAGAGATGACTTTTATGCTTATTTCTTGGCTTGATGACAAGTAAGCAAGTGCCTTGATAAAATTTAATTTATTGAGTATGCTGTCTTGACTTTTTTGGTCTTATTTCCTCCCATTGTATTTCTTATCTGTGTCTAAATATGTTACTTTTTTGTTCTTTTTCACTTTTTTCCCCCTCTTTGATCTTTCTCTCCATCCTATTGGTTGAAGTTCCTCAAGTTTCCTCTATGTTTTGTTGCATTCTTGAGATTTAAGAAGATAGAGATAAATAACGTTTTCTTTACTTTTTTTTTTTGTTTTCCCCAAAAGACATTTTATTGATGTTTAGGAGAAATTAATGTTTCAGCAATTCCTTCCATAATAAAATGCAGGTTCCTTGTGACCCTTACTTGTTCTTATGGCTGGAAAATGTGAAACCTCTTTGCAAAAATGCAAGGGGAAGGCCGCGTACATATACGCCCACCCTCCCCTTACCCCCTCACTAAGCTGTGGAGCACTTTGTGCACTGGTGAGCCCTTTTACTTATTCAGATATGGTTGCATGGTAGTCGTGCTAATTAACTTGCTACTTTGATAACACTTTTGTGTTGGAGTAGTCGGAGAAGTTAGCACAAAACTTTAGCTTGGTAGATTGCAAACTTGTTTTATATGGTCGAATTGTATGATGCATCATGCATTTTGCAACCTCTTGCATAGGCATTTGGTTTTATCCAAGTCAAGATGAAACGGTGGATGTGGTTATCTATATGTGGAAATGTCTTATTACAAAAGAGAGATTAAATTTAACTTACACAGGTTTGTAAAAGTCACCTTCATTAAAGCTATGACAGTGCATAATTCTGTGCATTATGGCACTGTAGGGTTTCTAGTTTACCCGCTTCTGTTTTACATTTTCCACACCCTTCCACCTATCATTATTTGTGACTGGTAAATTGGATCTTTGAACTGGCCTCATGATGTTTTAGTTCGAGACAATTTTGCACTTCCTAATTTAGGATGGGTCTGGGATCATAAGACTGAACTTCCAGAAGCATTACCATGTTCTATCAATTTACTTAGTATCCCTATGCTGTCTTATGGACTATTGTTTTCTGTACACAGGTTGTTCCAGATTCAATAGCAGGTCTGGAAATTCTGGAGGAGCTTAATCTTTCGTCTAATCTTTTGGACTCACTGCCAGAATCTATAGGGTTGTTGCGTAACCTGAAGATTCTTGATGTTTCTGTAAACAAACTAAGTGCCTTGCCTGACAGCATATGCCATTGCAGGTATTAAATTTATCATGACCAAATATCCATTGTTTCTCTTTCCCATCTTTTGTTTCTTGCTGTAATAATAGAGGTAACTTGTAGTGATGAAAGGTAATTAAATTAGAATCTTTTTTTTTTTTTTTTTAATTGGTGAAGGTCATTGGTGGAGTTGAATGTTAGTTTCAATAATTTGGGGTACTTGCCAACGAACATTGGCTATGATCTGGTGAACTTGAGGAAACTTTCTATCCAACTGAACAAGATCCGTTCTCTTCCGACATCTATTTGTGAAATGAGGTCCTTGACCCACCTGGATGCACACTTTAATGAGCTCCGTGGCCTTCCATTTGCAATTGGAAGATTGACAAATCTAGAGTACCTTAATTTGAGCAGTAATTTTAGTGATCTGCAGGAACTTCCTGACACAATTGGTGAGCTTATCAACCTGAAGGAACTTGATCTCAGCAACAACCAAATTTGCGCACTTCCAGATACATTTGGCCAGTTGAACAAACTTACGAAGCTTAACTTGGACCAAAACCCACTGGAAATTCCTCCAATGGAGGTTGTGAAGAAAGGGGTTGAGGCTGTCAAGAATTATATGGCAAAGAGGTGGATTGAGATTCTAGCAGAAGAAGAGGCAAAAAGCAACCCAGAAATGAATCCACAGACTCTCACTGGATGGTTGACACGCAGTACTTCCTGGCTAGGCACTATTATCTCTGGTGTTTCAGGATATCTAGCCTCTCCAAGGTCTCCGAGGGACTCGTATCTCAACCAGCAGTTGTAGCTTCTTGCTCCAAAGCAGTTAATAATCTAGTATCTTCTTTCTTGGGCTGCATCAGCAAAAGTTGAAATTTCTGGCGAGTGGAAGGAACTGTTTCTTATTCTTTTGATATATCTTTTTCCTTTGGATGTGTGGAGTTGTAAATATATGCACCTTAAAGGATTTTTCGAATCAAAGCATTTTCCACTTAGGTTGCCACAATTTGTACTTCTTGACTTGCGCAGTTTTGCACATTTCTGTTCTCTCTGCATTATTTCTAGTGGATATGCCTGCAGGAGTGTGGCATAATCAAGGGTTCAGCACCCCTACAACTATGGTCATGGTGCTCTCGTTCATGATATTGTAGGTTTTTCATAGTATACAATGTTAAAAGACCACCCTGAATCCCCTACCCCTTTTCACATAATTGATCGAAAAAGTGTGTGATCTGCTTTTAGGTCAACAGGAAACACAAGGGTGATTTGTGTTGCCACCCAAGTGGATAAAACGAGTATTGTTTTATCTAGTGTTCATATCGTAGGGTCGTGTGGACAATGTTGAGCTTTTACACATGGAAACTTGCAAACATCCTGCCATCAACGTACAAGGATACGTGTGGAAAAGAATGGAAGGGAAATAACTGATCCCATCACTATGGTTGTAGTCTGCTTGGCTACAGGCAGGATTGGGATTTTGGACCTCTATGTTAACAAGCAAGGTTGCCATTTGAGACAAAACTCTTAGTCGGTCAGCAAATTGATGTTTGAGGTGTTGCTTTTTCTGGGTTTAGGCAGGGCAGACACTGCAATCAACCTGTCCTGTCCCCCCTCCCTTTATTTGGGATGGACCCGACATACTTTCCTTGCTGCTCAGAACTAGGGCGGGTCTGACCCGAATAAAACCTGTGCCCCGCCCGCATCTGAAGTATTCGAATCGGGTTAATTTGGGTTTTTGTTTATACCAGGTTGAGTTTGAGTCAGTAATTTAAAAACCCGAATTAACCCGATTCATTCGAATCAATCCAAATATATTTGTAAATATGTTAATATAACAAAAAAAAAAAAAAATCTCCTCACTATGTTCACTAAAAAAAATAATATTTAGATATTATTTTAAATTTTTGAATAAAAAAAAAAGAATTTTCAAGTTCGGATACTCATCTGAATTTAAGAAATATGTTCGGGTAAAAAAATATATAACCCGAATATCTTGAGTCGGGTCAAAATAGTGTATTCGGGTTCGGATACCTGACCCGGACACAACCCTACTCAGAACTCATTCAAATCTACTGAACTCCTATGAGTATAGTGGTAAGATACCACTTTCTGTTAATCATAGGTTTGGGATTCGGGCTATAGGAGTAAAGAAAGGAGATTTAAAAGAGCCAATCAGACCCTACAGAATTCAAATCAAATTAATCGAATAAAACTCAAATATCGATCAAAACTTAAAAAAAAAAAAAAAAAAAAGAGAATTCATTGAAACCTGACTGCATGGTAGTCACTGCTTCAATCCACTCGCTACTTGGATTACATTCAGTGTAGGAGAATCCATCACAACAATTCAGCCAGGCAGATTGCAAACTTGTTCTACATGGTCCAATTGCACAATTGCTACATAAATCATATGAGTCCTGGACTAAATTAATCAAATTGACATGACAATCTCTTCATAGTGCTATACAAATCAAATGAATTATGAACCAAATTGATCAAATCGGTGCGACTGTTCATTTTAATAAAAAATTTGCATCCTTCAAAGTTAAATCAAGTTTGAATATGTCAAATATCTTCCAAAAGATAAATAGTGATGATTGGGACAAAGTTTGAATTGTGTTCAAATTCAAATGGGGACGTGTAATGTTAGAATTAATGTTGTCTTAACCTATTTTGTGCTATTTTCTCTTCTTCATTATGAACCATCATGTCCGATAAACTTTACTTAAAGTTTCTTATCATGTCCGAGAACCATCATGTTCTCTTCTTCATTAAAGCTTTACTTTAAACTTTTATTCTTTTCTTATCAAGTCCGATAAACTGTATCTGTTAATTCATATTTATAAATAATTTATTTATTTATTTTATCTTTCTCTCTCCTATTTGTCTTCGACCGATGAAAGAGAGATACCGATATTTAATATATATATATATATATATAGAGAGAGAGAGAGAGAGAGAGAGAGAGAGAGAATTGAGATAAAGAAATTACTAATTAAGTGAAAGAAAGGAAAATTTTGTAAGAATAAACTACATATTTTATATAATTAAGATTATTTAATCGTTTCTAATTTTAGTGAAAAAAAATTAAATACAAACAGAAATTTTATACAAAAATTTTAAACACCGATAAAAGTAACCGAGCCACCTAATACGAAATATTTAGTATCAATCTTAATCATAACAGTTCCTATGTAATCAAAACTGCATTAAAACGCATAATTAATGGACCATTTATCTTGAAAGTGCGGCAAAAGATTTCCTAACGTGTACAGGTACTTGAACATGGAGGCACTAACATATATAATAAATCAAGGAGGTAAGGGGGAGAGAGAGAGAGAGAGAGAGAGAGAGAGAGAGAGAGATGGAGAAAACCAAGGCATGGATAATTTGTTTGGGTCTAATGAGCACGATGTTGCTTAGTAATGCAATTGCAGAGAAAGATAATGATGATGTTGATGAAATTGCACCAGTTAGTAATCCAACAAGCAACAACATTAATGGGCACAAAGCAAGAGTTTCTCTCCCAACAGGCCATGGAGATGGGGAGCAAGTGAATTTAATACCAACTCCTCCACCACCTAGGCCACCCTACTTTCATTTTCCCAAGTACCCACCATCTCGTCCCAGACCCCACCAACGACCTTGCCGCCGGGAGGATCGCTGCCGCGGCGCTACTCCCACACCCAAGTTCAAGAACCCCACACGACCTTGCCGCCCGTGGTTTCGCTGCCGCCAAGGAAAACCTGGACAGTGGACACATTCCCTGACACCCATTACCTACACCACTCCATATTGAGATCCAAAGGGCACTAAAATTGGATAAATCATGAGCTTGCAAAGTTTAAGAAAGAAAATACTGATAATTTCTGTAAAAGAGAACTGTTATTTGGTTTCAGAAAGTAAGTCACTCCATTAATAAGATTTGGCATAAGGTCAAAGTTCTATCATATGCTCGTGCAAATAACATTTGTGGAACAAAATCCATATACAGGACTCGATAAGAAATGCTTTTCACTTTTTGGTCGGGAAAAGGGTTTACATCGGTCATTCTGTCATATGATTTACGAGAGTTTGAATGTCCCGGCATGTGTGGTCAGACCTAGGAACCCATCCCTACCTTTGTTTTTCCCTTTTTGTTCTTCTGCCCTATTGAGTTGGGAAGCCAAATTATGCTTTACAAGTCTATGAACAGGTAATTAAACACGATATAGTACTCAGATATTATGCTTTAAATATTTATAATATTTATGAAATTAAAATATTCATGTTTAATTTATAAATATTTTAGAATTATTTATAAAACTATTTACTGTATAAATTATATATGAAATTTTAATGTCAACTAACTTTTGTTGTAATTTCACTAAATTTACAATTTACAAAAAAAATAAAATAAAATTGTCAAGCAATTTATTACATAAATTTTAAAACTCTTATTTTTCATACTAATTTATAAACAAAAAATAAGATTTTCTAGCATAAAAAATTATGCCAAACATGCTTCAAAGAAAAAAAAAATCATTACAGTTGTAGTACCATCATATTCTAGAAAGACATTGTGGATAATAATATCAACCTAATTATTGAGTTTTATGCTTTCAATAACCTAACCAATGTGATCCACGTGAACTGAGTTCAAACCTTTACTCTCTCTCTCTCTCTCTCTTAAAATCACAACAATATTTAAATTTCAAATCAAATTAAGAGAAAAATATGATCACAAAATTATCTCCTTAAACACAAACCTTCTCCTTTAAGCAAGAGAAACCAGTCCCTTCTGTGGGGGAGAGGGTATTCATTCCTTCCCATCTTGTCCCCTTCAAGAGGCGCCTTTTACATTTTTTTTTTTCGGGCAGTGGGGGGTGTGTTTTAACATCCTATATTCCATTCAAATAAAAACAAAAACAATAATTTAGATTTTCTATTTTAAAATTTAAGGTCGGCCTTCATTCAAACAAAAGCAAATGCATTTATAGTATATGTGAGAGTTGAATTGAAATAGTGGTTTTAAGATCTTAATAATAAGTACATTAATGTTTTGTGTGGTGGGTACCTTTAGAATGCAATTGTATATTTCACAAATTGGGATGCACATTTAATGAAAATCGGATCACATGAATTATTGCTTATAAAATAGCAGTCATAAGTGATTGACTTATAATTTAGTTGATACTATTCTCTTTCCCTTAAAAATTTTGAGAGTCTTTTTATAATAATAATAATAATAATAATAATAATAGAATAGTATTGGTGGCATGCACTTGCTCTTTATTGAATATTGGTCATATGAATTAATGCTTACAGAAATTTGTGCTTATCAACCAGGATCCAAAGCATAAACAAGGACAGACTACTAAACTCTCTCCTATAATTATGTTTTGTGTAATTAAAGGGTAGTATTCTTTTGGCTCTTGCTGCTTATAGCCAGGGCGAGACATCCATTCCTGTCTGTGATCTCTCTCTTTCTCTCTCAATCTCGCTCTGCAGATAGTTTGGACCTCCATAAGAGGACAGATTTTTCTTGTTGTCAACGTTGCTACAGAAACCATTGAAGTGATAGCCTAAAAGTCCACCGCACTAGCATCATATGATTGCATGTTTAAACTACTTGTAGTACTCTATGTATGCTAATACTTTTAAAAATGACAATATTCATGTGCCATGCAAGTACAAAACACAGATTATGTAATAGAACACCATATATTTTATGGTCTTATAATTTTTTTTTTTACAAATTTTTCAATGTTGTATCAATGTTATTGCTTGTTTGCGTGTCCTATATTTATGTTTTTAAGTGTTCATAGTGTTAGATTTATTCATTGTAATGGAAGCGTGGAAAAATCACAAATCACAAAAATAAATAGATCAGATTTTGGGATAGGTATTCAATGCTTAGGTCTCCAAATAATTGAACCATGAATCCTCTCAAACAAATCGTACAGTTAATATGATGATCACGAAAAACGAACCACCACCATAATTTCACGACGCCTCAACTCACAATCTCGTGATTACAAACGACCGGAGAAAAGTTTCTATTCGAATTTTTTTTGATTCTCTCAATATGTTTTTGAATCTCTCTTTTTTTCAAAAGCAATGAGCAGAGAATTGATTCTTCTCTCCCTTTCACCTTAGTTGATCTCTCACACAATATAGGGGAGAGAGTGAGAGATATAAAGGGGAGTTGAGAATGTGGGGATAATAGATTAACTGCCAATTATCCTCTAATTAAAATTCAAATTTTTGTTTAAATCATCCTAATTGTGGTAAAAATTCTCTCGTGGGCACATTCTACCAACACGAAGTCTAATATCTTGATAGGGTTATACCTTCAAGGTTTGCCCTTGGATAGCAACAATAACTTCACATTTAGAAGGGGGAAAGTATTGGGGTTGTGGGTCCATCCCTGCCCTTTTTATTAGGTGAAAATGGTTGGAAACAAAGGGTTTCATACAGCACATGATAGCACAACCGACAAACTTGGCATGCGTTTTGGATGTCTTTATATATATTTTATTAGCATCCCTGAAACTATCAAACTATCAAGAGGAGAGATTTTATTGTCTTACATCTCCAGTCCCTAAACAGCTACGGAGATGGACCTGGGCAACAAAACCAGGACTCTTCTTTCGACCCCTCTGATTCAAAACTCCGAAAAGAAAAAATGGGGACAGAATTTAGAAGCCATTGGGGAGCTGAAGGTGCAGATGAGATTGGCTGGCCCTCTAGTTGTGGTTAGCTTCTTGCAGTACAGTTTTCAGATGATTTCAGTCATGTTTGTAGGTCATCTTGGAGAGCTCTCTCTTTCGGGTGCTTCAATGGCTACCTCATTCGCTGGGGTTACAGGTTTTGGGCTCATGGTACTACTTCATCACAATTTCCTTGTTATAATTTTCTATATCTGTCCATAAGTTTCATAATTTTGTCTTTGCTGCTAAGCTGTTAAGAATGCTAATGTTCATTTACCATTTTTTTGTTGGTTTCCATGTAAGTTGTTTCATAGATTTCTCAAGCACTATACTATCTAGTACCAGTGATCCCAGATAACGAGTTACTCTGACAGTTTGATGTGCATCTCTTTATACTTGAGATTTTTACCGTTCTAAAAATTTAGTACTAGGTTCATCACTAAATTTTATATTTTTTGTGTACTACTTTCCTTGTTGAAGTTTATATTTTCATTCATTGGAGAATAATTACCTTAATAGCAAAACTTTGCACCCATCCTTCGATATTCTAAAATACTCTGAAGTTTGTGTCACCTTCTATCGAATAGACTTTCAAAATATATAATTTACTGTTGCTGATGAAGGAATTGTAGATGATAAGGGAGAAAGTAGAGGAAACAGAGAAACGTAGAAGGAGCTGGAAGATTGTTTTTTTTTTTTTTGAATGGTGCTTTCTCTCTTCTTTCTGAATTCAATCTATTAATTGCAAATGATTTTACCTTTTACTAGCTGGGAATGGCAAGTGCATTGGAAACATTCTGTGGACAAGCCTACGGAGCAAAACAATACCATATGCTTGGTATGCACATGCAGAGAGCAATGCTTGTCCTTGTACTTATAAGCATACCTATTGCGGTTCTATGGATTTACACAGAGCATATATTTGTGGTTATCGGACAAGACAAGGACATTTCTAGTCAAGCAGGACTATACTCTCGTTGGCTAATTCCTAGTATAGTTCCTTATGGTCTCCTGCAATGTCAATTCAGATTTCTGCAGGCTCAAAATAATGTGTCTCCATTGATGATCAGCACCGGAATCACAAGTTTCGTACATGTTTCTGCATGTTGGAGTCTGGTTTTTCGATTTGGTTTAGGTTGTAAAGGTGCAGCATTGGCTAATAGCATTTCTTATTGGGTAAATGTGTTGATCTTGGCACTCTATATCAGGTTCTCTTCGGCTTGTAAGAAGACTTGGACAGGTTTTTCCAAAGAAGGGACAGAAAATCTCTTTGGCTTTCTTAGTTTAGGTGTTCCTTCAGCTTTGATGGTCTGGTAAGTTTAAATATGTTATGTTTTCCTGTACTAAGAAAGTACTAGCATCGCACCTCATTTGTTGAATTTATGAATTTCTATGGCATGTATCAGCTTGGAATTCTGGTCTTATGAGTTTCTAGTCCTCATGTCGGGTTTTCTTCCTAATCCTAAGCTTGAGACATCGATGATGTCTATAAGGTTGGTTAAGTACAACATTTTCTGATTTTCAAGGTTCAAAACTTGGCTATTTTGTATTGCTAAGTTTAATTAACTTTTGCAGCCTTAACTTAATCTCAGTGTTCTTCAGAATTCCTTTTGGCTTCGCGAGTGCTGTGAGGTGAGCCAGAAAAGCATGCCACTATGTTCAAACATAATCCTGTTCTTAGTCCTGTAATTTCTTTAATGGCCTATGGCACATAACTTCTTGTTTCAATTTCAGCACAAGAGTTTCAAATGAATTAGGAGCAGGAAAGCCACAAGCTGCACGCCTTGCAGTCCATGTTGCGATATTCCTGGCTGCCTCAGAGGGCCTGTTGGTGAATTTGTCTGCAGTTGCAGTTAAGGGTGTTTGGGGCTACTTGTATACTGGAGATGAAGAAGTTGTGACCTATTTGTCTTCTGTAATGCCTATACTTGCTGTTTCCAACTTCATGGATGGAATGCAGGCTGTTCTCTCAGGTGTGACGTGCCTTTTTTTTTTTTTCCTGTTAACGGAAAGACGGGGCTTGAGGGTGATCATGAAAGTTTCCTGTTATAGAAAGTTTGCTTTGAACCATAGCTATAGTCCTTAGGGTGAGCCCACCATTGCAACCTCACCAGCATATCAAGAAACCATAGTTACACTCTCCGTTGCTCGAATACTGGAGACTTTTTATTTTTTTATTTTTTTATTTTTGGGGCTGCTAGTGGTTTTCTTTAATGAATATGTGATGTGCTTTGGACACATATAATGGAAACCCAACGATGTTTCCAACTTCAAGAATGGAGGCCAGGCCCAGTTTCAGTTGGGCCTTCTCCGAGCCGAACAAAAAATTTCCAAGTTCAAGCCTACTCTGGCCTAAGATTCCAGGGCGGGCCGGTGTACACAAATACATTGCCCGGGGTACCACAGTGGGTTGAGCTGGATCAGGCCCGTGGGCCTCGAAAAGATATCCAAGCCCACAAAAGGCGGCCCGTGCAGTCTCTTGCAGAGTCATTGAATCATAATACTCACCTTTGCCATTTCCTTTCTAACATGCAGGCACTGCCAGAGGATGTGGTTGGCAGAAAATGGGCGCTCTTGTAAATCTGGGTGCATACTATCTTGTGGGTCTTCCTTGTGCAGTTCTCTTGACCTTTTTCTTTGGTTTTGGAGGAAAGGTAGATGTCTTTTCCCTCTTTTCTTCTTCTTCTACTTCTTCTAATTTTTTTTTTTTTTTTTTTGACACATTTCCTTGCCAAGCATGTAGAGTTCACCTTGTGAATTGTTTCAAGTTGATTAAGTTTGTTTTGATGAAGGGACTGTGGATGGGAATCATATGTGGTAGTGGGCTACAAGCATTACTTCTTCTTAGCATTAACTTGTGCATGAATTGGGAACGACAGGTACAAATAAGGATTCATTTTTCCCTTGCATGCAAAAATGTGTTTTATTTCTTATATTTGGGTTTTCACATTCTTATTTTACTTTCACTTCAGTTTTTCATAAAGACAAGATTATATCATGTCAGAATAAATCAATCTACGTCTAAGGATAAAATGATCAGAAACTAAGTATTTAAGGCCAATGTTAAAAAAAAATAGAAAGAATTCAGAAATAAAGTATAGTCTTCGGAGTATTAAAGAACTACAATGTCAAGTTCTTAACCCGAGAAAGGTAATAAATATTCACACAATATACTATGAATATTATGTTGTTACAATAGTAAATATGGTAATAATATTGTGTAAATATAGTGTTACTAAAATTAAATCAATATCCTCCTCAAACTAAGTAGTTAAGTTGAAAGCAACTTTATCGATCGATATTCGGTTTAGTGGGAGGGGTGTTAGTCGTTTAACTAACTCTCGAGTTCAAAAATTAAAAATGAAAAAAATTACGTTGAAGAATCTTTCCCTAAATAAGATCCTATAGATAATCAAACTAAATTAGTCAAAATATGACTCCAGATATCGGTGATAAGAACTAAAAAAAAAAAAAAAAGCCAACTTTAATTTGAAAGCAGTGAGGGTAAACAAGGGAACCAGAGGCAGCAGAAGTAGAGAGTTAGGCAGGTAAACAACAAATGAGCTAGATGGATGGTAAAAAAGTTAAGAGGTAGATAGATAAACAGTAAATAACAGTCTGATGGTTCGCCAGATAGATAAAAAGAGGGCCATATGGCCCAAGAGGTAAGAGAACCAGATGATGGGCCAGATAGGTAAACCCGGAGCAGCCAATGAGTTGTACCTTCCCTCGTAAAATCTCAAGTAATAAAACTAGATAGTCAACTAGAAAATCAAGTAATACATACAGAAGGCTAGAGAATCGACCAGATTATCTAGATAATAGGTATAAGAGGGTCAGAGGGTCACCTGTTGGTTAGATAAGAGGAGCTAGGGGGATGAGAGAGAGAAGAGAGATAGACAATGAAAAGTAGACTTCAACCCTAATTTTTTTTTGTTTTTTCTTTTCGAAGGTTCAAAATTTTTGCTATCCAAAATCGAAAATTTGATGTTTTGAGACCATGTTGAGAAAATAGAGAATAACAGTAATAATAATTAGAGCTTTAATCTTAATACGTGAATGTTATGTCATCATAATAATAATGAATATAATGAAAATATTGTGTGAATATAGTATTATTAAAATTATATTAACAACAGAAATGATCAAACAATTTTCATGGAAATTTGCTTTTTATCCATAATTCAAGTTAAAAAAAAAGTGTGCTTAACATAGTAATTCAACTTTCTTTAATTGTTTGTTCTGCTGCTACTGCTTCTTCTTCTTCTAATTTGCTAATATATTGCAGGCAGAGAAAGCCATGGATAGAGTGGACTCCTCCAGCATCCCAAGTACAGACATTGTGTATTGAACAATTTAGTAGACCTCCGGCCATGAAAAATAGTGATCGTGATTATAAAAACAAATACTAAACTCGTTTAATCTGCCTAAACTTAAATTGTTGTAAAAGTTGAGAATCATCAACCTAAATACAAATAGTGATCGACCAACCTTAAAAAACGATCTGCATGCAGCTGACATTCCTTGCTGCCTCGAAGGGCTTGTTGGTGAGATCATCTGCAATTGCAGCTAGAGGTGGCTGGGGCTGCCTGTATCCTCTGCGTGTCTTCTTTAATGCCTATGCAATTGCAGCTAGAGGTGGTTGGGGCTGCCTGTATTCCTCTGCGTGTCTTCTTTAATGCCTATCCCTGTTTCCAACTTATTTTCAAATTATCTCTGTATCTATTTCCATTTTCTCATTTCCATTTCGATGTAATCAAAATTTAAACAATCTCATATGTAGCTTTGATTACTTATTTTCAAATTATTTCTGTATTTTTATTTAGACGATTTTTTTTTTTTCAACTTATTTTTATATTTTGATTTAGACGATAAAGAGAAAAAGAAAAAAAAAAGTTGTTAAAAAAAGGCATAATTTTTTTTGAAATTTTTATTTGTTACCTTTGTTGGGTTTTCCTCTCTTTAGGCTTTTACCCTATTCCCAATTAGGGTCACCCATAAATTTTATTTTATTTTTTTAAAAAAATATTTGGCAAATAATTAAAAGGGATAGAATTTACGACATTATTATATCTCTCCTCTTCCTTTCACAAGTGTTTATTCTTAAGTTATTCCTTTCTTGCCTCGACCTTAAGCACAATATTAACTATCCTATTTTGCACAGGTGTTTGTAATTATTATTTTTATATTTTGATTTAGATAATTTTCTCTTGGAACAAGTATTTGTCATTTCTATATGAATATATATGTATTTTCTTTATTTTTCATTTCAATCGACCTCCGCCTGGATGGCAGGAACGCTTCAATGACATCTGATCTTCCAGATCACATGATGGAAATGAACAAGTTGCGATGACCGGTTAGCAGCACAACAACCAAAGTTGATTCGGTGTTTGGGTATCCTTATCTTAAAAAGATCTTCATTTTAAATCTTATATATAAAAATTAAAAGTTTTGACCATCCAACTTAACTTAAAACAAATTTAATAGAATCTAATTTGATTATCAAATATAAATAATTTCTAATATATATATATATATTTTATAATATGTATAAACTTTTAAAATACATATATATATAAATAGTTGATTTAAAATTATATTTTTAAACATATATATATATATATATATTAATTTTTTTATTTAATTTTAAGGGTAATTGCCCATGCCCCTTCTTTTGCCCTTGCTTTGAAGAGTTTGTTATAATTGAAACCTATAGGAGAGACATTCAATTGAAACCATTTGTCACTCAAGTCACGCATATCTGCATTATTTCAGCTAACGAATCTTTGCCTTTGCTACATTATTGGCCTTTCATTATTATAATATTTATTTGATTTAATCAATCAAATTAATTTAATCAATTATTATAATTTATTTAATTAATTATTTCAATCATTACTCAATCATTATATATTTAAAAGTGGACTTTATTTTAATTTTTTCTTATTTTTAATAACTGATTTTTTCTTATTTTTTAGTCAAACATTTACACTCATTTTTCCTTTTAGATAAAAGTGTGTGTGTGTATATATTGTATCATTCTAAAAAGCACAGAGAAAAGAAGTAAGTCTGATCTTCATTTCTCTTTTGTATTAAAAACCTTCTCTTCTCTCTTGTAAAGAGCTATCGTCCTTTTTCTTTTGCAAATTTTATATTTTATCAATTAAAATAAAAATTCTTTTGTTTTCTTTTAATACTTTTTCTCCAAGATACTCAAAATTATAACATAGTGAAAATGACCTGACATAAGTCGAAATGAGAATTTTCTACTTTGATATCATATTATACTTTATATAATAAGTATTCATTCCTAAAGTTTAAATTTACCGAGAGAGTCATTATAAATTATTTTGTGATTTAACAAAAAAGGGCTAATCATATAGAGACAAGTGGAGGACATCACTCTTGGCCTCATCCGACTTTGGACTTGAGTGACTGTTGATGTTTAAACACCTATGGGTCAAAGCTACCTAACAAGGGCAAGGCCAAAAAATTTAGCAAAAGGATGGAACTTCAATTTTAATTGGTTTGGGTTTTTTTTTTTTTTTTTTAATGGAGGCAAACCAAGGGCAAAAGAACAAGAACATAAATTTAATTTTTAGGAGAACATACAATATTAAAATTATAATTTTAAAAAATTAATATATTAAAATTTTTTATTAAAATTTTATTGGAAGGTGCTCATCTCCCCTTCTTTTGCCCTTGCTTTGGAGAGTTTGTTGTACTTAACCTACAAGGGAGACATTCAGTTGAAAGAAACCATTCGTCACTCAAGTCACACATATCTGCATTATTTTACCAAAAAAGTCTTTGCTTTTGCTACAAAGAAATGGATGAGAATTTGAGGGCAGCCTCTGAACAGGGAAACGTAGAGAGGTTGTATGAACTGATCAGGCAAGACCCTGATGTCCTGGAGTCCATCAACAACCAAAGGTTTGCTCACACCCCTTTGCATGAAGCTGCATCCAGAGGCCACACCATGTTCATGCTGGAGGTTATGAGGTTGATGCCATCTTTTGGTACAAAGCTGAACCCAGATGGGTTTAGCCCCATTCATCTTGCTTTGCAGAGCCCTGATGATAGGACCCTCACTATTCTTCAGCTCATACGCGCCAACGGAGATGTCATCAGGGTCAAAGGCAGAATGGGAATGACTGCTTTGCACTGGGTAGCTCAAAGTGGCGACATAAATCTTTTGGCTAAATTTTTAAAGGCTTGTCCGGAATCGATTGAAGATTTGACTGACAAATTTGAGACTGCTCTTCATGTTGCTGTGAAGAACCAAAAGGTGGATGCCGTGAAAGTCATAGTTGGATGGTTGAAATATGGAAGGTTGGCAGGCTATAAATGGGGCATTCTCTGTAACAGGATCCTTAACATGAAAGATCATCAAGGTAACATTGCTTTATTGGGACTTATTTGATAAAATCTATCATCCATACACAAAATAAACTGCACTAGATTTATGTCAAATCATTAAAAAATTATAAATAACTAAATAATATAATCGAAGGAAAATATACCCGAATCCATACTTTTCGGTTCTCTTTTGATGATTTTCAATGATTGTCCTAATTCGATTACAAGTTTTCGAGAATTTTGAATTGGGAATAGCCTGCCTTGCAAATCTTTTGTATTTTTCCCTAAGAATCTCTAAGTTATGGGAGGCTAAGGATGAATAGCAGACCAGGACCACAACTTTTTTAAGATAACTATCCATGATTTCTAAATTATCCTTTATCATTTTAGTATTTTTATTGAATAAAAATTAGGATTTGATTTTTGCATATTTACAAATTTCACACCCTTTTATTTACATTAAGGCCTATTCCAAATAATTGTAAGAGATATTTAAAGATAGTTTAAATATATAATTATTTTACATAGTATCTCAATATTGAATTAAAAAATCCAACATTCTTTGCATGCTACTATGCTGAGTGAAGAACCATAGGAAAGCACTCTAATCTTTGGTGAACCCATGTTTGTCTCTCCTATTTTCGTGCACACTGTCCAGATTGGAAATTATATGGAAATATTAATTTTTGCAGATATTGATAGTTAAGTCTCTATTATTCACTCGACCTCAAAAAAAATGTACGGAATTTTGAAGGGAAAACCGCTTTGGATGTTTTAGATGAGCAACAAGGCCAAATGGACCCTGATATTGCTGGAAAGATTAGGAAGGTTCTGAGGAATGCCGGAGTGAAAAAAGCAGGTCATTCGCTTGCTGGGAGTAGTCGACTTTCCAATCGCCTCATATCCACGATTGGAACATGGCGGTTGTGGTTTTATCACTTGGAAATCATGACAGACGACGTGCGCAATGCACTGCTAGTGGTGGCTGTGCTGATCGCCACCGCCACTTACCAAGTCGGTCTCAATCCTTCAGATGCACTTCTGCATCCAAAGAATTCAGGCAGTTCAGATTTCCCACTTTCTTTAAACCATATACTACTAAATCTTTCAATCATGATAATAGCAGCTCTCCTCCCACCTGAACCCTCTACTCTGCGGATAGTATTGGCTTTAACACTTTTATATATGGGGCTTAGCTATACGGTCTCAGTAACAGTCATAATACCCCGATTGATGTCCAAAATTGTTGCCGTTATTTGTTTACTTATTACGTCGACATATCATATAGTATTTATGATTGTAATCCATGTCGGGAAAGGTCTCCAAAATAATTCTGAGGGCCTCGTGGAGTTGACTGAGAATTGAGTGAGATTATTGTGGTTTGCTTTGACATCTATCCTCCATACACCCATGCATGCTTTTGTATTCCTTATTTTGATTTTAATGGAAATGACTATGGGTGCCTCTTAATTGCAATTTTCTCTTTTTAAAAAAAAAAAAAAAAATGAGGGAGAAACTTCTCTTGTTAAGGCAAGACAGCAGTGAGGGTAAAAACCTCACTTGTACCACACTGGGTTGGGCTTGATCGGGCTGGTGGATCTAGAAAAGATATCCAAGCTCACACAAGTCGGGCCCCGCAGTTCATTGCTGAGCCTGTGAATCATGATACTCTCCTTTGAGTTTTACTTATGAACATGTGGGCACTCCTAGAGGATGTGATTGACATAAAGTTGGTGCCTTGGTCAGTCTAGGTGCATATTATCTTGTGCTGGGTCTTCCTTGGGCGGTTCTCTTGGCTTTTGTCATTGGTTTTGGTGAAAAGATTAATGCCACATAGAATATTGTTCATGTGTGCCCTCTCTATTTTTTTTTTCCCTCTATTTCTTTATATCAAAATCCCACTCAAAATAATTTTTGAAAAATTATAACAATTAAATTACATTACTATATCATCTGTGTTCTTTCCCAAATTAATTAAACTTTACAATGATCGATACTAAATTATCCGCTTGACTAAGGATTGGATTTGCATATATATACTAAATAACTTGTCTAAAATATCTTTTTCCTTTTTTAGGCTATTACCCTATTCCCAATTAGGGTCATCCTTAAATTTTATTAACAAAAATTATTTGGAAAATATAATTAAAAGGGATAAAATTTAAAAGATACTATATCTCACCTCCTCGTGCCACGTGTTTACTTTAAAGATATTCTTTTCTCACTGCACCATTTAACTATCCTTTTTTGCACTTTCACCACTCACCTTTTTTTTCTTTCCTTTTTTTTTTTGGTACCCCTCATGGCACTATATTCCGCCGGTATTAACTACTCTATTGAAAACTTATGTCACAATTTTAAATTTTATGCATTTTCAAAATTTGAAAAGTATATAGACGTGGGGGAGAATTTTGCCCCTAAAAACCCAACTCGGCTCAAACTAGATTTAGTTAAAATCAACATAGTTATCAAACAGTGGTTTATAATAAAAAACAAAAAAAAAAAAAAAAAAAAAGAACAAGTATCAATTTTATTTCTTTGACAACAAGAGTACATCAGTCATATACTAGGTTAATTTTAAAAAAAATAAAATAAAATTCTAATGACTCTGATATATTTAATAATATATAAAAAGAGCCCTTATACTACAGTGCAACGGCCATGTGTTCCCTTGGCATCCAATTCCAAAGCCTGCTATTTTAAGGGTTGTGGGGGTGTCCCATGTGGGTATTGATGGTTTTGCTTGGACCCTTAGTCAAGGCATAACAATTCATTTTTTTTTTTTATATTTTTATCGATCGATATCTGAATTCTATTTGACTAATCTAATTCGAGTACTGTGATATCCATTTTAAGAATTGGCCTTCTCAATTTTTTTTTTCTTAAGATTTAAATTCAAAATCTCTAGTTAAGAAGATAGAATGTCTGATTATTCAATTTAAATGAGTTTGGTAAGCATCACAATTTTCCTACTTCAATTAGATGCCCTAAGGAATTGATTAGTATGAGTCTAATATAAGAACTTTAACTCTTCATCCTCGTGTTAACCATGGGAGAGAGTGAGTTGGGGGCAAAGGGAAAGATGAAGGAGGAGAAAAATAATAAAAGAATAAACAAATGAATTTATTAAGAAATTGTGACGAAAATTTTTATCGAGTTCTAAATTATACTTTTAAAAATTTATATATAAAATAAAAAATATGCAATTAAAATTTAATATAAAAATAATATATATAGATAAAAATACTTACAATATAATATAATGTAAAAAGTTTTAAAGAGTTTTATTATAAAAATTATCGGTTTACTTAAGCACTGTTCTATATATTTTCATAGTATTCAATTTTTCTATAAATAAATCTGAGTTAAACTTAATAACAATTTTTTTTAATGTAAAACAATTATCAAGAAATTGGTATTTCATTTCATTTTGAAATCTAATATTTAAATATCTTAATGATTGAAAAAGCTCTTTCGGCTGCAGAATCTGAATATATATTTATATATATACACACACACACACACGTATGAAGATTGCTTCAAGTATCTAATATCTTATAAACCCAAAAAAGAAAAAAAAATCTTTAAAATATAATATAATAAAAGGTTAAAAAATTAGAGATCAAATGCCTCATTTACCATGATTCGACCTTTAAAAATCTAGGATATTTTTAAAAAATTTGAGATTAATTTTTAAAATTATATATAAATATATATTTATATTAAATAATTTTTCTTAAAATTTCAGGGCAACTGAGCTCCTGCCTTTATCTTTGCCCGTCCACTGAAGTGGTTAATGTCCTGCAAGGGCCGAAAAGATACAAACACCCAGATGGTTTCAGCAATTTAAGTGGAATTTCCAATGATAACTCAAGCTTCACCTTATTGGACATTGAACAACTTTACCTTCATTTTTTTTTTTTTTGTTATAAAAGGAATTGTACCTAGATCACAGGATCGATGGACTATTATCACTGAACTGACCTATTGAGACAATAACTTTATCTTCATAATGGGGCTTCCATATATAAATTATACAAATCCTCAGAATCTTATATTTTATGTAAAAATTATCTACTTCAAAATATTATTGATTGTTTTGTATCTCAAAGTTCACTCTAATGGTGTGAAATTTATTAAATCGAGTAAAACGACCGGACATGAGTTGATGTCAGGATTTTCTATTTTGATACCATATTATATTTTATTTAACAATTATTTATTCTGAAAGTTTAAGTTCATTGAGAGAGTTAGTATAAACAGTTTTGTAATTTAACCAACGGCAAATCATATAGAGACAAATAGAGGACATTACTCGTGGCCTCATCTGACTTGGAACTTGAGTGACTATGTTAATGCACAAATGTCTAGCCGGTCCAGTGGTTTCTTTAAATAAGGTTTTGAATTTAAATTTTGTGTATTAAGAAAATAGGTATCGAGAGAAGATCTATCCCTTAATAACTTAATCAGACTTGAGAGGGTCAAACCAAGAGCAAAGAACAAGAAGAGTATAAATTTAATTTTTAGGAGAACATACAATATTAAAATTATATTTTAAAAAAATATATATTAACTTTTTTTATTAAAATTTTATGGGTAGTTGCCCATGCCACCTTTTGCCCTTGCTTTGGAGAGTTTGTTATAATTGAAACCTATAAAAGGGACATTCAATTGAAACCATTCGTCACTCCAGTCACACAAATCTGCATTATTTCACCAAAAGAGTCTTTGCTTTCGCTCCATTATTGGCCTTCATTACGTTTTCCAAAGAAATGGATGAGAATTTGAGGGCTGCCTCTGAACAGGGAAACGTAGAGAGGTTGTATGAACTTATCAGGCAAGACCCTTATGTCCTGGAGTTCATCAACAAACAAACGTTTGCTCACACACCTTTGCATGAAGCTGCATCCAAAGGCCACACCATGTTCATGCTGGAGGTTATGAGGTTGATGCCATCTTTTGGTACAAAGCTGAACCCAGATGGGTTTAGCCCCATTCATCTTGCTTTGCAGAGCCCTGATGATAGGACCCCCACTATCCTTCAGCTCATACGCGCCAACAGAGATGTCATCAGGGTCAAAGGCAGAATGGGAATGACTGCTTTGCACTGCGTAGCTCAAAGTGGTGACATAAATCTTTTGGCAGAATTCTTAAAAGCTTGTCCGGAATCGATTGAAGATTTGACTGACGAATTTGAGACTGCCCTTCATGTTGCTGTGAAGAACAAAAAGGTGGATGCCGTGAAAGTCATAGTTGGATGGTTGCAATATGGATGGGGCATTCACTGTAGAAGGATCCTTAACCTGAAAGATCATCAAGGTAACACTGCTTTGTTGAGACTTATTTGATAAAATCTATAATCAATATATAAAATAAATAGTTTTAAATCTATATGTCAAATAATTAAGAAATTACAGATAATTAAAAAATATAACCGAAAAAAATATATATATTTAAATTCATACTTTTTAGATTTCTTTTGATGATTTTCAACGGTATCCTGATTCGATTGCAAATCTCTAAGAATCTTGAATTGGGACTAGCCTACCTTGCAGATCTTTTGTGTTCTTCCTTGAGAATCTAACTGATGGGATGTTAAGGATGAATAGTACACTAGACCACAACCATTTTAAAAATAACTAACTATGATTTCAAAATTATCTTTTATAAAATTACCATTTGGTTTCTGCATATTTACAAATTTCATATTTTTTTATAGATATTAAGGCCTATACCAAATAATTATAAGAGATCACACGATTTAAATACATAATTATTTTACATATTAACCCAACATTAAATTAAAAATCTATCATGCTTTCCATGCTGCTGTGCTGAGTGAAGAGCCACAAGTAAGCACTTTAATATATGGTGAACCTCTGTTTGTCTCTCCTATTTTCGCGCACACTGTCCAGATTGGAAATTATATTGAAATATTAATTTTCGCAGATATTGATAGTAAGTCTCTATTATTCACTCGACCTCTAAAAAATGTACCGAATTTTGAAGGGAAAACAGCCTTGGATGTTTTAGATGAGCAACAAGGCCAAATGAACCCTCATATTGCTGGCGAGATTAGGAAGGTGTTGAGGAGTGCCAGAGGGACAAAAGCAGGTCCTTAACTTGCTGGGAGTAGACGACTTGCCAATTGCCTCAAATCCATGATTATACATTGTGAAACATGGCGGTTGTCGTTTTATCAGTTGGAAATCATGACAGACGACGCGCGCAATGCACTGCTAGTGGTGGCTCTGCTGATCACCGCCGCCACTTACCAAGTTGGTCTCAATCCTTCAGATGCACTTCTGCATCCAAAGATCTCAAAATTTTCTGATCAACAGATTTCAAGCTTTTCAGATCTCTTACTTTCTTTAAACCATATACTACTATATTATTCAATCCTTATAATAGTAGCTCTCCTCCCACCTGAACCCTTTATTCTACGGCTAGTCTTGGCTTCAGTACTTGTTTATATGGGGCTTTGCTATATGTGCTCAATACTAGTCTTGCCCCGATTGATCTCTCAAATTGTTGCTATTATTTCTTTCTTTATTATGTCGGTATATATTTTAATATTTCTATTTGTAATCCTAGTCGGGAAAGTTCTCCTAAACAATTCCGAGGGCTTCATGGAGTTGGCTGAGAATTGATTGAGATTATTGTGGTTTCCTTTGACGTCTACCCTCCATATACCTAAGCTTGCTTTTGTACTCCTTATTTTGATTTTAATGGAAATGATTATGGGTGCCTCTTAATTGCATTTTTTTTTTTTTTTGAAAAGACAAATGTAAAAGAAAAGAAAAATTTTGAGGGAAACTTCTCTTGTTAAGGCAAGATAGCAGTGAGGGTAAAAACCTCACTGGTACCATACTGGGTTGGGCTTGATCAGGCCGGTGGGCCGAGAAAAGATATCCAAGCTCACAACAAGTCGGGCCTGGCAGTTCATTGCGGAGCCTGTGAATCATAATACCCATCTTTTACCTATGAATATGCGTATTGCCAGAGGAGATGATTGACAGAAAGTTGGAGCCTTTGTAAACCTAGGTTCGTACCATATTGTGGTGGGTCTTCCTAGGGCAGCTCCTTGGCTTTTGTCATTGGTTTTGGGGAAAAGATTAATGGTACAATAGAAGATTTGTTCATGTTGTGGCCTCTCTATTTCTTCGTATCAAAATCCCACTCAAAATTATTTTTGAAAAATTACAACAATTTCATTTCGTTACTGTTTCATTTGTGTTCTTTCTCAAATTAATTGAACTTTACAATGATCGGTACCAGATTATCGGCTTCACTAGGGATTACACTTATCATTCGTTCATATGATTTACAACAGTTTAAATGTCCCGGCATGATCTAAGGGTGTTATGACATTTGGGTCGAGATCAAGTATTATGATACCTGAGTTCAGCTCGAGTTTTGTTTAGATGAGTTCGAGCTCATCGAGCTTGAGTTTCTCGAGTTCAAGTTCGAAGTGTTATCAGGTTTCATCGGGTAGTGTTATCAGGTAGTATCATTACTTATTTTAAAAATTATTGTTAAAAACTATAATTATTTTAATAAATAAAAATTATTTTAAAAAATAAAAAATATTTTAAAAAATATAATTACTGGGCACGTCGAGCTTTCGAGCTCGACCCAGTTAGACTCGAGCTCGAGCTCGGTTTGACCGAGCTTGAGCTTGAGTTTTAACCTGGTAGTGTCACGACGAGTGTCATATCCGGCCTGGAACCAACCCTATCTTTGTTTTTCCCCTTTTCTTCTTCTGCCCTGTTGAGTTAGGAAACCAAATTATGCTTTACTAGTTATACACATGTGATTAAACAAGATATAGTACTCTTGTCTATTCGGTTTAATTTTTTTTTTGTTTAAATTTAAAATTAGTTTAAAGTTTAAAATCAGATCAAAAGTATTTTTCAATTTTGTTTAAAAAATTAATAGTTTTCAATAAAGAAAACAAAGAAAAAGGAAAAAAATTTGAGATGACTTTTTTAATAAAAATATCTATGCAGTCTAAATTGTCTTTAATTATTTCAATTATTATCATTTGGTCATTTATATAAATTTAAAAAAGAAAAACCTAACTATTTTGACAACAATGAAAAATATAAATCGTTAATTTATTATTTTTATGAATTTAAAAAATCTTTCAAAAAACTATATGAACTTTAAATATTTATAATATTTATGATATTTATGAAATTAAAATATTCATGTTTAATTTATAAATATTTTAGAATTATTTATAAACCTATTTACTTTATAAATTATTTATGAAATTTTAATGTCAATTAACTTTTATTGTAATTTCACTAAATTTATAATTTACAAAAAAGAATAAATAAAATTATCAGACAATTTATTATGTGAATTTTAAAACTCTTATTTTTTATACTAATTTATGAACAAAAAATAAGATTTTATAACAAGAAAAATTAGACCAAACGCGCTTAAAAAAAAAAAAATCATTAGAGTTGTATTACCATCATTTTCTAGAATGACATTGTGGATATTAACATCAACCTAATTACTGAGTCTTGTGCTGTCAATAACCCAACCGATGTGATCCACGTGAATTGAATTCAAACCTTTACTCTTTTTTTTTTTCGTTTTATTTGATTTTTAGATTATGGGATCGAGAAAAGAACGTAATCACTAAATTATTTTCTCGAAAACAAACCTTCTCTTTTAAGCAAGAGAAATCAGTCTCTTTGGTAGGGGAGAGGGTATCCATTCCTTCCCATGTTGTCTCCTTCAAGATGTGCTTTTTGCCTTTTCTATTTTCTTTCTTTTTTTTGGGGGGTTGGTACATTTGGAGACTTGAAATTAAGATTTCAGGGAAGGAAGAGGACGATTGTACCGATTGAACTAAATATATTTATAATATACATAGAGTTGAATTGAAATAGTGGTTTTAAGATCTTGACAATAAGAACATTAATGTTTTGTGCACTGGGTACCTTTAGAATGCCATTGTATATTTCACAAATGGTTGTAATGGCATGCACATTGAATGAAAATCGGATAACATGAATTAATGTTTATAGAATAGTAGTCGTGAGTGATTGACTTATAGCTCAATTGATATTATTCTCTTTTCCAGTCTCTCCTATATAAAAAATAATAATAAGAATAAGAATAGTATTGGTGGCATGCACTTGCTCTTTGATTAATATTGGTCACATGAATTAATGCTTACAGAGATTTGTGTTTAACAACTAGGATCCAAAGCATAAACATGGGCAGACTACTAAACTCTTCCTATAATTAAGTTTTGTGTGATTAAAGGGTGTAGTCTTTTTTTGGCTCTTGCTGCTTATGCCCAAGGCGAGAGATCCATTCCTGTCTGTGATCTCTCTTTCTCTCTCATTTTCGCTCAGCAGATAGTTTAGACCTCCATGAGAGGAGAGATTTTTCTTGTTGTCAGTGTTGCTACGGAAACTTTTTTACAATTTTTCAATATTGTATCAATGTTACTGCTCGTTTGTGTGTCCTATATTTATGTTTTGAAGTGTTTGAGGTGTTAGATTTATTCAATATAACGGAAGTATAGAAAAATTGCTAATCACAAAATAAATAGATTGGATTTTTGGGATAGGTACTCAATGCGCACGTTTCAAATAATTGAACTGCGAATCCTCTCAAACAATTTGCACAATCAAGATGATCACGAAAAATGTACCATCACCATAATTTCAAAACATCTCAACTCACAATCCAATGATTATAAACGATAAGAGAAAATGAAAATTTTCTCTATACTCTCGATACGTTTTTGAATCTCTCTTTTTCAAAAGCAATGCGCAGAGAATTGATTCTTCTCTCCCTTTCACGTGAGATGATCTATCACACAGAACAGGAGAGTGAGTGAGAGATATTAAGGGGAGTTAAGGGTGGGGATTATAGGTCAACTGCCAATTATCCTCTAATTAAAATTCAAATTTTTATTTAAATCATCTTAGTTGTGGAAAAAAGTCTTTCATGGGCATATTTTAACAACACGAAGTCTAATATCTTGATGGGGTTATACCATCAAGCTTTGCCCTAGAATAGCAACAATAACTTCACATTTAGAAGGGGGAAAGTATTGGGGTTGTGGGTCCATCCCTGCCCTTTTATTAGGTGAAAAAGGTTGGAAAGAAAGGGTTTCATTCATACAACACATGAGAGTATAACCGACCAACTTGGCATGCGTTTTGGAAGTCTTTATACATATTTTATTAGCATCCCTGAAACTATCAAACTATTAAGAGGAGAGATTTTATTGTGTTACATCTTTATTTTATGACCAAAACATTGTCTCCAGTCCCTAAACAGCTACGGAGATGGACCTGGGCAACAAAACCAGAACTCTTCTTTCGACCCCTCTGATTCAAAACTCCGAAAAGAAAAAATGGGGACAGAATTTAGAAGCAGTTGGGGAGCTGAAGGTGCAGATGAGATTGGCTGGCCCCCTAGTTATGTTTAGTTTCTTGCAGTACAGTTTTCAGATAATTTCAGTCTTGTTTGTAGGTCATCTCTCTCTTTCGGGTGCTTCAATGGTTACCTCATTCGCTGGAGTTACAGGTTTTGGGCTCATGGTACTATTTCATCACAATTTCCTTGTTATAATTTTCTATATCTGTCCATAAGTTTCATAATTTTATCTTTACTGCTAAGCTGTTAAGAATGCTAATGTTCATTTACCCGCTTTTTTTTGTTTCCATGTATGTTGTTTCATAGATTGCTCAAGCACTATACTATTTAGTACCAGTGATCCCAGATAATGAGTTACTCTGACAGTTTGATGTGCATCTCTTTATACTTGAGATTTTTACTGTTCTAAAAATTTAGTACTAGGTTCATCACTAAATTTTATATTTTTTGTTTCTACTTTCATTGTTGAAGTTTATATTTTCATTCATCGGAGAATAATTACCTTAATAGCAGAACTTTGCACCCATCCTTCAATATTCTAAAATACTCTGAAGGTTGTGTTACCTTCTATCGAATAGACTTTCAAAATATATAATTTACTGTTGATAAAGGAATTGAAGATGATGAGGGAGAAAATAGAGGAAACGGAGAAACGTAGAAGGAGCTGGAAGATTTTTTTTTTTTGAATGGTGCTTTCTCTCTTCTTTCTAAATGTAATCTATTAATTGCAAATGATTTTACCTTTTACTAGCTGTGAATGGGAAGTGCATTGGAAACATTCTGTGGACAAGCCTACGGAGCAAAACAATACCATATGCTCGGCAAACACATGCAGAGAGCAATGCTTGTCTTGTACTTATAAGCATACCTATTGAGGTTCTATGGATTTACACAGAGCATATATTTGTGGTTATCGGACAAGACAAGGACATTTCTAGTCAAGCAGGACTATACTCTCGTTGGCTAATTCCTAGTATAGTTCCTTATGGTCTCATGCAATGTCAATTCAGATTTCTGCAGGCTCAAAATAATGTGTCTCCATTGATGATCAGCACCGGAATCACAAGTTTAGTACATGTTTCTGCATGTTGGAGTCTGGTTTTTCGATTTGGTTTAGGTTGTAAAGGTGCAGCATTGGCTAATAGCATTTCTTATTGGGTAAATGTGTTAATCTTGGCACTCTATATCAGGTTATCTTCGGCTTGTAAGAAGACTTGGACAGGTTTTTCCAAAGAAGGGACAGAAAATCTCTTTGGCTTTCTTAGTTTAGGTGTTCCTTCAGCTTTGATGGTCTGGTAAGTTTAAATATGTTACGTTTTCCTGTACTAAGAAAGTACTAGCATCGCACCTCATTTGTTGAATTTATGAATTTCTATGGCATGTATCAGCTTGGAATTCTGGTCTTATGAGTTTCTAGTCCTCATGTCGGGTTTTCTTCCTAATCCTAAGCTTGAGACATCGATGATGTCTATAAGGTTCGTTAAGTACAATGTTTTCTGATTTTCAAGGTTCAAAACTTGGCTATTTTGTGTTGCTAAGTTTAATTAACTTTTGCAGCCTTAACTTAATCTCAGTGTTCTTCAGAATTCCTTTTGGCTTCGCGAGTGCTGTGAGGTGAGCCAGAAAAGCATGCCACTATGTTCAAACATAATCCTGTTCTTAGTCCTGTAATTTCTTTAATGGCCTATGGCACAAAACTTCTTGTTTCAATTTCAGCACAAGAGTTTCAAATGAATTAGGAGCAAGAAAGCCACAAGCTGCACGCCTTGCAGTCCATGTTGCGATATTCCTGGCTGCCTCTGAGGGCCTGTTGGTGAATTTGTCTGCAGTTGCAGTTAAAGGTGTTTGGGGCTACTTGTATACTAGAGATGAAGACGTTGTAACCTATTTGTCTTCTGTTATGCCTATACTTGCTGTTTCCAACTTCATGGATGGAATGCAGGCTGTTGTCTCAGGTGTGACGTGCCTTTTTTTTTTTTTTTTCCTGTTAACGGAGAGAGAGGGCTTGAGTGTGATCATGAAATTTTCCTGTTTTAGAAGTTTGGTTTGAACCATAGCTATAGTCCTTAGGGTGAGCCCATCATTGCAACCTCGCCAACATATCAAGAAACCATGGTTACACTCTCCGTTGCTCGAATACTTGAGACATTTTTTTTCCCCTTTGCAAGTGGTTTCCTTTAATGAGTATGTGATGTACTTTGTACACACTATGGAAACCCTATGATGTTTCCAACTTCAAAGATGGATGGAATTCAGGCCAGGCCAAGTTTGAGTTGGGCCTTGTCGGGCCTAACAAAAAATTCCCAGTTCCAGCCTACTCTGGTCTGGGATCCCAGGGTGGGCCAGTGTACACAAATATATTGCACGGGTGCCATCCCAAGCCCCATTGTTAAAAAAAATTTGACCACACCAGGTTGCGCCTGGTCAGGCCCGTGGGCCTCGAACAGATGTCCAATCTCACAAAAGGCGGGCCGCGCAGTCTCTTGCAGTCATTGAATCATAATACTTGCCTTTGCCATTTCCTTTCTAATAACATGTAGGCACTGCTAGAGGATGTGGTTGGCAGAAAATTGACACCCTTGTAAATCTAGGCGCATGCTATCTTGTGGGTCTTCCTTGTGCAGTTCTCTTGACCTTTTTCTTGGGTTTTGGAGGAAAGGTAGATGTCTTTTCCTTTTCTTTTTTTTTTTTCCTCTTGTTTTTACATTTCCTTGCAAAGCTTGTGGAGTTCACATAGTGAATTTTTTCAAGTTAATTAACTTTGTTTGATGAAGGGACTGTGGATGGGAATCATATGTGGTAGTGGGCTGCAAGCATTACTTCTTCTTAGCATTACCCTGTGCATAAATTGGGAAAGACAGGTACTAATAAGGATTCCTTTTTCCCTTGCAAGCAAAAATGTGTTTTATTTCTTAAATTTGGGTTTTCACATTCTTATTTTATTTTCATTTCAATTTTTATAAATACATGAATATATCATGTCAAAACAATATCAATCTATGTCTATGGATAAAATGATTAGAAACTAAGAATTTAAGCCCAATGTTGAGAAAATAGAGAGAATTAAATAAAGAGGATTTGGAAATAAAGTATGCTATTCAGTGTATTAAAGAACACAGAGAAAAGAAGTAAGTCTGATCTTCACCTCTTTTGTGTTAACAACCTTCTCTTCTGTTTTGTAAAGAGCTATCGTCCTTTTTTTGTAAATATTATATTTTATCAATTAAAATAAAAATTCTTTTGTTTTCTTTTAATACTTTTTTCGCAAGATATTCAAAATTATAACATAGTGAAAATGACCTGACATGAGTCGAAATGAGAATTTTCTAATTTGATATCATATTAGTATTCATTCCAAAAGTTTAAATTTTATAAATTATTTTGTGATTTAACAAAAAATGGCTAATCATATAGAGACAAGTGGCGGACATCAGTCTTGGCCTCATCTGACTTTGGGCTTGGGCTTGGGCTTGAGAGACTGTTGATGTTTAAACACCTATGGGTCAAAGCTACCTAACAAGGGCAAAGCCAAAAAATTTTGCAAAAGGATGGAACTTCAATTCTAATTGGTTTGGTTTGGTTTGGCTTTTTTTTTTATTTTTTTTTTATTTTAATGGAGGCAAACCAAGGGAAAAAGAACAAGAGCATAAATTTAATTTTTAGGAGAACAAACAATATTAAAATTAAAATTTAAAAAATTAATATATTAACTTTTTTCATTAAAATTTTATTGGTAGGTGCTCATCTCCCCTTCTTTTGCCCTTGCTCTGTAGAGACATTCAGTTGAAACCATTCGTCACTCAAGTCACACATATCTGCGTTATTTTGCCAAAAGTGTCTTTGCTTTTGCAACATTATTGGCCATTCATTATGTTTTCTAAAGAAATGGATGAGAATTTGAGGGCAACAGCCTCTGAACAGGGAGACGTAGAGAGGTTGTATGAACTGATCCCCTGATGTCCTGGAGTCCATCAACAACAAAAGGTTTGCTCACACCCCTTTGCATGAAGCTGCATCCAGAGGCCACACCATGTTCATGCTGGAGGTTATGAGGTTGATGCCATCTTTCGGTACAAAGCTGAACCCAGATGGGTTTAGCCCCATTCATCTTGCTTTGCAGAGCCCTGATGATAGGACCCCCACTATTCTTCAGCTCATACGCGCCAACAGAGATGTCATCAGGGTCAAAGGCAGAATGGGAATGACTGCTTTGCACTGGGTAGCTCAAAGTGGTGACATAAATCTTTTGGCAGAATTTTTAAAAGCCTGTCCGGAATCAATTGAAGATTTGACTGACAAATTTGAGGCTGCCCTTCATGTTGCTGTGAAGAACAAAAAGATGGATGCTGTGAAAGTCATAGTTGATTGGTTGAGATATGGATGGTGGGGAGGCTGTAAATAGAGTATTTACAGAGACAGGATCCTTAACCTGAAAGATCATGAAGCTAACACTGCTTTGCATGCTGCTGTGCTGAGTGCAGAGCCACAGGTAAGCACTCTAATCTACGTTGAACCCTTGTTTGTCTCTCCTATTTTCGTGTACACTGTCCAGATTGGAAATTATATTGAAATATTAATTTTCGCAGACATTGAAAGCTCTGTTACATTCTCAGTGGACGGTTGAGCCTGTATCACAAACTCTATTATATCCTCAATCTCACAAAAATGCATGGAATTTGGAAGGGAAAACAGCCTTGGATGTTTTAAACGAGCAACAAGGCCAAATGAACCCTCAAATTGCCGGAGAGACGAGGAAGATGCTGAGGATAGCTGGAGCGACTACAGGAGATCCTTCACTTGGTGAGAGTAGTCGACTTGCCAATCGCCTAAAATTATAATTTTAATATTGTATGAGCTGAAGAATAGTGGGTGTCCAGGGCTCTGCAGCAAGATGAATGGGGCTAAACCCATCTGGGTTCAGCTTTGTACCGAAAGATGGCATCAACCTCATAACCTCCAGCATGAACATGGTGTGGCCTCTGGATGCAGCTAATTCATGCAAAGGGGTGTGAGCAAACGTTTTGTTGTTGATGGACTCCAGGACATCAGGGTCTTGCCTGATCAGTTCACACAACCTCGCTACGTCTCCCTGTTCAGAGGCTGCCCTCAAATTCTCATCCATTTCTTTAGAAAACATAATGAAAGGCCAATAATGTTGCAAAAGCAAAGACTCTTTTGGCAAAATAACGCAGATATGTGTGACTTGAGTGACGAATGGTTTCAACTGAATGTCTCTCTTGTAGGTTTCAAGTATAACAAACTCTACAGAGCAAGGGCAAAAGAAGGGGAGATGAGCACCTACCAATAAAATTTTAGTAAAAAAAGTTAATATATTAATTTTTTAAAATTATAATTTTAATATTGTAAGTCTCCAAAAGAATTCTGGGGACCTCATGGAGTTGGCTGAGAATTGAGCCAGATTACTATTGTGGTTTGCTTCGACATCTACCCTCCATATGCCCAAGCTTGCTTTTGTACTCCTTATTTTGATTTTAATGGAAATGATTATGGGTGCCTTTCAATTGCAATTTTCTGTTTTTTTTTTTTTTATCCAAAAAAAAAAAGACAAAAGGAAAAGAGAAAGAAAAAAGCAGAGAGAAACTTCTCTTGTTGGGGCAAGATAGCAGTGAGGGTAAAAATCTCATGCCCCGATCCATGATCCAGAAGACGTCACTACAAAAAAACAAGAATTCAGCGACGAAATTTTGCAACGAAAAATATTCGTCGCAAATCTGTCACAAATTTAGCGACAAAAATAAATTTCGTCGCTAATTAGCCACGAATTTAGAAACAAAAAAGTATTCGTCGCAAATTTTGTAACAAAAAATATTTTCGTTACAAATTTCGTCGCAAATTTGTGACGAAAATTTTTTGATATAAAATTCGTAGCAAATTTGCGACGAAATAATAAATTCGTTGCTAAATTTCCAACGAATCCTAAAATTCGTCGCTAAATTTGCGACGAATTTATAATTCGTCCCAAAATTTGCAACAAAATAAACATTCGTCCCTAAATTTGCGACAAATAAATTATTCGTCCCTAAATTTGCGACGAATTCGTCAATTCGTCCCTAATTTAGGGACGAATTTCTTTTTCGTCCCTGAATCAGGGACGAATTTTATTTTCGTCCCTGAATTAGCGACGAATAAATTTTTCGTTCCTAAATTTGCGACGAATTTGTCAATTCGTCCCTAAATTTGGGACGAATTGTATTTTCGTCCCTGAATTAGCGACGAATTAATTTTTCGTCCCTAAATTTGCGACGAATTCGTCAATTCGTTGCTAAATTTGGGATGAATATTTTTTTCGTCCCTGATTCAGGGACGAAAATTTTTTTTGTCGCTGATTCAGGGACGAAAATAATTTTTCGTCCCTAAATTTGCGACGAATTTGTCAATTTGTCCCTAAATTTGGGACGAATTGTATTTTCGTCCCTGAATTAGCGACGAATTAATTTTTCGTCCCTAAATTTGTGATGAATTCGTCAATTCGTCGCTAAATTTGGGACGAATATTTTTTTCGTCCATGATTCAGGGACGAAAATTTTTTCGTCTCGATTCGGGCGGACGAAAAAAATTTTAATCGTCCGATCAAAGGACGAAAACTTTTTTCGTCGCTGAATTAGGGATGAAAAAAATTTTCGTCCCTGAATCTCGCTGTCACACTGTCTCTCGCTCTCTCTCACTCTCACTCTCACTCTCACTCTGTCTCTCGCTCTCACTCTGTCTGTCTCTCGCTCTCTCGCTCTCACTCTGTCTCTCGCTCTCACTCTCACTCTCACTCTGTCTCTCGCTCTCTCTCACTCTCACTCTCACTCTCACTCTGTCTCTCGCTCTCTCTCACTCTCACTCTGTCTCTCGCTCTCTCCCTCAGTGGTTCTGCGAAGGGATGGCGGATCTGTGATCGGTAATCTCTCTCCCTCTTTCTCTCTCTCTCTCTCTCTCTCTCGACCGCAGGCTGTAGAAGCCAGATCCGGCGGCCAAGCCACCGGATCTGCGCTGTAGAAGCCAGATCCGGCGGCCAAGCCGCCGGATCTGCCCTTCGCGGGCCAGCCGCGGCAAGGAGCCGCCGCCCCTGCGCGGCCCCTGCGCTTCCCAGCCTCGCGCAGGGGCGCGGCCCCTGCGCTACCCAGACTCGCGCAGGGGCCACTGGCCCCTGCGCTGGCCAGCCTCGCACAGGGGCGCAAATACAGAAGTAGGATATGCAGATTACGATCCGGCACAAATTGTTCAAAATGCCTTTATCTGCTTCAGTGACAAGTTTGTGAGTGAAATCCTTCTCCACTGCTTTACCAACAACTCGTTTTCTGCAGTGATGCAATCATTAATTTGTTGATTATTACGAGATAAACAGATATACACCAATTGCGATGAAGAATATAGGCTTAACCAGAGCGGAGATCTTAATATACCTTACAGTGCAACCAATGAGTTCTGCAGCGGGCCTTGCCTTGCAGAGACACAGCATGTTCTTAATTGCGTTGACAGCATATTGTCCAACTTCCATTTTTACAACGAGGCTACAACCCATGATGTGAGAAATGCTCTAAGCACTGGATGCAGTGATACTACTGAAAGAGGTAATTCTCATCTGCATGATCAGTTACTTCATTTTCTTGACATAGGGAACCACCTTAATGTTATGCTGTCTGAAATAGGAAACTTCGATGTTCGTGAATACGTTGAAGCTGTTTATGGGAGCGGTCACAGGATTAACAACCTGTTTAACTTGGGTCTCTCTATTGTAATAGTTGTCTGTAGTTTCTCACTCCTCTGCTGGCTCTAGGACTACTGACATTAAAGGTAAAAACAGGGAGAGATTGGACATACAAGTAATTGACTTCACTAGCTTAATAAACTAAGAGCATAGTATACTAAGAAAAGAACTGTGCTAGTATATGTGATTTAACTATAAGCTGACTTCTGCTTGGTGAGTATTTGTACTATGCAGGGAGCTTGTTCGTGGTAAGACTGAAAAGGGACTAGCTTTTATGATGGACAATAGAAATGGAAAATATTTTTTTGCGGACTGGCTTTTATGATGGACAATAGAAATGGAAAATATTTATCTGCTATAGAAATATTACTGGTATTTACAATGCTTATTCTCTATTGTTATGTATAAGAGGAATCCTTTATGGTCTTCTATGCTTGTTTTCAAGTACTTACTACTGTATCACTAGCCATTTGAGAGAGAGAGAGAGATATTAGTCTTTCCCAAGTTTATTTTTATTGTTAAGTTGATTTTTTGATTTCTAATGAATTACTTGATAGAGATTTTTTTTCCCATAACTTTTAACTTATTCAATATTAATATGAATGTTCATAATTGATATTCTATATAGTCTCATGATTTATGTTATTAATTTTTTTATTTTCCTTATATATATATATATCTAATCAAGATTATATGTGCTTGTATTGTATTGTTATTGGAAATTTATTTTAATTTTTTTCATGACAACACAGGAGAGATATGATGAGATGTCACGCAGAAGCTCGAGTGCTAGTGATGATGTTGGTGGATCTGAGCCATCTGTTGATAACATAAATGCATGGCTCGAGTTGACTGGTGGAGCAAAAGGGGGTAGAGTAGTTGGATTAGGTTCTTTGAGCAGAACTTACCAATTCCCTGGTTCGTCTTCTTCCACCCCACCAACAGTCAGGGTAGAAATAAATCAGTTAACTCAAGAGGTGAGCCATTTGAAGGACTTATTGCGGCAAAGAGATCAGGATTTCAATGAACTTCAAGCAAAGCACACGCAAGAAATGAACGAGTTCCGCACGCAGCAAATGTTAATCATGCAGCATCTTCAGCTAGCTTACGTTCCAAGTCAGATTCTCCCTTCTATTTCTCCTCCTGATAATGCTCGAGATGGTGATGAAGGTGATGATTTCTTCGGTGACGATGATGATGATGATGAGGATGATGGTGGTGGAGGTCATACTTGAGATTGTGTATTGTTATTTGACTTACATTTTGATACTCGTTATATTTATTTTCTTGGTTATGTATGGTTATTGATATTTTAACATTTAGACTTGATGTTGATTTTATTTTTGATATTATTATTATGATTTCTTGTTGAATTTTTAATTTATTGATTTTATTGAATAGTTAGCTATATTTATGAGTATAGATGACTGAAATTTGATATTAAAAACGATTTGAATGATTAATTGTTGATTAGGTTAGATGAGCAGGTATAAAAACAAGTTATATAGGAAAAAATGATCCAAATATATCAATAAAATTTTTAATTGTCGCAAAAAACATATTAGCCGTTAGCTACGAATTTTGCAACGAAAAAATAATTCGTCGCAAATCTGCGACGAAAATAGGATTCGTCGCAGATTTGCGATGAATATAATTCATCGCAGATCTGCGACGAACATAATTTTCGTCGCAATTTGGCGACGAAAATTATTTTCGTCGCAGATTTGCTATGAAAATAGTGTTCGTCACAGATTTGCGACGAAAATCACGTTCGTCGCAGATTTGCGACGAATAAAATTTTCGTCGTAAATTTGCGACGAAACTCATTTTCGTCTCAAATCTGTGACGAATCCTATTTTCGTCGCAGATTTGCGACGAATTATTTTTTCGTTGCAAAATTCGTCCCAAATTTGCAACGAATTTTGCGACAAAAAAATTTTGTGGGAAATTTCTGCGACAAAAAATTAGTTTTTCGTCGCAAAAATTTGCAACGACTTATTAGGGACGAAAAAAAATTTGTCACAAAATTCGTCGCAAATTTGTTTTGGGACGAATTTTTCTTACGAATTTGTCACAAATTTTGTTGCAAATTTATGATTTTTTTGTAGTGCGTGAACAGTGACCCGTTACCTTGGATACTAACCCAACCGCACCACGTATCCCAAAGCAACGCAAGTCTAATCACAAAACAGTTACATATAATTTCAAAATTATTTTTCAAAATCTTTTTTTAACTCAAAGTAATAAATATAAAGTTCTCATGTATATATATATATATACACACGTACAAAATATTTAATCAGTACAAATATGAATTTCAATCGAGAGTTCCATTACTATATATAGTCAACCCATATGATCAATCTAATAATCTCAAAATACAGCAGAGGTTAATTACTGTAAACGGTCTCCAAATTCTACGTACGACGAAATAAGTCAATGTGTCTTCCCAACGACTAACTCTGTAGAGATTTAAAAATATGGAGAGGTGAGTACAACCAAATACTCAGTGAGTGAGAAATCCGTGACATGTAAATAATAAGTGAGCTGAGGATGGAGTGTCAAAATCATATATATATATGTATACCCATATTATCAAAATCATAGCAATTTTAACACAGTTTACCATCCAATCAAAACATATGCATCCAAAATTTTCATGTCATAAATCGTATGATCATACTAAATCATGTTCTCGGCAAAGGTTTACCTCGACCAATGACGAACCACCAAGGGATTTTTGTATGTAAACGAAAAATAAACCCAAAATCTTGGCGTTGGCGTCGGGCCTCCCCAAGTGCTAGACTGAAACGTCATTCAGTCCTCCCCTTTCGGTTCAACTTGGCTAGTCCGAAATCTAGTATCATATACACGCCACCCAACCATGTGGAGTGTCTGCATCTCGTGACATCGCAAACGTGTGACAATCTATATAATGAGACGGGTCTACTATAGCATACGAGGCGAGTCTGCACGGGACGACGCCTATCATATCATAGTATTATGGCTATAAGTACTATCACTGATCTATGATCAAGGGGATTCAGGTACTAATGTCTGAGTACCTAGTCTCGCATCAAAATCATCAATAAACCAACCGTGCCATACATCTTGAGAAAAAAATCACGAAAATCCGATATAGTATATTATAGCATATATCATCAAAGTACATTTCATGATTTAAAACATAACATATATATTTTTTATCAAAATTCATGGATGCATATTTTAAAATTTTGGGACACTCCATTTATTACAAAATGTGTTACCAATCATTTAACAAAGCAATTTTACAATCATTTTATAAATCATACTTTAAAAATGATAAAACATGGTTTTGCTTATTAATTACACAACAATAGTAAGAGCCATTCACTTCAATTGGGGAGGGTACGTCACTCCTCCTAACTATTCTCGTTTCTCGAACGAGTCACCCCTTATACGAAAATATAATGCTACACATAAATTAAACAATATGTATCATTCATCAATTAAATTATTTTGACAATATTTTATCGTTGGATTACAAGATACATATAAAAATATTCTCTTTCATAAGATTAAATCTCAAATTCCATACTTAGATAAAAATTTCTACAAAATCTATCACGCGCAGGTTTAGTAAAATCAAGATATCTTCTAAAATCTTAATCGAATTCAACTGATTCAAATTTTTTCTTAAAAATAAGACATATATCTCTAATTTTTATGTTTAGACTAACTTCAAATTCTGAACACACAAATTTAGAAAATTTTATAACTTTTTCAATCTAAGTTCCTAAAACCAACTTTGCACAGTTTTGGGAGAATTCCATATCTCCCAATATACTTCTCTAATTTAAGTGATTCTTATGTCAAATTGAAGATAAGATATAGATCTAAAACTTTCTAGTTTATACCATTTTCAGATTCTAAATGTGTAAATTTATAAAAGTCCATTTTCATCACAGTTTCAGTTTTAGAACTAATTCTGCATAGTTTTAGTAAAAATATCATAACTTTCTGTATACAACTTCGATTCAAGTGATCTTTATCTCAAATTAAAGTTAAGCCAGAGACCTAAAACTTTTATGTTTAAAGTTTCTCCAATTTCCATACATAAATATTTAAAAAATTCACACAACTTACTAGTCGTACAATATAAAACAAAGTTAATGGAACATGCCAAAATTCCAAAAATCACCAAAAATTGATTCCTTCATGAAATGTTTCACATGATATACCATTTTAAAGTTTAGGAAGTCTAGTTTATAGGAAAATAAATTTTTTAGATTTTTGATTTCTACAGAATGAGATATCATAAGAATACTATATAAGACTAAATCTAGAAATCAATATCTACTATGTTAGTATGGATATTATTGTAACTACTCATCAAGTAATCAAATTTTTATACAAGTTAAGACATGTTACCCCTTTTGTAAGATCTTTTGTTAACAATAAACACCAACACTCCCTTTGAATTCTTGAAAATTTTTATCACCTTAGCAAAATCAAATAAAAATAAATATGAATTCCTATACAACACTTCTATACTTTCAACTTGAAATTCAAAAATTTTAAAAAATGTTCTTACCTCTTTGGCTTCATGGTTAAGACGTATAAGATCTGCCTCTAACATCACTTCCCCAATCCATATCTCGCAACCCCGGTAAACAAAATTCCGGACCAACTGCTCGCCCAATGGTGTGATAACCAATATCTCCTCGATCAATGGAGAGAGTTGTCTATCAAGGTGCTAAGCAAACTGCGTACTCACATATGAGTAATTTGAACCGGTGTCTATCAAAACTCGGGCACCAACTCCGGAGATTTTATGGTACCTAATGACGAATTTAAATAAAAGAGGATCATCAACCTTTATTTACTCGAGAAGTCAACATGAGATCATATATATATATATATAAAGGATTGAGACTTCTAGTATCTTAGCTGTCGAGAATTACATGAGTTATCATAGTATATCATGTCTCAAAATAACTATTAGGAGCTAAAACCTATACATGAGAGTCTATCGGAGGGTTACCGGTAATCACTTCGGGATTGGCTTGGGCTTCCTCGTGCATCATTGCAAAGACGTGAGCCTGAGTCCTCGGCTACTATCGCTGAGGAATGGGTAAGGTGTTGCTTCCAGCCACAGTCCACGGAGTAGCAGGAACTGATGGGGCAGGTGCTCTTGGCTAACTCTCGCGTGGTCCACTCGGGCGACTTTGACTTGGCTACCCCCCCGAATCCTAAATCTGGGCAAATGCAATGAATATGTCCCGATTTCCTACACTAGTAGCATCTCGCAGGTTCTCTACAGAATTCTGAATGAGTCTTGCCACAATTGCGGTATAGGGGCTTCCTCGGCCCAGCAAACTGACTCACTAATCCGGCACTAGGGGCGGGGGCTCTAGAATTCTGAGGGCATGGCCCTTGGGGAAAGCCAGCTGACCCTATAGATGTGGGGTCTCTCTGAGGGCCCTGACTCTAGCCCTTCTTCAAACTCTAACCAGTTTGAAATCCATGCGTCTTCTTCTTTTGGTCTCAGCTCTCTCTCTGCCTAGTCTTAGCACATACGATATCCTTAGTGCAGTAGGCTAACTCTAAGACCTCCGTGAATGAGTGATTTTTCATCACTGCCATGTATTTCTGGATGTTCAAGTTGAGTTCATCCTCAAACTTGAACCAAAGCTGCCTCTGTGTGGCCAAATCGGGGATGAAGGCAGATAGTCTCCTCAATTCTGCCTTGTACTCTGTAACAAATCTGGTCCCCTGGCGCAGATAAAGGAACTCCGCCCTCTTCTAGTCTTGCTGGTACTCCGAGAAGTACCTACCGTTGAACTCTCTCAAGAAGTCCTCCCATCCTAAAGGCTCTGTGGAGTTATCTATCACGATCTCCCACTAGGTGAGAGCATCACCATCTAGCAACCGCACTATAACGCTCAACTTCCACTCATGCTCTAGACCCAAGTTTGTCAACACCCAGCAAGTCCGATTGATCCAACGCTTTGCTGCCGTAGTATCGCCAGATCCATCAAAATCGGTGCAACCCAGCTGTCGAACCTCCTTGACCAATTGGGTCAGCTCGTGGATGCGGCGGAGTGTCGGAATAGTGCTCTCACTCGGGGTAAACACTGAAGTAGTAGGGGCAGCCAGTGCAAAAGCCGATGCCGCAGGAGTAAGAACTACTGGAGGTGGTGGTGGGGCCGGCATTTGTACCCTATAAGTATTCCACCACTCGTGCCATTGTCTCAAATCATCTGGTGGTAGCGTCGGGATGCCAACTGACTGTGTCGGCTGTGGTGGTACTGAAGGGGGTGCATGCAAAGACAACACGACCTCTGGAGCAACAGATGTAACTCTGCGAGTCTGCCTCATGCTGTGCCTAGGAGGCATGATTCTAAAATGAAAGAACCTCTATCAGATAAAGATAAAGAATTTGGGTTAGATATGGAGTATCTAACCCCTTAAATGGAATGAACTCATTTGACTAAAATCATCTTCAGGATTTGTAAGGAAACTCTCAAATTCATCTCAAAATATTGAGGACCTTGAAGACAACACTTAGGAAATTTTTGAATTTTTTTTTCATAAAGCTTAGTGTTCAAACCTAAGCTCTGATACCAAGAAAACTGTCACGCCCCGATCCACGATCCAGAAGCAGTGAACAGTCGCCCGTTATCTTGGATACTGGCCCAACTGCGCCATGTATCCCAAGGCAATGCAAGGCTAATTATAAAACAGTTACATATAATTTCAAAATCATTTTCTCAAGTCTTTTTTTTTTAAATCAAAGTAATAAATATAAAGTTCTCATATATATATACACAAAGTATTTAGTCAGTACAAATATGAATTTCAATTGAGAGTTCCATTACTACATATAGTCAACTCATATGATCAATCTAATAACCTCAAAATACAGCAGAGGTTAATTACCATAAGCGGTCTCCAAATTCTACATACATCAAAATAAGTTAACGTGTCTCCCCAACGACTAACTCTGTAGAGATTTAAAAATATTGAAGGGTGAGTATAATCAAATACTCAGTGAGTGAGAAATCCGTGACATGTAAATAATAAGTGAGGTAAGGATGGAGTGTCAAAGTCATATATATATATGTATATCCATACACAACATATTATCAAAATCATAGCAATTTCAACACAGTTTACCATCCAATCAAAACATATGCATTCAAAATTTTCATGTCATAAATTGTAGGGTCATGCCAAATCATGTTCTCGACAAAGGTCTACCTCGACCAATGACGAGCTACCAAGAGATTTTTGTATATAAACAAAAAACAATTCCAAAACCTTAGCGTTGGCGTCGGGTCTCCCCAAGTGCTAGACTAAAATATCATTTAGTCCTCTCCTTTTGGTTCAACTTAGCTAATATGACATCTAATATCATATACATGTCACCCAACCATGTGGAGTATCTACGTCTTGTGACATCACAAACGTGCGACAATCTATATAACGAGACGGGTCTGCTATAGCATACGAGACGAGTTTGTGCGGGACGACGCCTATCATATCATAGTATCATAGCTATAAGTACTATCCCCTATCTACGATCAAGGAGATTCAGGTACTAATACCCGAGTATCTAGTCTCATATCAAAATCATCAATAAACCAACCGTGTCATACATGTCAAGAAAAAAATTATGAAAATCCGATATAGTATATTATAGAATATATCATCAAAGTATATTTCATGATTTAAAACATGACACATATATTTTTCATCAAAATTCATAGATATATATATTTTAAAATTTTGGGACACTCCATTTTTCACAAAATATGTTACCAGTTATTGAACAAATCCATTTTATAATCATTTCACAAATCATACTTTGAAAACGATAAAATATGGTTTTTCTTATTAATTACATGACAACAGTAAGAGCCACTCACTTCAACTGGGGAGGGTACGTCATTCCCCTTAACTATTCTCGTTTCTCGAACGAGTCACCCTTCGTACGAAAACGTAATGCTATACCTAAATTAAACAATACGTATCATTCATCAATTCAATTACTTTGACGATATTATATCGTTGGATTACAAGATACATATAGAAATATTCTCTTTCATAAAGTTAAATCTCAAATTTCATACTTAGATAAAAATTTCTATAAAACCTATCACGCGCACGTTTAATAAAATTAGGATATCTTATAAAATCTTAATCGGATTCAAATGATTCAAATTTTCTCTTAAAGCTAAGACATATATTTCCAAATTTTATATTAGACTAATTTCAAATTCTGAATATACGAATTTAGTAAATTTTATAATTTTTTCAGTCTAAGTTTCTAAAATCAACTCTGCATGCCAGTATACTTCTCCAATTTAAGTGATTCTTATCTCAAATTGAAGATAAGACATAGATCTAAAACTCTCTAGTTTATACCATTCTCAAATTTAATTTTATGAAATTCTATATTCATCTCAGTTTCAGTTTTAGAACTAGTTCTGCACAGTTTTAGTAAAAATATCATAACTTTCTGTATACAACTCCGATTCAAGTGATCTTTATCTCAAATTAAAGTTAAGACAGAGACAAAAAACTTTCATGTTTAAAGTTTCTCTAATTTTCATACATAAGATATCTCAAAAATTCACATAACTTACTAATCATACACAGAATATGAAACAAAGTTAATGGAACATGCTAAATTTTCAAAAATCACCAAAAATTGATTCCTTATGAAATACTTCATATGATATACCATTTTAAAGTTTAGGAAGTCTAGTTTATAGAGAAATAAATTTCTTAGATTTTTGATTTTTACAGAATGAGATATCATAAGAATACTATACAAGACTAAATCTAGAAATCAATATCTAGTATGTTAGTATGGATACCATTGTAACTACTCATCAAGTAATCAAATCTTTATACAAGTTAAGACATGTTACCTTCTTTATAAGATTTCTTGCTAACAATAAACACCAACACTCCTTTTGAATTATTGAATTTTTTTATCACCTTAGCAAAATCAAATCAAAATAAACATGAATTCCTATACAACACTTCCATACATTCAACTTGGAATTCAAAAATTTCAAAAAATATTCTTACCTTTTTGACTTCGTGGTTGCGCTTAAATTGTCTATAAATCCTATATATTTCATCCAAGGGAAAGAGAATGAAGAAAATGAGGCAAAATTCTTCTTAAACAAGTTTTTTTATAAACCTAGTAACATATTTTTGACCATTGGACCATTCTATGCATCATCTCAACCTTCCACTTGTCCTAACACTTAAACCATACAATTGTTGATTCAATCAAACACCATGCACTTCATTAGGTGTCTTGTTGGACGTCCATATCAAGGCGAGAGATATCACAAGTTAGAACAAACTATTCTAATTAGTTTTCATATATAAATTTTCATCAAATGACCTTTCATGCATAAATTTCTATGCAATGAGATTTCTTGAATGTGAAACAATCATATGTGGTCACTAACCAACCTTGACGTCCTCTTGACCAATCATTTGGCTCCAATTGTCCATCTTTCAGTGCTTTGTAACTTAGTCCCTCAATTTTTCTTAATTACATTTAGACCCCTAATTTTTAACAATTTGCATTGTTGGTCCCTATGAAATTTTGTTCGAAATTCCTTAAAAATGTGAAATTTCATTTAAATATCTATTTATGTGTGTAGATCTTTTCTTAACCATATTTGACTTCTTTAGGTCTTGTCGGCGCTTGCCGAGAAGATTTTCGCCTTATCGATAAAATTTTCGATTTTTGTGATTTTGAGACGAAATTTTAAAATAAATAAATAGATAATTAAAATTTCATTTTATATGTTTCAAAAAAATGTTAATATATATATATATATATAATTATGATGAGTGGTACATATTACACAATTATCGAAAATCGGTGTTATAAAAAACCTCCCTAGTACCACATTGGGTTGGGCTTGATCGGGCCATTGGGCCTAGAAAAGATATCCAAGCTCACAAGTCGGGCCTGGAAGCTCATTGCGGAGCCTGTGAATCATAAGACTCATCTTCGAGTTTTACTTATGAATATATGTATTGCCAGAGGATGTGATTGACAGAGACTTGGAGCCTTTGTAAACCTAGGTTCATACCATATTGTGGTGGGTCTTCCTTGGGCAGCTCTTTTGGCTTTTGTCATGATTTTGGGGAAAAGATGGTACAATAGAAGATTTGATCATGTTGTGGCCTCTCTATTTCTTCATATCAAAATCCCACTCAAAATAATTTTTGGAAAATTACAACAATTTCATTTCGTTACTGTTTCATTTTTGTTCTTTCTCAAATTAATTGAACTTTACAATGATGGATACCAGATTATCGGCTTCACTAGGGATTAGATTTTCACATATACTAAATAACTTGTCTAATATTAATCGGGTTACCCATTTTAAGCATGTGAGCTTAATTGAGTTGGATCATCTGCTTAATCTCAAATTATTCTAGAAAGTTAATATTTAAATCACTAATTTTATTTCTTTATTATGTTTAAATCACTCTTGAAACGGCTCGTGCCAAAATCTATATGGATGACTCAATAAGAAATGATTTCACTTATTTTCGAGAAAAATGGTTTACACTTATCATTCGTTCATATGATTTACAAGAGTTTGATTGTCCCGGCATGAGTGGCAGACCTAGGAACCCAACCCTACCTCTGTTTTTCCCCTTTTCTTCTTTTGCCCTACAGAATTGGGAAACCAAATTATGCTTTACAAGTCTTTTTCCCTACTATATTCTAGGGTGATATTAATAAAGATAATTATTTTGTGTTGTCAACTACCGAACCAATGTGAACCACATGAATCAAATTCAAACCTTTATTTTATTTTTTTCTTTTTTTTTTTAATATTACATGAAATTTAAACTCTAAATCATGAAATTAGAGAAAGAGATTATGATCACTAAATTATTACCTCAAGAACAATCCTTTTCTTTTAAGCAAGAGAAATCACTCCCTTCGGTGGCGGAGATGGTATCCATTCTTTCCCATCTTGTCCCCCTCAAGGGCGCCTTTTGCTGGGGGTGAGGGGGGGGGGGTCCTATGTTCTATATTCCATTCAATCAAAAGAAAATGCATTTATAACATACGTGAGAGTTGAATTGAAAGAGTGGTTTTAATCTTAACGATAAGTACATTAATGGTTGTGCTGTGGGTCCCTTTAGAATGCAATTGTAGATTTCACAATTGAACGTGAATCAACTTCAACTCAATTGATATCTTTCCTTCCCTTTTATAATAGATTCAGATTCGAGTCTCAATATATATACAAAAATATATAAATATAATTATAATGACATGCACATTTAATGAAAATCGAATCACATGAATTAATGCTTACAGAATAGTAGTTATTACCAAATGACTTATAATTTAATTGATACTATTCTCTTTCTCTTATAGATTTCAAGTCAGTTAATAATAATAATTATAGTATCCGTGTGGCCTGCACTTGCACTTCAATGAATATTGGTCACATGAATTAATGCTTTCAGAGATTTGTGTTTATCAACAAGCATCCAAAGCATAAACAAGGGCAGACTACTAAACTCTCTCCTATAATTATGTTTTGTGTGGTTAAAGGGTGTAATCATTTTTTGACTCTTGCTGCTTATAGGCAAGGCGAGAGATCCATTCCTGCATGTGATCTCTGTTTTTCTCTCAATTTCTCTCTTCAGATATGGTTTTAGACCTCTATGAGAGGAGAGATTTTTCTTGTTGTCAACGTTGCTACAGAAACCATTGAAGTGAGAGCCTAAAATCCACCGCACTAGCATCATGTGATTGCATGTTAAAACCACTTGCAGGACTCTATGGATGCTAATACTTTTAGAAATGACAATATTCATATGTCATGTAAGTATAAAACACAGATTATGCAATAAAACACTTTATATTTTATGGTCATATACTTTAAGATTTTTACTTTTCTAAAAATTTAGTACTAGGTTCATTACTAAAGTTCATATTTTTTGTCATAAAAATTCAGTACTACTTTCATTGTTGAAGTTTATAATTTCATTCATTGATGACTAATTACTTTAATAGATTGAAGACTAATTACATTAATAGCAGAACTTTGGAACCCATCCTTTGATATTCTAAAATACGCTGAAGGTTACATGTCAACTTTTGTCAAATATACTTTCAAAATGTATAATTTACTGTTGCTGATGAAGGAATTGTAGATGATGAAAGAGAAAATGGAGGAAACAGAGAAACGTAGGAGCTGGAAGAATTTTTTTTTTTTGGTGCTTTCTCTTTCTTCTTTCTAAATTCAATCTATTAATTGCAAGAGATTTTACCTTTTACTAGCTGGGAATGGGAAGTGCATTGGAAACATTCTGCGGACAAGCCTACGGAGCAAAACAGTACCATATGCTCGGTATACACATGCAGAGGGTAATGCTCGTCCTTGTACTTATAAGCATACCTATTGCGGTTCTATGGATTTACACAGAGCATATATTTTTGGTTATAAGACAAGAGAAGGACATTTCTAGTCAAGCAGGACAATGCTCGGGTTGGCTAATTCCTAGTATAGTTCCTTACGGTCTCCTGCAATGTCAATTCAGATTTCTTCAGGCTCAAAATAATGTGTCACCATTGATGATTAGCACCGGAATCACAAGTTTAGTACATGTTTCGTCTTGATGGAGTCTGGTTTTTAGATTTGGTTTCGGATCTAAAGGTGCATCATTGGCTATTAGCATTTCTTATTGGGTAAATGTGTTGATCTTGGCGCTCTACATCAGGTTCTCCGCAACTTGTAAGAAGACTTGGACAGGTTTTTCCAAAGAAGGGACAGAAAATCTCATCAACTTCTGAGTTTAGGTGTTCCTTCAGCTTTGATGGTCTGGTAAGTTTTAGTGTCTTATGTTTTCCTGTACTAAGAAAGTACTAGCATCGTACCTCATTTGTTGAATTTATGAATTTCTATGGCTTGCATCAGCTTGGAATTCTGGTCTTATGAGTTTCTAGTACTCATGTCGAGTTTTCTTCCTAATCCTAAGATTGAGACATCGATGGTGTCTATAAGGTTCGTTAAATACAATGTTTTCTGCATTTTAAGGTTCATAACTTGGCTATTTTGCATTGCTAAGTTTAATTAACTTTTGCAGCCTTAACATAATCTCAGTGTTCTTCAGAATTCCTTTTGGCTTTGCGAGTGCTGTGAGGTGAGCCAGCAAAGCATGCTACTATGTTCAAACATGATGCTGTTCTTAGTCGGTCGTCTAATTTCTTTCATGGCCTATGACACAACTTCTTGTTTCAGCACAAGAGGTTCGAATGAATTAGGAGCAGGAAAGCCACAAGCTGCACGCCTTGCAGTGCATGTTGCCATATTCCTGGCTGCCTCTGAGGGCCTGTTGGTGAATCTGTCTGCAGTTGCAGTTATAGGTGTTTGGGGCTACTTGTATACTAGAGATGAAGAAGTTGTGACCTATTTGTCTTCTGTAATGCCTATACTTGCTGTTTCCAACTTCATGGATGGAATGCAGGCTGTTCTCTTAGGTGTGATGTGCCTTTTTATTTTTTATTTTTTTTTTCCTGTTAACTAAAATACAGAGGGCGACTAGCATTGCTAATGCTACCCTCTTTGGGTGTGATCATGAAAGTCCCGTATTGTAGAAAGTTTGGTTTGAGCCATAGCTGCAGTCCTTAGGGTGAGCCCATCATTGCAACCTCACCAACATATCAAGAAACCATGGTACCCTCTCCGTTGCTCGAATATTTGAGACATATTTTTGCAAAAGTGATTTCCTTTAATGAGTACATTACAAAAAAAAAAATTGTCATTTTGCAACGAATTTTATGATATTTTTTTAAAAAAAGTTTGTTACAAAAACTATTTGCGACAAATTTAACGACAAACAATTTTTTGTCGCTATCAGCTTGTCGCAAACACTACAAAAAAATTATCATTTTGTAACTAATTTTTAAGAAAAATTCGTTGCAAAAACTGTAATACCGGCAAAACCAATGTCAGATATTTTGTAAACATTTTTATAATAAAATGATTTTTTTTTTTAAATTTATATTGATTTTTGATTTTGAGTTATTAAATTTTAATTTTTGGTATATTTTAAAATATCGTATTCGTAGTTTGTAATAAATCCTATTTTTATGAAATTTATAATTTAGTGAAAGATGAATATAAATAAATATATATAGAAATATTTATTTATTTATTTGATTGGTTATATATATATATATAAAAGGAAGGCACTGCGTTTTGGCCCAAAACGCAGCACCTTCCTTCACCCCCAAATTTATTAGGGTTTGAAACCCTAATCATTCTCTCTACCACTCTTCGACCCTTCATCTCTCTCGCCCCCTCTCTCGAACACTCTGTCCCTCTCACTCTCCACTGTTCACCGCCCTCCTCCGCCTCTCTCCTCCGCCTCTCTCCTCCACCGCACGCCGCCACTCTCTCACTCTCCATCGTCTTTGTCTCTTTCTACCTCACTCTCTGTTTCTCTCTCTTTCTCCTTCGATCGCGCTCTCTCTCTGTCTCTCTCTCAATTCTCTCTCTAACTTCCACAGTGACGCCGCCTCCGACCACCGTACACGGCTTCACTCTCTCCCTCTGTTCCTTTCTCTGTTTTCACTTTCTCCCCTTTGCTCGCTGTCACTCCCTCTGTCTCTCTCTCCCTCTGTCTCTCTCTCTGTTTTCACCGTACACGAATTTTATGTACACACAGCCAATGAATCCTTAGAAAAATGCTATGTTAGTTGAAGATCCTTTGATCTAAAATTTAACAATTATAATACGATAACAAAATACCATTAGCAAAACCATTACATGAGTCAAAATTTTACAATTTTTTCGATGGAAGTGACCTCAAATGAGTCAAAATCACGATATTCTATTTTAATACCATATCATATTTTATATTCTACATGAATATGACTTTGGCATACTACAATTATCTTACCATCAATGAGTTATTAGAACATCCCTATCCATATTCAAGAGAGAGAGGAAAAAAAAAAAGAAAAAAAGAAAGGCTTACGATTGAGTCGACCATCTTTCCTCTTTTTTATTTTTTTTTATTATATTGGTATTTGAAATTAAGATCACCGGATTTGAAGAAGAAATTGTAAACCTAATCTTAAATTAAAAAATATGATCCAATATGGTATTTATTTATTTATTTTTATATACACACAGTGTATGAATCCTTGGAAAAATGTTATGTTAGTTGAAGATTAACATATCCTGTAATCTAAAATTTAATAATTATAGTACGACAACAAAATACCATCAGCAAAACCATTACATTGACATGCATTTTTCAATTATCCCGACATACTTATCTGACAACCCACATCAACTTAACGTGGCATGTTTGTATGGTAGAGTTCAAAATTTACGTAAATTAATATTTGGGTAATTGTCAATCATTTTGAAAAAACATAATATAATAGGTGGTTATTAAAAATATATTGACCCATATTTTTAATCTTTTTTTTAAACATAATTCTTAGTCATTTCTATTAGGGTGATTTCTTTATGTTGGTCTTCTAAGGTTAACATGCAAAGTTTAGTAGGATGTGAAAATCATGCTGGCCTAGCTTAACATTGTACACATATATTGTTTTAGGATTTCTAATACTTGAAATCACACATTAGGTTGAAAATATAAAATTTAATTTTCAAATAAAAAATGGAAGAGGCTGAGTCACATATAGTTTTTAATCATATTTTTTATATAATTTTCTCTTGGATCAGGTATTTGTCATTTATATATAAATATATATATTTTTTCTTTATTTTTCATTTCAATCGGCCTCAACCTGGACGGCAAGATGCTTACATGTTACATCTCACCTACCGGATCACATGGTAGAAATAAACAAACTGTAATAACTAGTAACCAGCACACCAGCAGCCAGTTGTTCCAGTTTTTAGATATTGCTATCTTTTAAATAAATTTATGAATTTGATTCTTATATATATATATATATATATACATCAAGAGAGTTTTGTCGATCCAACTCTACTCAAGACGGATTTAATCGGGTCTAATTTGGTTGTTGGATATAGATGATTTATAAAAAAATATTATATAATATGTGTAAACATTATTGGCCTTCATTACGTTTCCCAAAGAAATGGATGAGAATTTGAGGGCAGCCTCTTAACAGGGATACGTAGAGAGTTTGTTATTAAAATTTCAGACCTCTTTTGTGTACCAAAAAAAAAAGACACTCACCTTTCTCTGTACCCTTAAAATCACACCATTCCACAAGTATTAGTACTCTATTGAAAGCTTTTTCGGATTGAATGGTCGGGTACTCTATTCCCTTAGCTAGAGGTTTTGAGTTCGATTCTTGAGAATAGAGAAAAAGGATTTAGGAAAGTCAACTCCTTAATGGACTCCACAGTGCTCGAAGCGGATTAGTCGGGCAAAAGTCGGATACCGGTGGTAAAAACAAAAAAAAAAATAAATTGAAAGCTTATGTCACGAGTGTCAATTTTATTTCTTTGGCAACAATGGTACGTCAGTCATGTACTAGGTTAATTTAAAAAAAAAAGAAAATAAAATTCTAGTTACTCTGATATATTTAGTAATATATAAAAAGAACCCTTATATTGCAGGGTAATGACCCCGCGTTCCCTTGGCATCCAATTCCAAAGCCTGCTATTTTATAGGTGGGGGGCGTCCCATTGATGTGGGTATTGACGGTTTTGCTTCGACTCTTTGTCGAGGCATCGCAATTTTCCTGCTTCGAATTAGATGCATTTCTTAGGAATTATGGCATTAATCATTATAATTAGAATATAAAAAATTTAAGTAGAATAGCTTTTCATCCTCGTGTTAACTGCGGAAGAGAGTGAGTTGGGGGCAAGAAGAAGAAGAAAGAAATAAAGAAAGAGAGAAAGAAAGAATAAACAGATGAAATCTAATATTAATTATCTTAATGATCAAAATCGAGATCTTATTTAAAGAATACCGGTATCCAATAACGGGAGATTAGGCGTTGGTCTTGCAAAATCACTTTTAGCCAACATGGGGGTAACTTTGATCCCATCTTGCCGCATGCTAGTTGATTGTTTATGTTTTACATTTTGTTATTTTATTATCTCAAGCAACAACAATGGAGTTTTAGATAGCAATTTAATTGTTATGAACTCATGAGTATTAATATTCATGAGAATTGTAAAAAATCTATTAAATTTGTAATTTCATTTCAATTATAATTACGACAACCATATATGATTGGATCAAGATGTGATCAATGCCAAAACCTCACTTGTGTTAGCAGCATATATTTAACACTTTAATGCAACAAACCCAACTAGTGTAGTCCAGGCTGATTTGTCGTCTTATTTAGTTATCTCAAACCAATAGAAAGCGCTATTAGATGCCAATGAGCGTCTACTAAAGACCTCCCTCTCCTCTTTGTAATAGACTCAAATTCAAATTTCAGTGTATACAAAAAAAAAGGCTATTAGATAGCCAACAACTACAAAGTTATGGGTATTAATATTTATGAAAATTGTTTAAAAAAATCCATTAGCTTTGTAATTTTGTTTCTCAGCAACTATATAAGATTAGATCAACATTTAATATTTCTAATTCCAGATACAACCTCCATGATGGCAACCTCTCTCTCTCTCTCTCTCTCTCGCACACACACACACACACATTCCAGCCTTACGTTTGTTCGGTGGGGTGGATCTGTATTTCTAATTCGAGATACAATCTCCATGATGCAACAATAGTGACCAACGGCTCTACATTTTGAGCATACACACGTATAACGCATATATGAGACAAATTGGAAAAGCAAACAAAATTTACATGAACTACACCCAGTAAGGTTTGTTGCATTAAAGCATTAAATGTTGATCTAATCTTATATAGTTGCCGAGATAACAGATAAAATAAAATTATAAGTCTAATGATTTTTTTTTCAATTTTCATAAATATTAATATCCATAAATTTATAGTTGTTGGCTATCTAATAGCCCTTTTTAGTGGTTTGAGATAATTAAATAAGACGACAAATCAGCCCAAACTACACCAATAGGGTTTGTTGCATTAAAGTATTAAATGTATGCTCTTAACACTAGCGAGGTTTTTGCATTGATCATATCTTGATCTAATCATATAGGGTTGTGTCCAGATAACAATTGAAAAAAAAAATACAAATTTAATAGATTTTTTATTTTTTATTTTTTATTTTTTTTTTGCAATTCTCATGAATATCAATACTCATAAGTTTATAACTGTTAGATCCCTGTCTAATAATCCTTCTTCGTTGCTTGAGATAATAAAATAACAAAATACAAAACATAAACATCATCTAGAATGCAGCAAGATGGGAACAGAGTCAAACGATTATCGAAAAATCGATATTTCATTTCATTCTAAAATTTAATATTAAATATCTTCATGATTGAAAAAGCTCTTTCAGCAGTTGCTATAGAATCTAAAAAAAGAAATATATATATATATATATATATATATATATATGTATGTATGTATGTATATGATTATTGCTTCAAACATCCGATCGTAATATCATATAAACGCAAAAAGGAAAAAAGAAAAACAATGGAAGATGGAAAAGAAAAAGAAATAATAATGAAATAGGTTAATGAGTAAATTCAATTTTCTAGACTAGAAAATTGTAAAAAATAAAAAATTAATTAAGTGAGAATAACTAATGCTAAATTAAAAAGTAATACTCTACATTATTTTTTTAAAAAAAAAAATCTTTAAAAGTAATCCCCTAACTAAAAATATACCACTAAGTAGGTTTAGGGATCACATTGTAAATATGATTTTATTGTCTTATTTAAATAAAACTCAGAATTGAATTTTCCCAATAAAGTTGTGTACATATTTTATTTTGAGATAAATTCATTAAATTTGATTCCGAATAAATATGAAATTTATTCATAAAGTAAATATCATTATAAGTTTAGAAAATATAATGCGTTGTGATACATAGAAGATAATATTCACTTTTAGAGGACTTATCACCGTAACTCGTGTGCTCTATTTTCATAAATAATTGACTTGGTTTTGACTTCAAGTCAATTTGCTGGGTCAACTAGGAGAATGTTAGGAATTTTTATTCAAATTTCATGACATTAATGAGATTAATATATTCAAAATTGAATTAATAGAGAAAAATATAACTGAAAAGATTAAATGTGATAAAAAATAAAAAGAATTTGAATTTGGTTGCATTTGATCGGATTTTTGTGGCCCATTCAAATCTTTATACAATTAATCTTATTTTTCTGTTTTGAATGTTTAATTCCCTTTTCATAACGTTTAACAACAATTTAGGGTGACAATTATAGGGTTTTAATGGTTATTTAATAGTTGAGAGCCTATATAAACCTTCTTCTAATATATTGGATTCCTAAATCTAAATTTCTTAACCTAATTCATCTATGGAGTGAAATTAAGGATTTAGAAAATTTGTATATGTCTCAAGGATCAATTTCGTGATATATAATTGTCGGATCGTGAATGGCCGGACGCATATTCAATCCCCTTTTTTGAATTACTCTTATTTGTGTTGATTTTTATTACATTTGGTGCGTAAAATCATGTTACAGTGTGATCCAATACAATATTTATTTTTTATGTACACACAGCTAATGAATCCTTAGAAAAATGCTTTGTTAGTTGAAGATCCTTTGATCTAAAATTTAACAATTATAATACGATAACAAAATACCATTAGCAAAACCATTACAAGAGTCAAAATTTAACAATTTTTTCGATGGAAGTGACCTCAAATGAGTCAAAATCACGATATTCTATTTTAATACCATATCATATTTTATATTCTACATGAATATGACTTTGGCATACTACAATTATCTTACCATCAATGAGTTATTAGAACATCCCTATCCATATTCAAGAGAGAGAGGAAAAAAACAAAGAAAAAAAAGAAAGGCTTACGATTGAGTCGAACGTCTTTCCTCTTTTTGATTTTTTTTTATTATATTGGTATTTGAAATTAAGATCATCGGATTTGGAGAAGAAATTGTAAACCTAATCTTTAATTAAAAAATATGATCCAATATGGTATTTATTTATTTATTTTTATATACACACAGTGTATGAATCCTTGGAAAAATGTTATGTTAGTTGAAGATTAACATATCCTGTAATCTAAAATTTAATAATTATAGTACGACAACAAAATACCATCAGCAAAACCATTACATTGACATGCATTTTTCAATTATCCCGACATACTTATCTGACAACCCACATCAACTTAACGTGGCATGTTTGTATGGTAGAGTTCAAAATTTACGTAAATTAATATTTGGGTAATTGTCAATCATTTTGAAAAAACATAATATAATAGGTGGTTATTAAAAATATATTGACCCATATTTTTAATCTTTTTTTTAAACATAATTCTTAGTCATTTCTATTAGGGTGATTTCTTTATGTTGGTCTTCTAAGGTTAACATGCAAAGTTTAGTAGGATGTGAAAATCATGCTGGCCTAGCTTAACATTGTACACATATATTGTTTTAGGATTTCTAATACTTGAAATCACACATTAGGTTGAAAATATAAAATTTAATTTTCAAATAAAAAATGGAAGAGGCTGAGTCACATATAGTTTTTAATCATATTTTTTATATAATTTTCTCTTGGATCAGGTATTTGTCATTTATATATAAATATATATTTTTTCTTTATTTTTCATTTCAATCGGCCTCAACCTGGACGGCAAGATGCTTACATGTTACATCTCACCTACCGGATCACATGGTAGAAATAAACAAACTGTAATAACTAGTAACCAGCACACCAGCAGCCAGTTATTCCAGTTTTTAGATATTGCTATCTTTTAAATAAATTTATGAATTTGATTCTTATATATATATATATATATACACATCAAGAGAGTTTTGTCGATCCAACTCTACTCAAGACGGATTTAATCGGGTCTAATTTGATTGTTGGATATAGATGATTTATAAAAAAATATTATATAATATGTGTAAACATTATTGGCCTTCATTACGTTTCCCAAAGAAATGGATGAGAATTTGAGGGCAGCCTCTTAACAGGGAAACGTAGAGAGTTTGTTATTAAAATTTCAGACCTCTTTTGTGTACCAAAAAAAAAAGACACTCACCTTTCTCTCTGTACCCTTAAAATCACACTATTCCACAAGTATTAGTACTCTATTGAAAGCTTTTTCGGGTTGATTGGTCGGGTACTCTATTCCCTTAGCTAGAGGTTTTGAGTTTGATTCTTGAGAATAGAGAAAAAAGATTTAGGAAAGTCAACTCCTTAATGGACTCCACAGTGCTCAAAGCGGATTAGTCGGGCAAAAACCGGATACCGGTGGTAAAAAAAAAAAATAAATAAATTGAAAGCTTATGTCACGAGTGTCAATTTTATTTCTTTGGCAACAATGGTACGTCAGTCATGTACTAGGTTAATTTAAAAAAAAAAAGAAAATAAAATTCTAGTTACTCTGATATATTTAGTAATATATAAAAAGAACCCTTATATTGCAGGGTAATGACCCCGCGTTCCCTTGGCATCCAATTCCAAAGCCTGCTATTTTATAGGTGGGGGGGCGTCCCATTGATGTGGGTATTGACGGTTTGCTTCGACTCTTTGTCGAGGCATCGCAATTTTCCTGCTTCGAATTAGATGCATTTCTTAGGAATTATGGCATTAATCATTATAATTAGAATATAAAAAATTTAAGTAGAATAGCTTTTCATCCTCGTGTTAACTGCAGGAGAAAGTGAGTTGGGGGCAAGAAGAAGAAGAAGAAAGAAATAAAGAAAGAGAGAAAGAAAGAATAAACAGATGAAATCTAATATTAATTATCTTAATGATCAAAATCGAGATCTTATTTAAAGAATACCGGTATTCAACGACCGGAGATTAGGCGTTGGTCTTGCAAAATCACTTTTAGCCAACATGGGGTTAACTTTGATCCCATCTTGCCGCATGCTAGTTGATTGTTTATGTTTTACATTTTGTTATTTTATTATCTCAAGCAACAACAATGGAGTTTTAGATAGCAATTTAATTGTTATGAACTCATGAGTATTAATATTCATGAGAATTGTAAAAAATCTATTAAATTTGTAATTTCATTTCAATTATAATTACGACAACCATATATGATTGGATCAAGATGTGATCAATGCCAAAACCTCACTTGTGTTAGCAGCATATATTTAACACTTTAATGCAACAAACCCAACTAGTGTAGTCCAGGCTGATTTGTCGTCTTATTTAGTTATCTCAAACCAATAGAAAGGGCTATTAGATGCCAATGAGCATCTACTAAAGACCTCCCTCTCCTCTTTATAATAGACTCAAATTCAAATTTCAGTGTATACAAAAAAAAAGCTATTAGATAGCTAACAACTACAAAGTTATGGGTATTAATATTTATGAAAATTGTTTAAAAAAATCCATTAGCTTTGTAATTTTGTTTCTCAGCAACTATATTAGATTAGATCAACATTTAATATTTCTAATTCCAGATACAACCTCCATGATGGCAACCTCTCTCTCTCTCTCTCTCTCTCTCTCACACACACACACACATTCCAGCCTTACGTTTGTTCGGTGGGGTGGCTCTGTATTTCTAATTCGAGATACAATCTCCATGATGCAACAATAGTGACCAACGGCTCTACATTTTGAGCATACACACGTATAACGCATATATGAGACAAATTGGAAAAGCAAACAAAATTTACATGAACTACACCCAGTAAGGTTTGTTGCATTAAAGCATTAAATGTTGATCTAATCTTATATAGTTGCCGAGATAACAGGTAAAATAAAATTATAAGTCTAATGATTTTTTTTTTCAATTTTCGTAAATATTAATATCCATAAATTTGTAGTTGTTGGCTATCTAATAGCCCTTTTTAGTGGTTTGAGATAATTAAATAAGACGACAAATCAGCCCAAACTACACCAGTAGGGTTTGTTGCATTAAAGTATTAAATGTATGCTCCTAACACTAGCGAGGTTTTTGCATTGATCATATCTTGATCTAATCATAATGGTTGTGTCCAGATAACAATCGAAAAAAAAAAAAATACAAACAATTATCTAAAAATCGATATTTCATTTCATTCTAAAATTTAATATTAAATATCTTCATGATTGAAAAAGCTCTTTCAGCAGTTGCTATAGAATCTAAAAAAAGAAATATATATATATTTATATATATATATATATATGTATGTATGTATGTATGTATATGATGATTGCTTCAAACATCCGATCGTAATATCATATAAACGCAAAAAGGAAAAAAGAAAAACAATGGAAGATGGAAAAGAAAAAGAAATAATAATGAAATAGGTTAATGAGTAAATTCAATTTTCTAGACTAGAAAATTGTAAAAAATAAAAAATTAATTAAGTGAGAATAACTAATACTAAATTAAAAAGTAATACCCTACATTATTTTTTTAAAAAAAAAATCTTTAAAACATAATATAATAAAAGTTAAAAAATAGAGGTCAAATACCTCATTTACCATTATTCGACCTTTAAAAATCTAGGATATTTTTGAAAAAAATTTGAGATTAATTTTGAAATATATATATATATATATAATACTTTTTCTTAAAATTACAAGGCAGCTGAGCTCTTGCCTTTATCTTTGCCCGTCCACTAGAGTGGTTAATGTCCTGCAAAGCCCGAAAAGATACAAACTCGCAGATAGTTTCAGTTTCAGCAATTTTAGTGGAATTTCCAATGATTCTTCCGAACTCAAGCTCCAGCTTATTGAACACTGAACAACCTTATCTTCATAAGTCCGGGCTTCCAAACATAAATTATACAAAAGCCAAATTGCCACAAATCCTCCTCAAAATCTTATATTTTATGTAAATATTATCTACTTTAAAATGCTATCGATTGTTATTGTATCTCAATGTTCACTCTAATGAAATTTTTTTAATTCGAGTAAAAACGACCTGAGTCAGGATATTCTATTCTGATACCCTGTTATATTTTATATAGCAAGTCTTTATTCCGAAGGTTTAAGTTCATGAAGAGAGTTAGAATAAATTGTTCTGTAATTTAACAAAAAGGGCAAATCATATGGAGACAAGTAGAGGACGTCACCCATGGCCTCATCTGATCACTGGGGACTTGAGAGACTATGTTAATGTCGAAAAGACTAGTTGGTCTTCTGATTAGATGCTAATATTTTTTAAGTAAGATTTCGGCTTTAAATCTTATATATGGAGAAAATAAGTGTTGGTAAAGTTTTACCCAAGAAATGGATGACAATTTGAGGGAAGCCTCCGAACAGGGAAACGTAGAGAAGTTGTATAAACTGATCAAGCAAGATCCTGATGTCCTGGAGTCTATCAACAACAAAAGGTTTGCTCACACCCCTTTGCATGAAGCTGCATCCAAAGGCCACACCATGTTCATGCTGGAGGTTATGAGGTTGATGCCATCTTTTGGTAAGAAGCTGAACCCAGATGGGTTTAGCCCCCTTCATCTTGCTTTGCAGAGCCCTGATGATAGGACCCCCACTATTCGTCAGCTCATACGCGCCAACAGAGATGTCATTAGGGTCAAAGGCAGAATGGGAATGACTGCTTTGCACTGGGTAGCTCAAAGCGGTGACATAAATCTTTTGTTAGAATTCTTAAAGGCTTGTCCGGAATCAATTGAAGATTTGACTGACAAATTTGAGACTGCCCTTCATGTTGCTGTGAAGAACAGAATGGTGGATGCTGTGAAAGTCATAGTTGAATGGTTGAGGTATGGATGTTGGGGTATTTACAGAGACAGGATCCTTAACCTGAAAAATCATGAAGGTAACACTGCTTTGCATGCTGCTGTGCTGAGTGAAGAGCCACAGGTAAGCACTCTAATCTATGGTGAACCCATGTTTGTCTCTCCTATTTTCGTGCACTCCGTCCAGATCGGAAATTATATTGAAATATTAATTTTCGCAGATATTGATAGTTAAGGCTCTATCAACTCCTCCATGTCGCAAAAATCTACGGAATTTGGAAGGGAAAACAGCCTTGGATGTTTTAAATGAGAAACAAGGCCAAATGAACCCTCATATTGCTGGAGAGATTAGGAAGGTGCTGAGGAATCCCATAGGTCCTTGGCTTGATAAGTTGGGGTGGTTTTATCACTTGGAAATCATGACAGAGGACGCGCGCAAAGCACTGCTAGTGGTGGCTGTGCTGATCGCCACCGCCACTTACCAAGTTGGTCTCAATCCTCCAGATGCACTTCTGCATCCAATGATTTCAAGATCCTCTTATCAACAGATTTCAAGCTTTTCAGATTTCTTACTGTCTTTAAACCATATACTACTATATTATTCAATCTTTACAATAGTATCTCTCCTCCCACCTGAACCCACTAGTCTACGGAAACTCTTGGCTTCATTACTTTGGTATATGGGGCTTTGCTATATGTGCTCAATATTAGTCATAATGCCCCGATTGCCTTCTAAAATTGTCTCCGGTATTTCTTTTGGTGTTATGTCGGCATATATTTTTGCATTTGTGACATCTAACCCGATTCGGGAGAGTTCTCCTACGCAATTCCGAGGTCCTCAAGGTGTTTGAGCGAGATTGTTGTGGTTTGCTTTTACATCTACCCTCCATATACCCAACCTTGCTTTTGTACTCTTTATTTTGATTTTAATGGAAATGATCATGGGTGCCTCTTAATTGCAATTTTGCTTTTCTTTTTTTTTTTTTTTAAGGAAAATAAGACAAAAGGAAAAGGAAAAAAAAAAAAAAAAAAAAGAAGAGAGAGAAACTTCTCTTGTTAAGGCAAGATAGCAGTAAGGATATAAACCCCACTCGTACCGCACAGGGTTCGGCTTGATTAGGCCCGTGGGCCTAGAAAAGATATCCAAGCTCACACTGAAGTTGAGCCACGCTGTTCATTGCTAAGCCTGGGAATCATAATATGTTTTACTTATGAACATGTAGGCACTGCTGGAGGATGTGATTGACACGAAGTTGGAGCCTTCGTAAGTCTAGGTGCATACTATATTTTGGTGGGTCTTCCTTGGGCAACTCTTTTGGCTTTTGTCGTTGGTTTTGGTGAAAAGATTAATGCTACAGGGAAGATATGTTCACGTTGTGCCCTTCCTATTTCGTCATATCAAAATCTCACTCAAAATAATTTTCAAGAAATTACAACAATTTCATTTTATTGCTGTTTCATTTGTGTTTTTTCTCAAATTAATTGAACTTTACAATGATCGATACTATATTATCGGCTTGACTAAGGATTAGATTTGCATATACACTTAAATAATTTGTCTAATATTAATCGGTTACCCATTTTAAGCATGTGAGCTTAATTGAGCTCGATCTGCTTAATCTCAAATGATTCCAGAAAGTTGATATTTAAATCACTAATTTTATTTCTTTATTATGTTTAAATCACTCCTGAAATTGTTCGTGCAAAAGCTATAAAGAGGACTCAATAAGAAATGCTTTCACTTGTCTGTCGGGAAAAAGGTTTATACTTATCAATCGTTCATATGATTTAGAAGAGTTTGAATGTCCCGGAATGAGTGGTCTGACCTAGGAACCCAACCCTACCTTTCCTTTTCCCATTTTCTTCTTCTGCCCTATTGTGTTGGGAAACCAAATTATGCTTTACAAAGCTTTGCACACCTAATTAAACATTATATATGTCACGTCCCCGCTCTCGAGTCGAACTCACGATAATCACCGCGTTATCTTGACATATGGGTAAGTTTCGCCTGTATATGGAGATAGGACTACGCATTCAATCTATTTCAATACATCACCACAACATCCAAAGGCTATCTCAGCCCATTCCTATCTCAAAATATACACTTGTCAACTCGACCATTCAAAACCTCATAAAATTCTCATAAATTCAAAAGCAAGTTTGATGGAGGAAATATAAAAGTTTAAATACAATTTTTGAAATTCTTAATAGGCTAATAAAATGAGGTTTTAATTATAATTCAAAAGAATACTCTCCTTATGGGTCCATCTAACCTTCTCAAAAATTACAATCGAAGAAAAACTAGTACTGATAGTAAGAAACTTCACAAAACTAAGACTCAGCAGGATCAGGCATTAGAGATAACTAAACCTCCAATGCTTAAAGTTTCTATGATAAAAAAATGATAAAAGATGGATGAGTATAAGAATATTCAGTGAATGGAATACATGGAAGATATGTTCACGTTGTGTCCTTTCTATTTCGCCATTTCAAAATCCCACTCAAAATAATTTTTAGGAAATTACAACAATGTCATTTCATTGCTGTTTCATTTGTGTTTTTTTTTCAAATTAATTGAACTTTACAATGATCGATACCATAATATCGACTTGACTAAGGATTAGATTTGCATATACACTTAAATAACTTGTCTAATATTAATCGGGTTACCCATTTTAAGCATGTGACACTACAAAAAAAAATGACATTTAGCGGCGGTCATCTTTACCGGCGGTCGGTGAAACCGCTGGAGTTGGTGGTCTTTTACCGGTGGAGGGAAAAAAAACGTTAGTAAAGGAAACATAAATAGGTCTCAGCCTATGCCAGGGCCACGTTCTCTCTCCCTCTCCCCTCTCCTCTACCCCATTCTCTCCTCTTCTCTCCCTTTGCCTCTCTAACAAGTTCATCATACAAATCACAAATCGACGGAGTACGGCTCATCGCCATATAAATCGATGAAGTACCTCTGTCTCAGGTTCGTCTTCTCTCCCTCTCTCTTCTCTTCTCCACCTCATCGCCGTCTTCACCTGTGTTCAGTTCTTCTCCCTCTTTCTCAGGTGCATTATCTCTCTTTACTTAGACAAAGCGAGAGAAGGAGGTATGGCTTGCATTCCTTCCGATCTTCATCGTCTACCCCAAGTCTCTTTTGGTGAGTTTTTACACTCTTTTCATTTCACGAAGATTAGATTGGTTACGATCTAAGGTTTAAAATTTTTGGACTTCAGCTAGGTTTCTTTCTTTATCTATTTGTAATTATGTTTCTGTTTTTTTGGTACTTGCCTTTAATTTGGTTGAAGTTTTGGATTTGATGGAGAAGGAATTGAATCTAGGGTTTTCATTTTTTTTGAATTTCTTTTTTCATTGAGGTGATTAAACTCGATTCAAACACTTCATTGAACAGTGTCATTCAAACACTATGCTTTACAAACACATGGGACTTCATTGAATACTGTCAGTCAAACACTTTATTGGTGTACTGACACTTGGCTTTGGAAACATTAAGCTTTACAAAAATACATGAGTTTAAGAATTCATGCTAGAGTAAGGTCAAAAGTGATGCAATGAACACTATGCATTACAAAAATACAAGGTCATTCTGTTTTTAGTTACAAAAAATACTTCTGCCTAGTTTTCCTCTGTTTTTAGTTACAGTTGACTTCTTGGTGTTACAAAATCATTGCTCATTCTGGGATAGCTTGAACTTCTGCCGGTAGCTGCTATTATGGTCTGTAACAAAAGGAAGGAAAAAAAAAAGAAGAAAAGAAGAGATAGTTATAGTGGTTGTCCAGTTTTGTAGTAAACAGGAAACTCAAGTTCCTAAGAAGGGACTTACAATTCTTTGCTGTGTAGAAGGAACTTTAAAATTCTGCCGAGTTTTCCTCCTCTGTCCAACTCTGCGTGAAGTGCACTAGAATAGACTCATAATTTTCCTGTTGTGTCCATCTCTCTGTTGGTGATCTGGATGTCCAGTTGGCTTCCTTTTGAACTAAATCAGTTGGTGGAAAAACATATAATCAGGAAATTACAAGCATAAAATGAAGAAAAATAATAGGAATGGATTAAATTTACTCGAAGCTTCTCTCTACCCTAAGCAAGAGGTTTTTCCTGCAAAATCTTTCTACTTGGATTAGGAGGCTGTTTGCAGGACCTAGCATTATCTCCAGGTTGGAAGGCATTTGATGATGGTTCCCCTCTTTTAAAGATGTTTTTATGGTAAAAATTTTAATAAGTATGCTACACGTAGTTTTGTTTGAGATGAATTTTAGTCTATAAACTATTCAAGGTCAAGCCCTACTTGTTGCTTGCAGTTTACTAATACTACTACTCCTCTAGCAGGTGGACGAAGATCTTCAGGTTCTTTTCGAGACCAATGGCCCTCAGGTTGAGGCAGCAATCAGGAAATGCTCTGATGAATTGTCTGCAAAGGTAAGTGTATTTTAATCAGTTCTCATCCTCCCAATTGCCACTAGTTTGGGGTACCCTTGGGCAGTATCTGTGTTGGGCAGAAGGGTCGTATCATCTTTGTTTAAACTCATAGCACATACATTCTTTCCAGCTAGGAGGCATGGAGCAGCAGCTTGATAAACTCATCAAAATTGTTCTGTCCAAGTGTAGGTATGTTCTGGTATTCTTGTTCGCTTTGGCTTTTGAAATGATTTAAGCATTTGAAGCTTTTAAAACATTAGGGCTTCGCTAAGGTGGTCGTATTGTTCCTGCGGAAATAAATAATTCTTCATTACTTTTCAAGGGTAGATGCTAGTGTCTGAATTCAAAGATACTATTTCAAAGTTTCTGGATTAAGTCATGGTCAAGTTTGTGCAACTATGAAAATTATTATTTTTATCCAAGATATTTCAAAATTTTGTTTTTTGAAGTCTTGATATACTTCGTTTTTACCTGACAGGAGTGCCAACGTTATACAATATTTATTGTATAATTTCCAACCGAATTGATTTAGAAGAACTATAAATTTTGTTGGCAACTGCCCAAACTGTGAGTATGGTGAACTATCCAAATAAACTATTTGTAATATCTTCCTCTAAGGTGAGATTGGTTTGGCCAAATATGAATCCTTGGTTTTTATTAGTTTGTGCCCTAGAGGGGCATTTTAGGTATTTGATAGGGGTTAGTGGGATAACTCCCACTAACCCATACCTACCCCACTCACCCAACTTATCTCTCACTCATTCTCTCTCTCACGTACATGACATGAAATTCAGGGAAGTTGTAATCTCTAATAAGAATAATCTCCTCCGAATGAATCATGGTTCATGGCAGATGAGTGCAACATATTGAGAGAGAGAGTTCTTTATTCTCTAGAGAGAGAATATAGAGGGTATGAGAAAAATTCCGCGTAGGGAATTTTTTTCTGTCACGATGATCGCCGGACTGAGGGTTGCGGCGTTGTGGCATTGCGGTGGTGGTTCGATTAACATCGTGATCACCATCCCGACTGCGACATCCGTCGAGGGACGCACGGTCGATTTTTTAGAGACTACATATTCGAGGTATTTACCCTATACCCAATCCATATTTATTTTTCCCGAAAATTATTTTTTTGAATGCTTCCGCTGCATGTGAGTCAATTAATTCCAACATTGGTATCAGAGCGATACGTTGGATTAAAAATAATTTTCGGATTATTTTTTGGGTATAAAAAAATATTGGGTTTAAAATTTGGGGTTCGGATCACGGATGAGTTTCGTGAATCTGAGAACACCACTGTGTTACCCATAATCTCTAGAACACGAAAATAATTTTTTCGTAATTTTCTGAGCACGTTTAGGCGAAGAAAACTCCGGTTGAAACTTTCGGCCGTGAATAGTAACCGACCACTTCAACCTTAGATTTGTCGAGTTTTAGGGCAAATCAACGCATGAAAATTATAGATCTGTAATCCTTGTTTCATGCTCTTCAATTTGATATATATATTGCATATATTTGTGGCCGGAAAATGGGGTTTCAAATTTGACCGCGGAGGGTCGGATTTTTGGATCCAAAATACGCCGAGTTTAGGGCGTAATAATTTCAAAAATCGAGTCAAGGATGCTTGGAATAAATGGAATTAGATATTCCATAAACAATCCGGTCAAAATGGTGCCGGAAATGGGGTTTTCCGGCAACCGGGTCGAATGACCCGGTTACAGGAACCGTCGGGTGTAGAAGATGAACTCCAGACCCGCGGCGCGTGAGCTACACGCGCGAGGAAGGCGAGTGAAGCAGCAGGGGGCTGGAGCGTGTACTTCACGCGCGAACAGGGGAGTGAAACGCTGGGTCGTCCGGGACGGGTTACGACCCGGACACGTGTCACCGACCCGCAACCCACGGATCCGGACCGGATTCGGGTTCCGACCTGCATCCGGATCCGGAAACCGACCCGCCCTCTGGCCGCGCGCGTGAGACGCGTGACCCGCGCGCCTGCGCGTCAGGTGCGTGAGTCGACGCGCAGAGCGCGCGTGTTAGCGCGTGCGAGACGCGCTGCGCGTCTGGCACGCGCCAGAAGCGATTCCCGGCGCGTGGAGGCGCGTGGGGACGCGCCGCCGGTGCGTGGTGGCGCGTGGGACCTCCGGCGGCGCGTCATGTCGTCCGGAATTGAAATTTTTCCAATTTTTGAGGGTCCCATATCCATAAAAGTGACTTTTGTGGGTTTTTGTGCATCGAATCCTAATCCAAATGGTGAGATACTATCCCGGATTGTGGTGTATGGTGTCTGTTGATTCATACGCTCGTCTTGGGTTATGTATTCGAATTATTTGGGTCTGATGATTCGTAGGGTGCACAAAATGTGAGAATAAGCATCACAAGTCACGACTATCTCAATGACTGCTTTTAAAATTGTCGTATTTGATTTTTGCAAGGGGGATAAAATTGAATGGTGATAAATACGAGATTTTTCACTGGTAGATTCAATTTATCCTCGAGGAGCAAGATCTATTTAAAATTCTGAGGCATGGGATGGTGGACTCCAGGGAGGGTTCCACACTTCAGAGAGACGGGATTATGAGACATTACGTGCATTAAAGAGAAATGATAGCCGAGTCAGGGCAATCCTCCTGAGTAGCATGCACGATAATGTGATCCCAGTCTATGAGCAATATCCTACGGTTTTATCGGTTTGGCTCACTCTATAAAGAGTATTGTGGTGCTCTTACAGATCCTGAAATGAGGATACTGACTTATAAGTGTAACAACTTATAAGAAAAGGGGTGATCATATGATGATGCAACATTTGATAAAAATGTCGAGTATGATCGCCGAGTTAGGGAATGTGACCGAGCCCATTTCGGATATATTTTCTTGTACTGGATGTGATCCAGTTCTTCACCTGATTCATGAGAAATCATGAAAGTCTATTTTACATACGATGAAAGTATTCGTATTTTTACTAATGTAAATAGGCATAGTGAGCTTGAGTAGGAGCATCTAGAGGCGAGTAGGCCATACTCGAGTCATGCTTATGCGATGGAGTCGAGCAAGGACTCCTGTGTGACTCGAGCCTCAGGTAAGAAGAAAACCATCCGAGAAAACCGATAATACTACGCAGCTCGAGATAGGAGCGCGCTTATATAGTTCCGCCTAGTAAGACCTCAAGTAGGAGGATTTACGTACTGAAACAGAGTGTTTTGTTGACATCAGAGGGAGTAGCACTTGCAAGTTGGAGTTGCAAAGTTGTTAGACTCTGTATGCCCTTTATGCTCCAAAAGTTTGACGGAACTTGATTTCAGTTTAGAATATGCTCTGTTAATTTGGAAATTTTATAATTTCCATTTATTACGACAATTCTATGATTGGTTCTATTTTGGTCCATGAGGGACTATATGCACTGAAAATAATTCTTTTCAATGGTATTTCTTGTTGTCCTCTTAGTGTGAGAGAGGATGAATCGGTTAGCAGTGAGTGGTTTTGTAGAACCCGCTAACCAGTCTTGCCTAGACGACAAACTTACAAGAAAACCATTCGACAATGCAATTAGGGCTGGGACTCCATTGCAGTCGGTTCACTCCAACATCTGTGGCCTTATGAACGTGAGAACCTGAAATGGTGTTGGGTATTCTATTACGTTCATAGACAATTACACGCGTTTCAGCTACGTTTATCTGATCTCGCGCAAGTCTGAGGCATTGAGATGCTTCAGGAGGTTTACTAGCGAGCTTGATAATCAGTTACTTGAGAGTAGATACTCTCAGAATCGATCGAGTACGCGAGTATTTGTCTAAAGAGCTCTATTTCAAGAAGGGCATTACGAGAAACTGACTATTCCTTGCAACTCAGTGGAGTAGAGTAGCTGCGAGAGAGGAATAGGACTTTGTTTGACACGGTGAGGCCGATGATGGCGCAAACCAATTTACTCGTTTCCCATTGGGGAGATGCGTTATTGATTGCAGCCTATGTTCTCAATCGTATTCTATTGAAGTCCGTAATCAGTACTCCATATGAGCTTTGGACAGGGAGGCAGCCTGACCTTAGCCATTCGAGATTATGGGGTTATGCAACGTATGTTCACTATTTCTCGCATTTACACAGCGAGTTAGGCTTGCGAGAAAAGAGATGTATTTCTAATGAGCATACAGATGACATTCTCACTGAGATTGAGTCTCATGATGTCGATATTCTTGAAAGTGATTTCCCTGTGAGAGGTGAAATCAATTGGGACTTTACCTTTCATGAGATGGATGAGCCTAGTGGTTGGCTAATCCCAGTGGCAGGATCCAAGAATCCATTACGGATCTAGGTTCTAGTGGGAGCGATCCATCTAGAGGTAAAAAGGTTTCCCATCCTCTTAAGAGAAGTCGAGGATGCGTACCTAACCGTCGCTTCCCGATTGAGGGAGAGGCTTTCAATGTGACTCTTGAGGATTCCGAGAAACCTTTAACTGTCCTAGAGGCTCTTGAGGGTTCCATGGAGGACCATTGATTATAGGCCATGTGTGAGAGGAGTTGATGAGAATCAACAGGATCTGGGATCTAGTTGATTTACCTGAGGGAAGTAGGGCCGTTGAGAACATGTGAGTTCTCAACATCAAGAAAAAGGCCGACGGATCGGTGTAGAGGTATAAGGCCTATCTGATAACCAGGGGTTACTCAGACTGAGGGCATGTTACCTCGATCCATTTACTTTTAGCGATTGTCGTGGACATGATTTGGATCTGGAGTGAGACCAGATGAACGTTGAGACTGTTCTCCTGAGTGGGAGTTTGGATGAGGATCTATAAGGAATGACCATCTGGCTTTATTCTTATAGATCTGGATGATAAGGTCTGTTGACTTCGGAAGTTTACATATGACCTTAATCATTAATCCAGACAGTGACGTTTGAGATTTCACGAGAAGGTGACATCTCATGGTTTCGTGATGATCGAGGAGGATCATTGTGTATACTTTTTACGTTCTTGTGATCATGTCCTCATGTGAATGACATTCTGTTGACTGGGAACAACAGAGAGTATCTGATGACCACGATAACGTGGATATTGTCGAGTTTTGATGTGAAGAACATGGGTGAGACTCAGTTCTTCCTCGAAGTTAAGATCCAGAGGGATCGCTCGAGACAGGTATTGATCCTTCCACAGGAGTCAAACATCAAGAGAGTTCTCGAGTACTTTGAGAAGATCGACTACGACCTTAAAGATACTCTTATCGCTAAAAGGTTAAAACCTAATTCTTGACATATGCCCTAAGACTCAGAAAAGGACAAGGGAAATGAGTAGAATCCCTTGTTCCAGTGCACTGAGTGATTTGATGTACGCAGTGTCGTGTACACGTTCAGACATTTGATTTGCAGTCACTATGGTAATTAGGTATCGATCGAATCCTAAAGGGGATCACTGAAGAGCAGTGAAAGGATTCCGAGATATCTCGAGAGAACTGCGGACCTCCTCTAGTGTTACGGAGGAGGTGATTTGCATCTTATTGGGTATTCAGATACCAACTGGGTTGGTGATCTGAACGTATGCAAATCGATATTAGGTTTTACTATCTTGGAGTAGCAAGAAGTAAACCTGTATATCTCTATCTACGATAGAGACTAAGCTTATGAGATGCTCAGCGGCAGTTCAGGGGAGTGTTTGGCTCCGGAGATTTCCGGATCACTTAGGGGTTGTGTCAAATAGTGGGAGGCCAATGATGATTTATTGAGAAAATCAGGCCGCCTTTGACCACACTTGAGACCCTAAGTATCAGTAAGTCCAAACACATTGATACCTAATACTATGTTATGAGAGACATCACCGAGAAGGGTGAAGTGACAAATTAAGTACATTACTATACAGCATGTTGGCTGATCCCTTCAATAAACCCATTGTGATAGATTCCTGTATGAGATATTGGAATCATTGGGTTTGGATACATATTGACATTTCTCATTTTGTACTGATGCTTATTATGTTATATATATGACATGTGTGCATGATTGGGTCACTTATTTATTGCACTATTTTAATTGTCATATATTTTGTGATATGTTGTGATAAATGATATGTCAGGCAAGCATGGTTGACTCTCTCACACGAGTGACCACCTCCAGCTCTGAGTGAGCGGAGATGAGACCGTTTCTAGTTGTAAGAGGCTTTGAGAGTGGCCCTACTAGAACATAAGTCGCCCTGATATGTGTTCAGGATGAAGTCATATGCGATATGACCGGCATGGACGTACCCACATCCATGTTGCTTGTAAGTAGCCAGGTTTGAGATCTCAGATATCACCTGCGACTAGTGATATTGTCTCTGAGATACTCTCTCTGAGATCTCTAGGTAAAGTCTTATGTGTAGACTGAGTCCCATACCTGCACAGTGTTAGAGAAATCTGACATATGCCCTTTGAGAGATGGGGGAATAACACTGTGGCACGCGTTTCATACCGCGTGTGATATGACGACCAGGGATAGTGGGAGCATTATTTGAGACGCTGATATGATTTTGATCCTCGTTCCCACTGTGTGAGACCCGAGATCCATTGGGTGGGATCTCTAGTACCCTTATCACTTTCGGCTGTTTCTAGAAGTCTTGGTTCAGTGTTGCTACTTTAGTCTGTTTACCGATGGCCCGGAAGATAAATTGAGGTCTGAGGGACAGGTCTAGGAAAGCAGCTGAATTGAGGCTAATAGATTCAAGTTTGGGAAAAGGAAGGCCAATTGACATTACATCATTGTGTTGTATTCATCGGCTAGCCTATTATGTCTGTCCATGTTGGGATGTAAACATGATAGTAGATACACAGTCGAGCATTTATTGGGGATTACTTTCGTTGAGGAAAGTAGCTCGATGGATGTAATTAGTCTTGGATCTGGGGTGCAGCGAGTTCTTTTGATACTAACGATGGCTTCTCGATCATCCTAACAGGTGCATCGAGAGGTCTTTGCTTGCAGGTGTACTCGCAGGTCGCACGACGCCCAATCCTGTATGAAAGTCCAGTAGGGTGATGTGATCGCATGAGTTGTGATCTTGTGACGGACGTTTAATGCCCTCAAGTGCAAGTGGGAGATATTAGTTTGTGCCATAGAGGGGCATTTTAGGTATTTGATAGGGGTTAGTGGGATAACTCCCACTAACCCATACCTACCCCACTCACCCAACTTATCTCTCACTCATTCTCTCTCTCACGTACATGACATGAAATTCAGGGAAGTTGTAATCTCTAATAAGAATAATCTCCTCCGAATGAATCATGGTTCATGGTAGATGAGTGCAACATATTGAGAGAGAGAGTTCTTTATTCTCTAGAGAGAGAATATAGAGGGTATGAGAAAAATTCCGCGTAGGGAATTTTTTCCTGTCACGATGATCGCCGGACTGAGGGTTGCGGCGTTGTGGCATTGCGGTGGTGGTTCGATTAACATCGTGATCACCATCCCGACTGCGACATCCGTCGAGGGACGCACGGTTGATTTTTTGGAGACTACATATTCGAGGTATTTACCCTATACCCAATCCATATTTATTTTTCCCGAAAATTATTTTTTTGAATGCTTTCGCTGCATGTGAGTCAATTAATTCCAACAGTTTTAAATTTGATTTAGATTTTGGGGCTGTGCCAAATTTAAAAGCATCGCTCGTCAAGATTGAATGGTCACGAAAGAGGAAGCATCTCTTGTCAAATTTGATTTGAAGAACTATTTGTAATATTCCTGAAAACCTCATTATATTTTATGTCATTTGTAAGTTTACCGTGCTAAAATTCGCTGCAGTGCAAGAAAATAGAAATATTTTGTATTCTTTTTGTGGATTAAAATCATCATAGTTCAATTCGCAATTTCATCTTTAATTTGTTATAATCCTATAGTCACACTCATAATTGAATTACCATTTTTTAAGAGGGGATTGATTACACGCAATGTCAAGGAAGCCGTTGATTTATTTCATCGACGTTTAGAGGTAAGATTTTCAACTTAGTTCTTTGCCAGCTCTATTTTTTGTCTGTCTCTGGATTAATGTTCTATCTTATGCCTCATAGAGTGAATGCTTAGGGGAGGGATAGTGGCTGTGTATTTGACATGCGTATCATGCATGGGCACATGATGATGTGACCTATATGCAGAGAACTTAAAATGTTTAACTTTTAATCAAGTGGTGACAAAAAGTTTATTCTAAACTTTTGTGTCAATTAAAATTAGATAAACGATTTTCTTCAAATACTTTCAAAAAAAAAATAAGTTTTTGTAGATGGTCCATTAGAATTTGATTTTTGTTATAAACAAAAACTATCATTTGAGTATAATTTATATTGTTAAATGTATGCAGATAGTAGTATACGACTTGGTTGCTCTTAGAGAAGCAAATTGGAGCGAGGACAGATGGATTTAGAATGGCTTTGTAATTACTTGCTTTCTTTTTTTCTTTATTGTTTTTAATAATTTGTAATGATATGGATTCAGAATATCATTTGGTTTTGTAATGATTTTGTATATAAGTTCATGTCTTAGACATAACTGCATATATTGAATTTTAAAACTTATTTTATAAAAAAGCATATTTATTAAAAATTTAATTACATATTATTATTTTAAATATTAATAATATTAGAAAATAATATACAGATACAGGTTGAAATGACAAAAATATCATAACTAACTTTTGGACAAGTATTTCAACTTATGCCAGCGGCCAGGTGATTGTTGGCATATAAGTTCATGTCTTAGACATAACTGCATGTATTGAATTTTAAAACTTATTTTATAAAAAAGCATATTTATTAAAAATTTAATTACATATTATTATTTTAAATATTAATAATATTAGAAAATAATATACAGATACAGGTTGAAATGACAAAAATATCATAACCAACTTTTGGACAAGTATTTCAACTTATGCCAGTGGCCAGGTGATTGTTGGCATAGGTTAGGACCTTTACCAGTGGCCATCTGGCCTCTGGCATATGTCAGGACCTGTACCAACGGCCATCTGGCCGTTGGTATAGGTCAGGACCTTTACCAGCGACTAGATAGCCGTTGGCATAGCCCTTTACTAGCATCAACATAGCCAGCGACAATATTGGCTGTTGGAGAAGACTTTATGACCTTTGTCCGTGGTTTTTGGGGCCTTTACTAGCGGTTTTTGACCGCTAGTAAAGAGCATTTTTTTTGTAGTGTGAGCTTAATTGAGCACGATCTGCTTAATCTCAAATGATTCCAGAAAGTTGATATTTAAATCACTAATTTTATTTCTTTATTATGTTTAAATCACTCCTGAAACTGTTCGTGCAAAAGCTATAAAGAGGACTCAATAAGAAATGCTTTCACTTGTTTGTCGGGAAAAAGGTTTATACTTATCAATCGTTCTTATGATTTAGAAGAGTTTGAATGTCCCGGAATGAGTGGTCTGACCTAGGAACCCAACCCTACCTTTCCTTTTCCCATTTTCTTCTTCTGCCCTATTGTGTTGGGAAACCAAATTATGCTTTACAAAGCTTTGCACACCTAATTAAACATTATATATGTCACGTCCCGGCTCTCGAGTCGAACTCACGATAATCACCGCGTTATCTCGACATATAGGTAAGTTCCGCCTGTATATCGAGATAGGACTACGCATTCAATCCATTCCAATACATCACCACAACATCCAAAGGCTATCTTAGCCCATTCCTATCTCAAAATATGCACTTGTCAACTCGACTATTCAAAACCTCATCAAATTCTCACAAATTCAAAAGCAAATTTGATAGAGGAAATATAAAAGTTTAAATACAATTTTTGAAATTCTTAATAGGCTAATAAAATGAGGTTTTAATTATAATTCAAAAGAATACGCTCCTTATGGGTCCATCTAACCTTCTCAAAAATTACAACCGAAGAAAAACTAGTACTGGTAGTAAGAAACTTCACAAAACTAGGACTCAACAGGATCCGGCACTAGAGATAGCTAAACCTCCAACGCTTAAAGTTTCTATGATAAAAAAAATGATAAAAGATGGATGAGTATAAGAATATTCAGTGAGTGGAATACAACGGCATTGTTGTGATAATAAATGAAGGTGAGTGTGAAAATGTCAAAACATATATTACAATTCATTCATCTAGTACAAAACGGTTTCAAAATAATCATAGTAATTAAAAGGAATGTTTCCACAATCTCATATTATTTTTCAAAAATTATGGAAACTCTCTAAGAAACTACTCCCACCCAAGCTTTGGCCAAACCTGAGTAGAAGGCAGCCAAGAGTTTTTAATTCATTTGTTTCACAACATGAGTTTCCCCTTCTTTGGTATTGATTCGTACCTCACCGGAGTGCAACCAGATAGTACGATGTTAGTAGAAGGAGCCACATCTACCTCCCTCGCTCATAAAACTCAAACCACATCACTCCATCGGGTCGCTTTGTAGAGAGAATGACTATATTCATTTCACTACAATCACTATTCTTTGACAATCATTCAAATCATAATCATTGTGTAATGATTTCAATAAACAATTATCAAATAATATTATAACATTTATGAATCAAATATAGAACAACACATCATACATTTTCAATTATAAACATAATGAATGTATACTAAATTCAAATTCACATTTCTATTATCTCACAATCACAAAAATTTATACAAAATCATATAAAAGTATTCAAAATCACTTATAAAAGAATTTGAAATAATTTTTCTCATTACACAACAAGTTATCCACTCATTTTTTGGGAGAATATTCACTTTCAATTCCATAATTTGATCCAATGTAATTCTTTTCAAGTTTCAAATGAGTTATCCTAAATTAATAATCACAATTTAAAGTTAAATTGTATTCAATTTTAGGGTTTACGAAATTTTGTTTTACCTGTTATCTCAGCAACTATACAAGATTAGATCAACATTTAATGCTTTAATGCAAGAAACCTTACAGGGTGTAGTTCATGTAAATTCTAGCTTTTCACACTTGGATGAGTAATATTTGATTCAGAAACTATGTTCTCACTTATTAAATTAAATAGTATAGCAATAAGATACAATCGCATTGTCGAGATAACAATTGAAACAAAATTACAAATTTAATATATTTTTTTATGATTCTCATCAATATTAATACTTATAAATTTGTAACTGTTAGATTGTCATCTGATAATCCTTTTTTGTTGCTTCAGATAATAAAATAACAAAATACAAAATATAAACAATCAACTAGAATGCAGTAACATGGGAACAAAGTTATCCCCTTGTTGGCTAAATGTGATTTAGCAAGACCAACACCTGGTTGGTCAATGGTCGAATATTAGTACCACTTAAACAAAATCTTTGTTTCGATTATTAAGATAATTAATATTAGATTTCATTTGTTTATTCTTTCTTCTTCTTCTTCTTTTTCTTCTTAATGAATAAGGTCAAACAATTACCGAAAAATTGGTATTTCATTTCATTTTGAAATATAATATTAATTATCTTAATGATCAGAAAGGCTCTTTCAGCAGTTGCTAGAGAATATATATATATATATATATATATATATATATGTATGTATGTATGTATGTATGTATGTATGCATGATTGCTTCAAATATCCGATTGTAATATCTTATAAACCCAAAAAAAAGGAAGATGAAAAAAAAAAACAAAGAAATAATAATGAAATAAGTTAATGAGTAAATTCAATTTTTTGGAATAGAAAAATGTTAAATAAAAAAAAGTTAAGTGAGAACTAATGCTAAATTAAAAAGAAATACAATAAATTTATTTAAAAAAAAAACTTTAAAATATAATATAATAAAAGTTAGAAAAATAGAAATCAAATACCTCATTTACCATTATTCGACCTTTACAAATCTAGGATATTTTTGAAGATTTTGCCCGTCCACTGGAGTGGTTAATGTCCTGCGAGGGCAGAATGTTAAGAATTCTAAAAGGAATTCTCCAAAAAGTAATTCAAATTAAATATATTCAAAATATTCAAATCAAAGTTAATGAAAAAATATAATTGAAATAAATTAAATGTGATGAAGAATGGAAGGGATTTGAATTAGGGATACGTTTGTTTGGATTTTGGTGTTCCATTCAAACCTTCACATAATTAATCTTGTTTTTTCGTTTTGAATAATTAATTGAATTCTTATAACTTCCAGCAATTATTTAGAGTGATAATTGTAGAGTTTTAATGACTTTTGAGACTTTATATAAACCTCTCCTAATGTATTGGGTCTCTAAGTCTGAATTTTTAAACTCCACACCATCTATTGAGTCTAATTGAGAATTTAGAAGGATTGTGCATAGTTCAAAAATCGTGCTGGTGCTTTTAAATTTGTCAGATTTAAATTTGTCGAAAGTAAAAACACAAGAATATGAGCGAAGGTAACCCTAAATCTTTAATTTTTACTTCTACTAATTTTAACTCTAATTTATGAATTAAAGCATTTGCCATGTATTCCAACGCAGCAAACTTCCAGATAGTTTCAGAAGTGGAATTTCCAATGATCCTTGTGAACTCAAGCTCTCCCAGCAGCTTTTTGAACATCGAACAACTTTATCTTCATAAGTCAGGGCTTCCATAAATAAATTATACAAAAGCCAAATCGCAACAAATCCTCCTCAAATTCCTATATTTTATATAAAAATTATCTACTCTAAAATGTTATCCATTGTTTTGTATCTTTATGTTCAGTCTAAGCTGTGAATTTTTTTTTTTAAATCGAGTAAAAATAACCTGACACAGTTGTATTCAGAATTAGGGCAAAGGAACAATATTTTTAGGAGAACATACAATATTAATATTATAATTTTTAAAAAAATATTTATCAACCCTTTTTTTAATTAAATTTTTTATGGTAGTTGCCCATGCCCCCTTCTTTCGCCCTTGCTTTGGAGATTTTATTATAATTGAAACCGATAAGATAGACATTCAATAGAAACCATTGGTGGCTCAATCACACATATCTGAAACCGATAAGAGAGACATTTAATAAAAACCATTCGTCACTCAAGTCACACATATCTGCATTATTTCACCAAAAGAGTGTTTGCTTTTGCTACATTATTGGCCTTTCATTACGTTTTCCAAAGAAATGGATGAGAATTTGAGGGCAGCCTCTGAACAGGGAAACGTCGAGAGGTTGTATGAACTGATCAGGCAAGAACCCCATGTCCTGGAGTCCATCAACAACCAAACGTTTGCTCACACACCTTTGCATGAAGCTGCATCCAAAGGCCACACCAAGTTTATGCTGGAGGTTATGCGGTTGATGCCATCTTTTGGTACAAAGCTGAACCCAGATGGGCTTAGCCCCATTCATCTTGCTTTGCAGATCCCTGATGATAGTAGGACCCCCACTATCCTTCAGCTCGTACGCGCCAACAGAGATGTCATCAGGGTCAAAGGCAGAATGGGAATGACTGCTTTGCACTGCGTAGCTCAAAGTGGTGACATAAATCTTTTGGCAGAATTCTTAAAGGCTTGTCCGGACTCGATTGAAGATTTGACTGACAAATTTAAGACTGCCCTTCATGTTGCTGTGAAGAACAAAAATGTCGACGCCGTGAAAGTCATAGTTGGATGGTTGAAATATGGACGGTGGAGAGGCTATAGATGGGGCATTAAGTGTGAAAGGATTCTTGACCTGAAAAATCATCAAGGGCTCTATTGTTCGTGCTTTTTCCCAAAAGTCCCTATTTGATCATCTTATATCTTTTACACTTCGCTATTTTTTTTTATTTATGTCCTTTTTTTGAATGCAGTTTCTTTTTTTTTTTGTTCGCATCATTTTTTTTCGGAGATGTCTTTGCTTAGTCGTTCCATATTTTTGGAACCCCACTATTATTTATTTTTCCATTGAAGTTTATTACACTTTTTTGCAAACCCTGTTATATTGTTTTTTTTTAGGTCTTTTGTATTTTTTTTAACCCATGGAGTCCATTGTGTTTTTCTCCGTAAAAATCTTTTGTACTTTTTTTAACAATTTTTTTCGTTTAGATCTCTCATCTTCTACAAACTATGCTTTTTTTCCATTAAGGTCCTTTCAATTTTTTTTAACTCATAACGACACCTTTTGTTTTTTTTTTTCCATTTAACACTTTACACTTTTATTGACTTTTTTTCCTGTTTAGATCCTTTGCCATTTTAAAACCATACTTTTTTTTTATTTAAGTCCTTTGTCTTTTTAGGACCACACTTTATTCATTTATTTTTTTTAACTTTTCACCTTTTTTACCCTTTTTTTCCTCGGGTTTTTCATCCTTTTGAACATAAGTTTTTTTCCTTTTTTTTTATCACATGAATGGTTGTCACATTATTTTTAACTCATAACTTTTTATTTTTTTCATTTAGATTCTTAACTCCTTTTTTACCCTTTTTTTACTTAAAATTTTACTTATATTTGTAGGGACGAAAAAAAATTTATCCTTGAATTAGGGACGAAAAAAAAAATTCGTTCCTGAATTAGGGACAAAAAAAAAATTCGTCCCTGAATCAGGGATGAAAAAAAAAATTCGTCCTTGATTCAGAGATGAAAAAAAATTCGTCCCTAATTCAGGGACCAAAAAGAAATTCAAATCACCGATTTGAATTGATAGCTTTTTTATTTTTTTTAAAAAAAATAACATGCAATAAATGATATGATATTTCAAGTTTTCAATCTATCACGTGAACTAATATAAGTAAAATTTTAAGTAAAATTATTTAATACCTACAAAAATTTTAAGTAAAATTTTAAGATTCGATGGAGAAAGATTTGACATTTGGTATTGTTAGAAAGATTATAAATATTTTTCGATCTAGGTAAGAAAATTTTGGTTGTTCTGATGGTTAAAGCAATCATTTAGTGCTGATGGGATAATATTATACCTATAATGCTCTAACTTGACACCAGAAAATTTAGAGAACTAAACATGTGTTCAAAACTAACAGAGTGAACTATTGACCACAAGAAAATATCCAATCAAGTGATTCTAGATTCTTTAACTCTGAAGGACCGAAGGAACACCCGACACTAGTAAAGGAGGACAGGACAACAATTAAATCATTGAGGTGATGAAGATATGTAGACAGCCAAATTTTTGGAAGCAAAAATTGAGTTCAAACACTTCTTGTCTTTTTTTTATTATTTATTATATAGTTTTAGTTCATAAGCAGAACATGCAGTTTTGGAACAAAATTCATGTTTAGTGATAAAGTGATTAAAGTCGATGACACATCTTACACAAGTGGTAAACATATCGTTGTCGGTACAATAGCTTAAGTATTGAATCAGGGACGAAAAAAAATTCGTTCCCAAAATCAGGGACGAAAAATAAAATTCGTCCCTGATTCAGGGACGAAAATTAAAATTCGTCCTTGAATCAGGGACGAAAAAAAAATTCGTCCCTAAAATCAGGGACGAAAATTAAAATTCGTACCAGATTCAAGGACGAAAAAAAATTCATCCCTAATTTAAGGACGAAAAAAAAATTCAAATCACCGATTTGAATTGATAGTTTTTTTATTTTTAAAAATAAAAATAACTTGCAATAAATGGTGTGATATTTCAAGTTTTCAATCTATCACGCGAACTAAGATAAGTAAAATTTTAAGTAAAACTATTCAATACCTACAAAAATTTTAAATAAAATTTTGAGATTCGGTGGAGAAAGATTTGACATTTGGCATTGTTAGAAAGATTATAAACATTTTTCGATCTAGGTAAGAAAATTTTGGTTGTTCCGACAAGTACGATATGGTTAAAGCAATCATTTAGTGTTGATGGGATAATATTAGAGCTATAACACTCTAACTTGACACCAGAAAATTTAGAGAACTAAACATGTGTTCAAAACTAACATAGAGTGAACTATTGACCATAAGAAAATATTCAATCAAGTAATTCTAGATTCTTTAACTCTGAAGGACCAAAGGAACACCCGACACTAGTAAATGAGGAGAGGACAACGATTAAATCTTTGAGGTGATGAAGATATGTAGATAGCTAAATTTTTGGAAGCAAAAATTAAATTCAAACACTTCTTGCCTTCTTTTTTTTATTATTTTTTATATAGTTTTAGTTCATAACTGGAACATGCAGCTTTGGAACAAAAGTCATATTTAGTGATAAAGTGATTAAAGTCGATGACACATCTTACACAAGTGGTAAACATATCGTTGTCAGCACAATAGTTTAAGTGTTGAATCAGCGACGAAAAAAAATTCGTCCCTGAAAGAGACGAAAATTAAAATTCGTCCCTGATTCAGGGGTGAAAAAAAAAATTCGTCCCTGAATCAGGGACGAAAAAAAAATTCGTCCCTGATTTAGGGACGAAAAACAAATTTGTCCCAAATTTAGGGACGAAAGTTAAATTTGTCGTAAATTTAGGGACGAATAATTTATTCGTTACAAATTTAGGGACGAATTTTTATTTCGTTGCAAAATTAGCAACGAATTTATGAATTTGTTGCAAATTTAGCATCGAATTTATTTTTTTGTCGCAAATTTGCAACGAATTTTGCCTCAAAAAATTTTCGTTGAAAATTAGTGACGGCTTTTGTAACGAAAATGTTTTTTGTTGCTAAATTTGCGACGAAAATTTTTTTGTTGCTAAAATCAGGCAAATTGACGACGATACTCTTTTTTGTCGCTAAATTTGTTGCAGATTTGCGATAAATATTTTTCGTTGCTAAAATTCATTGCTGAATTCTTGTTTTTTTGTAGTGTTGGACTAGCATGATCTTTTGTGTTCTTCCTAAGAATCTCCGACTGATGTGGTATTAGGGATGAATAGTACATAAGATTTGGAGACCACAACCCTAATAAATATATGTGATTTCAACATTATTCTTTTATCTTTTTAGTATTTCTATATTAATTCGTCACAAAATGAAAATTACAATTTGATTTCTGCACATTTACAAATTTCATGCAAATTTCACGTCATTTTACTTACATTAATATCTATACCAAAACATTGCAGTAGATCTTTTATCAAGACTATACGATAATTTAAATATATAATTATTTTATATATTAATCTAATATTAAATTAAAAAATCCAACGTGCCTTAAATGCTGCTGTGCTGAGTGAAGAGCCACAGGTAAGCACTCTACCATGTTTGTCTCTCCTATTTTCGTGCACGCTGTCCAGATTGGAAATTATATTGAAATATTAATTTTCTCAGATATTGATAGTTATGTCTCTATTATTCACTCGACCTCTAAAAAATGTACGAAATTTTGAAGGGAAAACAGCCTTGGATGTTTTAAATGAGCAACAAGGCCAAATGAACCCTCATATTGCTGGAGAGATTAGTAAGGTGCTGAGGAAAGCCGAAGCGACAAAAGTAGTTCCTTCACTCGCTGGAAGTAGTAGACTTCCCAATCGCCTCAAACCCATACGTAAAAAATGTGAAACGTTTCGGTTGTTATTATATCAATTGGAAACCATGACAGACGACACGCGCAATGCACTGCTAGTGGTGGCTGTGCTGATCGCCACCGCCAGTTACCAAGTTGGTCTCAATCCTCCAGATGCACTTCTGCATCCAAAGAGTTCAACATATTCTTATCAACACATTTCAGAAGCTTCAGATATCCTATTTTCTTTAAACCATATTCTACTATAGTTTTCAATCTGCATAATAATGGCTCTCCTCCCACCTGAGCCGATTTGTCTACGGATTCCTTTGGCTTTCATACTTTTTTGTATGGGGCTTTGCTATATGTGGTCAATAATAGTCACAATGCCCCGATTGACTCCTAGAAGTGTTGCCTCTATTTCTTTTGGTTTAATGTTCGTATTTCTTACGATATTTGTAACTGTAAACGGATTCGGGAAAATTCTCCAAAACAATTCCGAGGACCTCATGGAGTTGGCTGAGAATTGAGTGAGATTATTGTGGTTTGCTTTGACATCTACCTTCCATATACCCAAGCTTGCTTTTGTACTCCTTATTTTGATTTTTAATGGAAATGATTATGGCTGCCTCTTAATTGCAATTTTCTTTTTTTTTTTTTTGGGGGGCGCGGGGGGAGGGGGGAGAATAAAAGACAAAAATAAAAGAAAAAGAAAAGTGAGAGACACTTCTCTTGTTAAGGCAAGATAGCAGTGAGGGTAAAAACCTCACTTGTACCACACTGGGTAGGGCTTGATCGGCCGGGTGGGCCTAGAAAAAACATCCAAGCTCACATGAAGTCGGGCCTGGCAGTTCATTGCAGAGCCTCTGAATCATGATCCTCACCTTTGAGATTTACACAATGTTATTAATGTTATCTGTATCGCACGTTGGCCCGGGAACTATAAAACTATGATTTAATTGATTTAATCATGAATCTACATGGTAATACCATTGGTTTTTAAATAATAATTAAAAATATATAAAATTATTTTTTAAAATAAATATATATAATAATTTCATATTTTCATATAAAAATTTAAAAATAAAATTTTAATGAATATAAAATCAATAATCACTCTTAAAATCTATATTAAATAATAATTCAGTTAATTGATTAGTTTAAGATATTGAGAGAGAGAGAGATAGGAAAGAGATTGGGAAGGAGAGGATAAGTTAATAGATTTGAGGAGATTTTTAAGGATTTTGATCTATAGAAGGTTTTTTTTTTAATATCTTATATTAAGACTTAAATGCCTTCTATCTAAATTTTACTAAATTAAATTCAAATGGATTTTTTTTTAAATATTAAATAATTAAATGCAAAAATCGTCCAGTTCATTAGAATACGGCTTGTCAGATGGTTTACTTAAAAACCATGGTTGAACTATGTCGATCCACAGTTTAAATACTTAGTTGGTATTTTATTCAAACCGGCCCAATTTTTTCTAGACTATGGTCCAACCTCGGTTTGACCATGGCACGGTGAGATTCTGAAAACACTTGTTTTACATATGAACGCGTGGGCGTAGCTGGAGGATGCCATTGACCGAAAGTTGGAGCCTTTGTAAATTTAGGTGCATACTATCTTGTGGTGGGTCTTCCTTGGAGGGCAGCTCTTTTGACTTTTGTCATTGGTTTTGGTGAAAAGATTAATGCTACATATAGAAGATTTGTTCATGTTGTGGCCTCTCTATTTCTTTATATCAAAACCCCACTCAAAATAATTTTCAAAAAATTACAACAATTTCATTTCATTACTGTTTCATTTGTATTCTTTCTCAAATTAACTGAACATTACAATGATCGATACTACTAGATTACCGCTTGACTAAGGATACACTCAAAATGTAAATATCTTTTTCCTTTTTTAATTGAGTGACGTAGAAAAATCTGCACAAACTAAATCAATCTACTTTTTTTTCTTCTTCTTTTTCTTTTTCTTCTTAAATTCTTATATTTGTCTCTCAAATAGTCTATCATAATTATTGGGGTTAACTCTTAGATTGATGTTGTTGTTGTTGTTATAAATTATACTCTTAAAATTTTATAATTAAAATAAAAAATTATGCAATTAAAATTTAATACAAAAATAATATATATCGATAAAAATACTTACAATATAATGTAAAAAGTTTTAAAGAGTTTTTTTTTTTTTTTTGAAAATTATCGTTTTACTTAAGCATTGCTCTATATATTTTCATAGTATTGAATTTTTCTATAAATAAATCTGTGTTAAGCTTAATAACAAATTTATGTAAAACAATTATCAAGAAATTGGTATTTCATTTCCTTTTGAAATCTAATATTAAATATCTTAATGATCAAAAATGCTCTTTCAGTGGTTGCTGCAGAATCTAAAAATAATAATAATAATATATAAGGATTACTTTTATCTTTGCCCGTCCACTGGAGTGGTTAATGTCCTGCAAGGGCCGAAAAGATACAAACACCCAGATGGTTTCAGCAATTTAAGTGGAATTTCCAATGATCCTTCTGAACTCAAGCTCCACCTTATTGGACATTGAACAACTTTATCTTCATTTTTTTCTTTTTCTGATTATAATAAGAATCATACCTCAAAAAATCACAGGACCAAAAGACTATCATCATTGGACTGTCCTATTGGACAATAACTTTATCTTCACAAGGGGCTTCTATAAATAAATTATACGAATCCTCCTCAGAGTCTTATATTTTATATAAAAATTATCTACTTCAAAATATTATTGATTGTTTTGTATCTCAAAGTTCACTCTAATGGTGTGAAATTTATTAAATCGAGTAAAAACGACCGGACATGAGTTGAAGTCAGGATTTTCTATTTTGATACCATAATATATTTTATTTAACAATTATTCATTCCGAAAGTTTAAGTTCATTGAGAGAGTTAGTATGAACTGTTTTGTAATTTAACAAAAAGGGCAAATCATATAGAGACAAGTAGAGGACATCACTCGTGGCCTCATCTGACTTGGGACTTGAGTGACTATGTTATTGCATGAATGTCTAGTTGATCCAGTAATTAAAAATTGTTATTTTGTAAATAAGATCTCAGATTTAAATTTTGTGTATTAAAAAAATAGGTATCGAGAGGGTTGTATTCCTTAATGACTCAATCCGACTTGAGAGGATCAAACCAAGAGCAAAGGAACAAGAAGAGTATAAATTTAATTTTTAGGAGAACATACAATATTAAATTTATAATTTTAAAAAATATATATATTAACTTTTTTTTACTAAAATTTTATTGGTAGTTGCTCATGCCCCCTTCTTTTGCCCTTGCTTTGGAGAGTTTGTTATAATTGAAACCTATAAAAGGGACATTCAATTGAAACCATTCGTCACTCAAGTCACACATATCTGCATTATTTCACCAAAAGAGTCTTTGCTTTTCCTACATTATTGGCCTCTCATTACGTCTTCCAAAGAAATGAATGAGAAATTGTGGGCAGCCTCTGAACAGGGAGACGTAGAGAGGTTGTATGAACAGATCAGGCAAGACCCTTGTGTCCTGGAGTCCATCAACAACCAGACGTTTGCTCACACACCTTTGCATGAAGCTGCATCCAGAGGCCACACCATGTTCATGCTGGAGGTGATGAGGTTGATGCCATCTTTTGGTACAAAGCTGAACCCAGATGGGCTTAGCCCCATTCATCTTGCTTTGCAGATCCCTGATGATAGTAGGACCCCCACTATCCTTCAGCTCATACGCGCCAACAGAGATGTCATCAGGGTCAAAGGCAGAATGGGAATGACTGCTTTGCACTCCGTAGCTCATAGTGGTGACATAAATCTTTTGGCAGAATTCTTAAAGGCTTGTCCGGAATCGATTGAAGATTTGACTGACAAATTTGAGACTGCCCTTCATGTTGCTGTGAAGAACGAAAATGTGGATGCCGTGAAAGTCATAGTTGGATGGTTGAAATATGGATGGTGGGCAGGCTATAAATGGGGCATTAACTATGCAAGGGATCCTTAACCTGAAAGATCATCAAGGCAACGCTGCTTTGTTAGGATTTGATAAAAGCTATCATCACTACATAAAATAAACAATCCTAAATCTATATATCAAATTATTAAAAAATTACAAATAACTAAAAAATATAACCTAAGGAAAACATACCAGAATCCATATTTTACAGATATCTTTTGATGATTTTCAACGGGTGTCCTGATTCAATCAAATTGGACTAGCATGATCTTTTGTATTCTCCCCTAAGAATCTCCGACTGATAGGGTGTTTGGGATGAATAGTACATCAGATTTGGAGATCACAATCCTGATAAATATATGTGATTTCAAAATTATCCTTTTATCTTTTAGTATTTCTATACTAATTCATCACAAAATAGAAGTTACAATTCTGCACATTCACAAATTTCACACAAATTTCACGCCATTTTACTTACATTAACGCCTATACCAAAACAATGTAGGAGATCTTTTATAAAGACTATACTTTAAATGATACTCCAAATATATAATTATTTTATATATTAATCCAATATTAAATTAAAAAATCCAACGTGCCTTAAATGCTGCTGTGCTGAGTGAAGAGCCACAGGTAAGCACTCTACCATGTTTGTCTCTCCTATTTTGGTGCTCGCTGTCCAGATTGGAAATTATATTGAAATATTAATTTTCGCAGAGATTGATAAGTCTCTAATATTCACTGGACCTCCAAAAAATGTACGGAATTTTGAAGGGAAACAGCCTTGGATGTTTATGATGAGCAACAAGGCCAAATGAACCCTCATATTGCTTGAGAGATTAGTAAGGTGCTGAGGAAAGCCGGAGCGACAAAAGCAGCAGGTCCTTCACTTGCCAGGTGTAGTCGACTTCCCTATTTCCTCAAATTCACGATTACATTCGGCGAGGCGTGGTGGTTGTTGTTTTATCAATTGGAAATCATGGCAGACCACACGCGCAATGCACTGCTAGTGGTGGCTGTGCTGATCGCCACCGCCACTTACCAAGTTGGTCTCAATCCTCCAGACGCACTTCTGCATCCAAAGAGTTCAACATATTCTTATCAACAGATTTCAAAATTATATTCAGATCTCTAGGCTGCCTAGGTACGCCCTATTCAGATCTCTTATTTTATTTGAACCATATACTATTATATTTTTCAATCTTCATAATAATGGCTCTCCTCCCACCAAAGCCGATTAGACTACGGATTTTCTTGGCTGCCATACTTTTTTATATGGGGATTTGCTATATGTGCTCAATAAATGTCATAATGCCCCGATTGACTTCTATAATTGTTGCCGTTATTTCTTTCGGTATGATGTCGGCATTTCCTATGGCATTTGTAATTGTAAACCGATTAAGGAAAATTCTCCTAAACAATTCCGAGGACCTCATGGAGTTGGCTGAGAATTAAGTGAGATTATTGTGGTTTGCTTTGACATCTACCTTCCATATACCCAAGCTTGCTTTTGTACTTATTTTTATTTTAATGGAAAAGACTATGGTTCCTCTTAATTGCAATTTTCTGTTTATTTTAAAACAATGGAAAAGAAAAAGAAAAGAGAGAGAGAAACTTCTCTTGTTAAGATAAGATAGCAATGAGGGTAAAAATCTCACCAAGTCCCTTGCGGTAAAGTTTTCCGCTCCTATTTTTCCTTTTACATTCCATCTCATTTAATCATATCTCTGTTGAAAAAAAAAAAAAAAAAGACTCAATAGTACCACACTGGGTTGGGCATGATCGGCCAGTGGGCCTGGAAAAGATATCCAAACTCACACCACAAGTGGGACCTCGCAGTTCATTGCGGAGCCTGAGAATCATAATTCACACCTTTTACTTATAAACATGTAGGCCCTGCTAGAGGATGTGATTGATACAAAGTCGGAGCCTTCGTAAGTCTAGGTGCATGCCATCTTGTGGCGGGTCTTCGTTGGACAACTCTTTCGGCTTTTGTCTTTGGTTTTGGTGAAAAGATTAATGCTACATGGTCAAATCCAAGATGCAACATGGAAGATTTGTTCATGGTGTGCCCTCTTTATTTCTTTATATCAAAATCCTAGTCAAAATAATTTTCGGGAAATTACAACAATTTCATTTCATTAATGTTTCATTTGTGTTCTTTCATTTCATTTCAAACTAGAAGTTATTCTTTCATTTCATTAATTTTTGGAATCACCTCCGAAAAATTCCTGCGTTTCATGATCATCGATCGAGAAATAGAGACTAATCCCGAAAAGATACGAACAATATTAGATATGTTACATTCTCAGACACTAAAAGAAGTGTAGCGTCTTACTAGCCGGATAACAATTTTGAGTCGGTTCATGTCAAGGGTTGATAAGAAGTGTAAGCCCATATTTGACACTTTGAAAAGGTCTCAATGGTTTGAATGCCTTCAAACGATTAAAAGAATATCTAATGGAGCTGCCACTACTTTCACGACCGGTTCCCGAGGAAGAGCTGTATTTGTACATCGCCATTTCCAATCGAGTGCTCTGCTCTGTGATGGTAAGATAAGAGTCCGCTATCTAGAAGTCGGTCTACTATATCAGTCGAATACTAAAGGAATTTGAAGTTAACTATCAACCGATCGAGAAAATAGCATATGCCTTGATCGTCTCAGCAAGGTGCCTTCGACCGTACTTCCAGGCCCATACCATTGTAGTGTTTACCGACCAACCGCCGAAACAAATCCTCCAGAAAAGGGACACTTCCAGTCGACTCATCAAATAGAGCGTGGAACTGGATAAGATTGACATCTAATATCGACCGCGACCAACAATAAAGGGCCAAATATTGGCCGATTTCATTTTTGAATGTACTTTGCCGGCGACACTCGAAGATAAACCTCCCAACAGTCAGAAAGAATGGCTGATTCCAAAATGGACCATTCACGTCGATGGATCATTGAATTCCTCAGAAAGCGATGTCAGGCTCATACCGGTGGGTTCAAATAATTTTAAGGCAAAATACGTCATTCAGTTCTATTTCCAAGCCACCAACAACCAAGCAGAGTCCGAAAAAAAATGCTTATAAGCCAAAAAACTAATAAACTACTACCATCAATTTTTTTATTTTGGTATTTATAAGCACAATTAAAATAAGCTATTTTGACCAATAAAATTACAGCACTCTTTTGTATTTAACAAAAATTACAATTATACCGCTTCTTATGTCCATTATGGTCTTTTCTCTATTTTATATAGTTAATAAGTACTCATTTTACCAAACAGTTAATCATTTTTAAGTAACATTTATCCAAACAAATAATAATTTATTTTTAAAAAAAAAACTAAAATAAACTTATAAGTTAAAAAACTGTTTATAAGTATTAAGTGTTTATAAATAGCTTTTTTTAAGCAATCTCAAACAGCCCCTAAGCTTTGCCGCTATGGTACATATTAATGTGTTTAATCAATGCGTTAGAGATATTAGTTTAAGGCATCAATCCAAGCTACTTTGGCAGTTTTGTTTTATGGCCATTAATCCACTATTGATATCGTGTGGTAACCGAGGATAAAAAGCAATAAGTTTTTCTATCATTTATGCTATCTGACGATAAAATGCATTAACATTTCCTAATACTTATGGTAACCGATGATAAAATACAGTAATTTTCCTAATACTTGCGATAACCGACGATAAAAGGTAATAACTTTTCTAATACTTGTGGTAATCGATGATAAAAGTTAGTAATATTTCCTAATATATATGATAACCGATGATAAAAGATAGTAACTTTTATTAATACTTTTAAACCGACGATAAAAGATATTAACTTATTCTAATACTTATGGTAACCGACGATAGAAGACGGTAACTTTTCTTAACACATGTGATAACCGATAATAAAAGATAAAAACTTTTACCAACGCTTTTCTAATCATCAGTATGGACCCAAGACATACTCCAATAGTGACCAAAACTATCGGGATAGACCTATCCGATTGGTATATAACCAACTGAAGGCCCATCTATCGAAGAAAGTTCTATTGATGATTTTAGTGTTTTTGTAGACGGTTTTCTTATGTCAAGATATGACATTTGTTTTGTAGTAGTAGAGTATACCATAAAGAGCCTAATTGATAAAAAGTTACGGCTACAAGTCCAATGCGTCTGTACTCGATGTTCTTGCCCCAACATACCATTTGGGTTGGCCTAGATTGGGCAATTCATACATAAAAATCGACTATTGGCTGAGGAAATTTGTTCTTCAACAACCCTTACCTTTCCACTCACATAAATCCAACCAAAATCCATTTTACAGCCTCTATTTATTGCATGCATTTGTGTCCGAATATGAAATTGTTAGTACGAATTGAACACTATCGCATCCGCCCATAAGCATCTTCATAGCAATTTTGAGCATAGAGTCTAACATTTACTATTTTCTAACTTGTATATCTTGTAATTACACTAAAAAAATAAAATTTGTTATGGTTTCGTAGCTCACACAATGTCAATTTACAAAGGTGTTGAAAACGACTTTAGGTTTCAAAAGGAGATCAATAGGAGAAACCTAACGATCAAAACCATCGTTCAACATCCAAATCCCATGATTTGCCCAACAGATTTTGTTTTAGGAAACCATAATTGTTTTCTTTTAGACAAACTATCAAAATTAAGAGAGAATAAAACCACAAATCTCCTTTTAAATAATTTAAAATATTTTGTAGGAGTTACGAGTTCATACGTAACATTGCTCAGAGTACTTATAGATGCAAAGTCGGTAAAATAATTATCAAAATTATGAAAAAAAAAATTGTCAGTTCCTTTATAATTTTTAATTAGTATTTGTTTCATAATTTATTTAAATTTTTAATATCATCAGAGCTCTTTACCATTAATTACAATTCAATATATAATGAACCATAATAAAATCATACACATCAAACTCTTGTGGGTGTAATGATAGAAAACTATAGCAGTAGTAGAAGCAAATTACCTCAGCTCAGCAAGACAATATAGCAGTCGCAGATGCAAACTACTTTAGCTCGGCAATACAACTCAACATCCAACTACTACAACCAACTGTTGGTTAAGGGAAACTGTAACAACAGAAATTATTTGAGTTAGTTAGGCAATCTAACTACCAATTCAATTACATAAAAAGAAGGCATGTACAAGATGAGTAATTCAAGGAATAGCAGGACAGACTTATCTCTCTCTCTCTCTCTCTCTCTTCTTCTCTCATCTTCTTCTCCTCTAACCTCTTCTTTTCTCTTCTCTCAACTCTTCTTTCCTATCCAGTTTCACATGCATCACCATTGCCAATAACTACAATATCAGTGTTTCCTTACAGTCCTCCTTATTGCTTACGATGCTCTGCATTTTCTTTTCAATGGTGTTTTTTCAGCTCAGTAGCTTAGATTAAAGCACTCGTCTATAACAAATTTTGTATCAGAGCTTTTAATTCTTGGCCACGGCAGAAGAAACAAGGTCGAAATTTGTTGAGGAGCAGATTAAGAAGCAAGAAGCTAGGATTCAAGAACTGGCTATTGAACTTAATGAAAAACACATAGGGATTGGACGAAAACTCAAAGAACAAGACAAGAAACTCGAAGAACAAAGCAAGAAACTTGAAGAACAAAGCAGAAAATTAGACAATCTGGTGTCCACTATGGAAGAAAGGTTTAATCTCATCATGTGAATGCTGAATAAAAATGACGAACAAGAAGCAAATCGACTTCACAAGTCACCATTACTACCTACCCCAGTAGAAGGAAGAATGAGGGGAGATGCAATGCAAATTATGACTAAGACAAATCCAATTCCTAAAGGGAATCTTCTCAATTTACCTAAGGTAGAGTTACTATATTTACTAGGGAAAACCCTCACACATGGTTAAGAAAATGCCAAAAAAAAAAAATCAATTTATCAGATATCTAGTTAATTATGTGTAAACACTATAGAAGTATAAGCAGAAATTTGGTTTCAAGAACTCAAAATGGTTAAAAAGGAAGTGGAGTGGGATGGGTTTGCTTGGCTGTTGTGTCAACAATTTGAAACTAAAGGAGTTCAAGATGAAGTAGAAGACTTTAATAAGTTGCAACAAACTGGATCAATGGCTGAGTATCAAGAAAGATTTGAAGAATTGTGGTCAATCATGCACCATAAGAATACCAAGCTTACAAAATCATACTTTATTTCTAGTTTTATAAGTGGTATAAGAGAGGAGATCAAGCCTATTCTGAGAATGCTTAAACCCACCACCTTATTACAAGCATTCGAAATTGCTGCACTACTGGAGGAGTCTCTAGAACTCCATAAAGCAAGGAATGGAACAATAAACAGGAACTGGGAGCCAACTAATTCAAAAATGAACCAAAAGGGAACTCTGAAGAAAGGGAAGACATGGATAAATGGAACAGATGAGAATGAAACAACCAAGATATCTTCCCAAGAGATGCTATATAGGAGAGCTAACAACCTTTGCTTTAAATGTGGGGGAGAATTACACACCTGGGCACCAATGTAAGCTAAGGACTCTCAGCCTTATAATCACAGCAGAAGATGAGGAGGAGATAGGAATAGATAACACCAAAGAGGATGCAGAAATACCAAGTGAGACTTATGATATCTCTTTATGCGTACTTTCTAGTTCACTTAAAAGAAAAACTATAGCTCTTCAAGGTAGTATAGGGGAATTGTTGGTGGCAATATTGGTAGATATGGAAAGTTCAGACAATTTCCTCAATTATAAACTAGTAGAGAAACTTAAGTTGAGACCAGAAGCAGCTAAACCCCTGCATGTTATATTAACTGATGGGAGTAAAATAAGTAGTTTTACACAAGTAAAAGGAGTAAAATAGAATGTGTAAGGCAATAATTTCTCCTTTGATCTAAGGGTAATCGGCTTAGGAGTATGGGACACATATTGGGGGGTGAGCTAGATGTTCAATTTTAGTCTCATAACTTTGATTTCAAACTCTTGCAAGTGAAGATAACGAAAGAGGAAGGGAAAGCAATTCTGATGGGGACTGTAGATGACTCTAAAATGAAATTAGTTCATGGCAAGACTACTAAAAAATTTAGGATACAACAGTTGTAGAGCTGTGTCACCTTGTCAGTGCCTAAGGAAGGAGAGAACAGGTCAGTTCCTCAAGCCATTATTATACTTTTGAAGCAATTTGAAGATATATTTTCAACACCAAGTACACTACCCCCAAAAAGGCTATATGACCATGTAATCCCCCTAAAACAAGAAGCAAAACCTTTTAAACTTCCACCATATAGATATCCACATTCACGAAAAGCCGAAATAGAAAAGCAAATGCAAGAAATGATGAATAATAGGATAATTAAACATAGCAACAGCCTTTTTGCTTCTCCTGTGTTGCTTGTCAAGAAAAAGGACAATACAAGAAAATTTTGTGTGGATTACCGACAACTCAACAACCTTACTATCAAAGGCAGATATCTCATTCCTAATATAGATGAGTTGCTAGATGAACTGCATGGCTCTAGATTATTTTCAAAGATTGATCTCAGGTTAGGGTATTATCAAATTAGAGTCAGACCTTCTGATGCTGCCAAAATAGCTTTCAAACCCACAATGGGCATTTTGATTTTTTAGTCATATCTTTTGATTTGACAAATATTTCAACAACATTTTAAACACTCATGAATCACATATTTCAGTAGCATCTCAGGAGATTTGTATTGGTCTCCTTTGATGATATACTCATCTACAATCCAGATATGCCAACTCACTTAGAAAATCTTAAAGAAGTTTTATCGATTTTGAGACAACACCAATAATTTGTCAAATTCTCAAAATGAACCTTTACTCAGCCTCAAGTAGAGTATTTGGGTCATATAGTATCAAAAGTAGGAGTGAAAATGGATCCTCAGAAAGTTGAATGCATCCTGAATTGGCTTGAACCTACTTTTGTTAAGACATTAAAGAGTTGCTTGGGACTGATTGGATATTATAAGAGGTTCGTCAGGCATTATGGACTGATTATTAAACCTCTCCATAATCTACTCAAAAAGGACAATAACAGGTGGAGTGAAGATACCAGACAAGCTTTCTAAAACCTCAAAGAATCTACGAGCTCAACCCCTGTTATGAGATTACCTGATTTTTCTAAGTCATTCATTATAGAGACTAATGCATGTACTAAAGGGTGGGGTGCTATACTAATGTAGGAAGGTCAACCCATTTCCATTTTAAGCAAAGCCTTAGGGTCTAAGAGCCTAGGATTGTCTATATATGAGAAGGAATTGATGGCAATAGTGATGGCCGTCACAAAATAGAGACATTACTTAGTAGGATACCACTTCATCATCAGAACAGATCATCAGAGCTTGAAATTTCTATTAGAACAAAGATTAACCAACACTTTACAGCAGAAATGGCTTACTAAATTGCTGGGGCTAGATTATGAGATACAATATAACAAAGGGACAAAAAATAGAATGACAGATCCATTATCCAGAAGGGAATGTGGAGAAGAAAAGGATGTTGATGGGATGGTTATGGTAATCACTGCAGTCCAACCTCAGTGGATCAGGTGGTGCTTTAGAGTTATGAAGAAAACCAAGAATGCAAGTCACTCATAGCCAAACTCACATTAGAACCTGATAGTGAACTAGAATTTCAGCTACAAAATGGGGTGATAACATTTAGAAAAAAAGATATATGTGGGAAGTAGAGGAAACCTTAGGAATAGAACACTTTAACAGATGCACAACACTACAATAGAGGGACACTCAGGACAGCGTAACACCTTTCAAAGGGTCAAGACTACCTTCTATTAGCCATCACTGAGGGCAGCAGTAGTCAAATTTGTTCAAGAATGTGAGGTGTGTCAAAGAAATAAGCATGAGAATGTCTCTTATCCAGGATTACTCTAACCTTTACCTATTCCTACCCAAGCCTGGTCTCAAACAAGCATAGATTTTGTGGAAGGATTGCCTGAATCTGAAAAGTATAATACCATTCTAGTGGTCATTGATAGGTTGACAAAATTTAACCATTTCGTTGCCTTACAACATCCATATACTACACTTAAGGTGGCACAGGTGTTTGTGGATTGTATTTTCAAATTACATGGTCTTCCTGGGTCAATTGTAACTGACAAAGACAGAGTATTTACAAGCCTCTTTTGGTAGAAACTTTTCAAGTTGGTGGAGACTCAATTAAAGATGAGTAGTGCCTATCATCCTTAGACAGATGGTTAAAGTGAGATGCTAGTTCAGTGCTTAAATGTTACTTACGATGCATGACATCTGATAGACCAGGTTTATGGTTTAAATGGCTTAGTTTGGCTGAATGGTGGTACAATACCACCTACCATTCTAGTATACAAATGACTCCTTTCGATGTATTGTATAGACATAAGCCCAAGTCCATTTCTTGGGGACCATATTGGGACACAACCACTCCAACAGCAGAAAATTTTGTATAGAGCCGACAAGCAATGTTACAAATTCCAAGAGAGCATTTAGCTAAAGCACAAAATAGGACAAAAATGAGGGTTGATCAAAATAGGACTGAGAGAGAATTTGTAGTGAGGGATTGGGTTTATCTTAAACTCTAACCCTACAGACAACAATCTGTTGAAATTAGGAGGCAATTAAAATTATCATCCAAATTCTATGGGCCATTTCAGATCATAGGAAAGATTGGGAAGATGGCCTATAGATTACAATTATTATTAGAATCCAAGATCCATCTTGTATTTCATGTATCAATGTTCAAAAAGAAATTAGATCCCAAGCACAAAATCATGCCCACACTACCTTTAGTGGGAACAGACAAGCAGGCCCTTTGTGGAACCAGAAGCTATCTTGAAGTGACGTGTAATTTTAAGAAACAATAAACCAGTCACTCAATGGCTAATTAAATAGGTTAATTTGAGTCCAAAGGAAGCAACATGGGAGGATATGAGTTTCTTCAGTCACAATTTCCTACTTCCACCGTTGAGGACAATGGATGTTTTAAAGGGAGGGGGACATATATAAGTAGCAGAAAATTTTGTGTAGAGCCGACAAGCAATGTTTCAAATTCCAAGAGAGCATTTAGCTAAAGCACAAAATAGGATAAAAATGAGAGCTGATCAAAATAGGACTGAGAGGGAATTTGTAGTGAGGGATTGGGTTTATCTTAAACTCTAACCCTACAGACAACAATCTGTTGAAGTTAGGAGACAATTAAAATTATCATCCAAATTCTATGGGCCACTTCAGATCATAGGAAAGATTGGGAAGGTGGCCTATAGATTATAATTACCACTAGAATCCAAGATCCATCTTGTATTTCATGTATCAATGTTCAAAAAGAAATTAAATCCCAAGCACAAAATCATGCCCACACTACCTCTAGTGGGAACAGACAAGTAGGCCCTTGTGGAACCAGAAGCTATCTTGAAGAGACGTGTGATTTTAAGAAACAATAAACCAGTCACTCAATGGCTAATTAGATATGTTAATTTGAGTCCAAAGGAAGCAACATGGGAGGACGTGAGTTTCTTCGATCACAATTTCCTACTTCCACCGTTGAGGACAATAGATGTTTTTAAGGGAGGGGGACATATATCAGTAGCAGAAGCAAATTACCTCAGCTCAGCAAGACAATGTAGCAATAGCAGATGCAAACTACCTCAGCTCAGCAATACAACTCAACATCCAATTATTGCAACCAACTGTTGGTTAAGGAAAACTGTAACAACAGGAATTACTCAAGTTAGTTAGGCAATCTAACTGCCAATTCAATTGTATAAAAAGAAGGCATGTACAAGATGAGTAATTCAAGGAATAATAGGATAGATTTACTTCTCTCTCTCTCTCTCTTTTTCTTCCTCTCATCTTCTTCTCCTCTAACCTCTTCTTTTCTCTTCTCTCAACTCTTCTTTTCTATCCAGTTTCACATGATCACCATTGCAAATAACTACAATATTAGTGTTTCCTTACGGTCCTTCTCATTGCTTGCGATTCTCTGTATTTTCTTTTCAATGGTGTTTTTAAATTGAATCAGTTCGGTAGTTTAGATTAAAGCACTGATTTGTAATAGAAACTTCACTTCGTTAATTATATGTCTCAAATTCGAATCATTAAAATAAAAAAATAAAAATTAAGAGAATCAATTTTATAATGAATTTTACTGGATTTAAATTCGAATAAACGAATGAAGTTAGGATGACAAAAAAAAAATAAAAAAAAATGAGGTTCTCTTTCACATTCTTATTCGATTCGAGCCGAAGCATGGCAGCGACTACTCACCCATTACGAGGGTCCAAAAACCCATATCCCTTCCCGTAATTACAAAAAAGGGCCTAGCCGTCCCCATAATAATAATAATAATAATAGATGGAGGGTAGTCCTGTAATTCCGTAGTACGGTGTGGAAGCGGTGTCGTTGTCGTGTCAGTTCTGCCTTCAAAAGGGAAATTTCTTCCTCCTTTCTTAATCTTCTATTCACCGTCAGATGCTATCTTCCCAACTTCTATTGACCGACCGATTAAAAAGTGGGACGAGCTTTTGACCTTGGCAATGCCCCACTTGTAATCGTACGAGAATTTCGCGCCACTTCATTCGTGAGAATTTCCATCGATTACAATTTCCAAAATCTCATCATTGCTATCAAAATACTCATAGGGGCAAATAATGGCAATTATGAAAAAACTAAAAAATTAAATAAATAAATAAAATTTTAGCTTGTATTTACCAACCAATAGTGAGGTAAAATCTCAGTAAAAATTAAATTTCTATCTAAACTTAATTAAATTTAATTTTACTATTTTCATGTGGATATTTAGGTGAATATATAGTAAAATTAAAAAAATAAAATTAAAAATAAGGAGATTCATAATAAGTTGGGAGTTAATTATATTACAAATAAAATGTGAAAATATTGGACATATATAAAGAAAATTTTAAAATATACCGATTAAGAAGACTGATAATCTAAATATATGAGATTTAATAAAATATAGAGGTAGATCGTTAAAAATTTAAATATAAGTTATTCATAAGAATATGATAGTAAAGAATTTAAACAAGATCATAATTTTAAATAGAATTGAGTGACCGATCTCAATTATTAAAATTAAAATTATTATTATTATTATTATTGTTGTTTCACGGCTCCCGAAAAAGATCTATACATAATTTTTAGTTTACTATGAAAAAGAACAATAACTTCTCCTTTATCTGAATTTGGAACAGTTACGTCGGAGTTTTTTTTTTTTTTTTTTTTTTTTTTGGGTATTCTATGGCGCTTGTACTTTCCCACCATGGTTATTTTTCTTTTTTCTTACTATTTAATTTTGAATTTATTTTTGTTAGCTATTGTTACTTTTAAACCCCATTTAATCATAGTTTTAATTAAAAAGTTAATGGCTGAGATAATATTAAAAAAAAATCACAAGTTTCTCTTATTTATAATGCATGGATAATGGGAGCACCCAATTTGAACAAATTAAGGTTAGTTTGGTGAAAGTTAGGTAAGACCATATAAAAGAAATAAAATCGAGTCCAATTAAATTAAATTAAGTTCAGTTAAATTTTCTGAGAATAGCTTAATAATTATGAAATTTTGTGTGAATTTTATATTTTTAATATTTCTGAGTGAAAAAGTCAATGTTATACCGATTAAAATTAAGTGAAATTTTCAATACAAATGATTATTGGTATAAAAATAATTTAAATTATTTTTGGGTAAATTTTTATTGCTAATGCAAATATTTATTATTTATACAATTTTTTTTTCATATTAGTTTAAATTGTTATAAAAGTAGAATATGATGAAACAATCCATACGATGAGGAAAAGAAATTCAAATAAGCCAATTAATATCCCCAACTCATATTTTGTTTATTTCAACAAAATACAATGAGTTACAAGGTTAAGAAACCTGGATTTGCTTCCACATGTTTATTATTATTCATAATATTTTTTAATTAAAATATAAAATATAAAATAATTTAATACATAAAAAGTTAAAATTCTTTATAAAAATAATTAAAATCATTATTATATCGTTGAGCTTTTATATTGAAAAACCTTCTACCTTGTTGAGTCTGACCTTAATTTTATAAAGTAGTTTGAAGAGATTTAAAGCATAAAAATAAATCATAATTGATCAAATATTTAGTAATATATTATCAGAGCAGATAATTGCCCTATTAACTCAATGGTTAGAGTAAAGATAATAACAAAAATATTATCAATTATTTATGGGTCTGATTTAATGATATAATATTAAATTTTTTTAATTAAAAAAAAAGTTATCTAAAGAATCCGATTACTATATAAAAAGAAAAAAAAAAAAAAAAAAAACTTTTCTTAGTTACTAAGAAAATGAAAAGCCCTAAACGTTCCTCACCCAAAAAAGAAAGAAAAAAAAAAAAAAAAAAAGGGAAAAGGCCTAAAAGTTCCAACACTCGTCGTATGCACCAAGTTATTATTCTCTCTCCATAAATTGACTTGAGCGATAGAGAGAGAGAGAGTAAAGCGGCTTACGGGTACGCTTAGATTTCTTTCTGCGATTCTTTCTCACTCTGAGTTTGAAACCTTCTCTGCATATATCTTCTTTCTTCTTTGATAAGTTCATTCTGTTCAAATTTTCAGGGTTGGGGTTTTTTTTTTTTTTTGCCCTTTTAATTCCTTTGGCGGCTCACCAGGAACGCTTTCTCCATCATTTTCTTCTGATTAATCTCTCAAAATGGCTTCTGTCGTCTTCAAGGTTCGATTTTTTTTACCTTGTTCTTGTTCTTTAATGGTTTAATTTTTGTTTATTTGTTGTTCTTGTTTACTGTTGAATGTTTCCTTATTCTTCTCTCTCCGTTTTTGTGTTTGTGTGAGTGAATCAACGTGATGTTAATTAGGGTTTTGTTTAATTGTTCATACTTGTGTAATTTTTGAAGATTTTGTGATTCCATCTGTCGATGAGTGGTGGTACGTAGGGCTTTGGATAAAAGGGTCTTTGATTTTGCTTCATTTTTATTCGTTTTTGGATGTTTTATTTCATAGTCTTGTTCATTAGTGTTTTGCTTTTTTTAGTATTTCCATAATTTTGTGTTAATGGTTTTCTCTTCTGTCATATTCTTCCTGTTTGTGGTGTTAATTATGGTTTTGGAAACAAGTTCTTTGATTTTGATTCAAGTTTTTGAGATAGTGTTAATATGATCAAACCCCATGAGCTTGAGGGGTCGAAATAAAATCGCAGAAAGATATTCTAAGATGTGGGCATTGTAATGTTAATATAATGACAAGTTAAATTCCTTTTATAGAAAACTTTGATTTTACTTGCAAAACCATACATTTATTTACAAAAAAATCTTATACTTAAACTAGAAGAATAGACTTCAATTAAGGTGAATCGAGCTCAGCTGAGATTTTCCTAAACAAGCTTAGAGTGACAAAACCAGATAATGGGCTTTGCACCGACTTTAAAGCCTCGTATGTAGTACTTCCCCTCCCCCCCTTTATTTTCCACATTTATAGGTTGGGAAAGGGTTGATTGTTAGGTTTTGTTAGAGCAGGAATGTCAAGGCCACACTCATAAGAGATTAAGTGTGATTATCAGTGCAAAAAATTTACTAATGCAATAATGGTATAAATTTCTTTTATAGAAAGTTTGAATTCTATTTATAAAATACTATATTTGTTATAATAATTTTTTTGACTTAATTTATGAATTGTTTTTAGGAGAATATGACTAAACATTAATTAAGACAAATTGAACCAATTCGAACTTTCTTAAGCATTACCAAACAGAAAGAAAAGGTGTTATCTACAAGATGAGAATTATTAATTCAAACAAGACTCTTCGTGAAGAGGTGTAAGCCACATTATGTCCCCAGGTTGTATTTTGTTTGTGTCAGAAAATCTAAGGAGTTGTAGGGATAGCAATCCTCATTTTGTTTCAATTTGGCTGATTAGCTCTTTTATTTATTTATTCTTTTCTTTCTCAACTAAATTAAAGAAAAAAAAAGGTAGTACAAAATATAGTACTATAAGTAAAAGTCAAATATCTTTATACAGAGAATTAAAATTATTATTAAATGAGTAATTTTTGTATTGAAATCCTTTTATCTAATTTGAGTTGAGTCTTAACTTTAATTTTATAGAATGGCCCTAAAAGATTTAAAAGATACAAATAGGTCTATAATTTATTGATATATATCTATATATATATATAGAGTATGTTATCAGAGAAGGTAATTGCTCTAGTCACTACACTCTTTTTCTAAAAAAAAAAAAAAAAATACTAATCACCTATTGCCTAGTCCCCCTTTGGTAGGGTAGAGGTATTTTGTACATAAAAATTAGGAACTTGATATGAAGAACTTACTAGAAGAACAGAACTGATAAAAACAAATTGTTTTTTAATCACCAAATCAAAGCTAAGAATTTTCAAATATAATATCCAGGACCCTCTTATCACATAATTTTCCTGGTTAACCAAAACATTCAAATACATAATAAAGAGTTGTTCGCTGTTTCTAGGAAGACATCTTAAGACGTGGATTGTATTCTTTTTGGTTGCATTAGTCTAAACATTTGTATATTTGCCCTCTAATTTGACCTTTTTAGATTGAGTTTGATTATGGTTTTGGAAACGAGTTCTTTGATTTTTAAAGTTTTGAGATAATATTTATACCTCATGAGCATAAAGCTTTGTACATTTTTCCTTTAATTTGACCTTTTTCGATAATGTTTGTTTTATTAATTTTTTGACCTCTGCTTGAATTTATCCTTTTCTAGTATTATAGTTTCTGTATGCATTATTTCTGTTGCTTCAATATTTGAGATCTGATTATATCATTTTTTTTTAGCCTGTGGATACACCTTTCTGCTTTTTCTTGCTTAGACTTTTCCAACTGATGTTTTTTATGAAATGTGATTTGTTTCATGACCCTTTTGGATTGCCTGAAACCACTGCACTTTTGTTTAGTTAGCAGGTTCTGCTGGTTGGGATTTTTGTGAAATTAGAATGTCTTGTTCTGGGTGTTCAAATTGTAGTGTTGAAAACCGTAGTCCTCATGTGTGTTAGTTTTATTATCCGTGCATCACTGTATCCTTCTTTCACTTGTTTTGTTGTTTCTATGTTGAACCCTTCCCCTATCGCTCTTCTTCATCCCCAACCCTTGGCTAGTATATGGATTAGAAAAACATGATGGTTGAGTGCTGGTGCATTTACAATGTTATACATTGCGACCAGTTATTGAGATTCAGTGTTCAAAACATTTTTTTTTTCTGATGATTTCTGTGTGCTTATCAAATTTTTCAGGCTAAATTCGGTGATACACTTAGACGCTTCAATGTATCTATCAAGGATGATGAGCAGTTGAATCTTGACATGAATGGTCTACGGATGAAGGTCCTCAGTCTATTTAATCTTGCTTCGGATGCTGATATTAAGCTCACATATGTTGACGAAGATGGTGATGTTGTTGCACTGGTTGATGAGGAGGATCTTCATGATGTGATTAGGCAGTGTCTCAATCCTGTGAGGATTAATGTATTGTTAAATACAGATAGAACTGCTAAATCTTTTGGCAGATTGAGTGGAACTTCTACTCCCATAAGGTCACCCAGAGCTCAGCAGCCAGTACCTAACCTTAATGCCAGTATTGCTGAAATTTTGAAGTTTGTACCAGCGCCATTTCAGGAAACTCTTTCAAAGTTGTCTCTTGACATGGCTTTAAAGGCTGTGACATCTGCTCCTGTTTTTGCTGAGGCTGAGCTTATTGAGCTCCTTTCAAGCCGGGGGATATCTATCCCTGACCTTGTTTCTCAGTCACAAGTTGATCCAGTGGCTAGCACCCAAAGTGGTGCTTCTAGAGTTGTGGATCCATCCCTTGCTAAGGATCCAGAGGCTCTGAAAGATGGCTCAAACTTGCAGAAGGTACCTTCAGGTTCCAAGGTGGTAGACATTGGAACTATGATTACTCAAGAGCAGCTAGACCTTGGACACAAAAGCAGATGCACAGGGACATCTGGAAATACTGCCCCTGTTTCTACCATTGGACTCTCTGGTTCCATTTCTAAGTCCCTTAAGAATGTTAATCTGGCACCAGCTGCACCAAAAACTTTTTCCAATGATGTAATTAGTGTTGATCATGTATTAAATGGTTCAAAATTTGCTGCCTCTGGTAGATCGGCTGATCCAACCAAACATTCTACTACAGTTCCTCCCCAGTGTGCTGAATTTGGAGGTGGTGGCGCGAATGTGCTATATCCTACAGATGCTGGGAACTCTTCAAAAGTGCCAACTGGGAACTCTGCAATGCTGCCATATTCTTGGACTGCGTATACTAATACATGCCCTTTTAGTGGGGTGCCCCTGTCAACTGAGCCATATGTACCTCCTAAGCCAGCTGCCCCAATTCCTCCATTTCGGAGAGGTTATCATCACATTGATGGAGCTGTTGTCTTCCATAGGGGTGTTCTATGTGATGGCTGTGGTGTTAATCCAATTACAGGTCCCCGATTCAAGTCGAAAGTGTAAGAAGTTTATTTAAGTGGTGGTTTTTTATTTGTGTTTATGCTTTTGAGTAACTAGAGTAGATTTTGTGATTCTTTTTTTTTTTTCATGCAGGAAAGAAGATTATGACTTGTGCAGCATCTGCTTCTCAGAGATTGGCAATGAAGCTGATTATGTTAGGATTGACCGTCCAGCATCTTTTCGTCAACCGTGGCCTCTCAAGGGATTCTATCAGCCGGTATGTTGATAATTCCATCATGTCCATTGACTGAGCAGAAAATCCTGCATTCCATAAACTTAATCTTATGTGCATTAGATTCAGTTTAATTGGTTAAAGCTTTTTGCACCAGTTGAAGCCCCAATGGGTTCGACCATCTCATCCACCGCATGTCATGAGAAGTTGCGGGATGAAGCCAGTTCGACCCAGGCTAGACAGCCGCTTCATTCTTGATGTAAATGTTATGGATGGCACCATTCTATCACCATCAACTGATTTTACAAAGATTTGGCGGATGAGGAACAATGGCACTACTGTTTGGCCAAAAGGGACACAGCTTATCTGGATTGGGGGAGATCGATTCTCCACAACTAATTTAGTTGAATTAGAGGTACAAATTTGGGTCTCCCTGTTAGATATATCTGCTTTTGGTTATTCCTGGGTTTTTGTTTGAGAAACCATTTATAATGTCCTCGTTTTTTTTTTCCTTTGGGCAGATCCCTGTGGATGGTTTGCCTGAGGAGAAAGAGCTTGATGTGGCAGTTGATTTCAAAGCACCCGAACTGCCTGGTCGCTACGTCTCATACTGGAGAATGGCCCTGCCATCTGGCCAAAAGTTTGGACAGCGTGTCTGGGTTCTTATTCAGGTATTTTGGTGCACGTGCTCATGACATGCACAAATGACATTCTCAAGTGAGGTACATGGTGATTCGTTTGGTTGATTATCACACTGTTTTATCAAATTCTTCTTTGTTTTCAATCTAGGTGGCGACAGTTGCGGAGGATTCTGCATCCTTTGGTTGTGGTGGAATAAACCTGAATCTGCCTCCGGAAAGTGATGGCAGGGTTGCTCAAGTCATTGATGTGGATGTTGAGCCCCTTCTGCCTAGTGGACTGGACTTGAACAAAGCTAAGGAGACAGTAAGATGCTCTGCTGATGAAGAATCAAACAACTTTCTCAGTGGTAGCATTCCAAAACCTGGTGAAGCTGCTGACAAAAAAATTAACTTGCTTGGTGCTAGCTTGTCCGAGCCTCACAACTCTGAAACTGCAGGGGAGTCTGGGAAACAGTGTCTTGCTGAGAAGCCATCAGATAGTAATGATCTGAATTTCCCCATAAATGATACCTTGATAGTTGGCAGTGGTGTTTCAGAACCTCTTCCATCTGAGGTTTCTATAGTGTCTTATCCCGTCGTTGACCTCTCAACACCAACTGTCCCTATTTCAGCACCGGTGCTGGATGTGCCAGCATCATCTGCATGGCTATCTGGAAATCGTGATGTTGAGCAAACTCTTCTGAAGGAACTAGAAGACATGGGGTTTAAGCAAGTAGACTTGAACAAGGAGATCTTGCGAAGGAATGAGTATGACTTGGAGCAATCGGTGGATGATCTCTGTGGTGCTCCTGAGTGGGATCCAATCCTTGAAGAGCTGAATGAGATGGTAAGTTTGATTACATCATGACTTGGGTTCTATTTCATTTTCTGTATTTCAAAATTCATGGTCTTGAAGCAGCCTCGGCTCTCTTCTGTAGGGTTTCTGTGATAGAGAAATGAACAAGAAGCTGCTGAAGAAAAATAATGGGAGTATCAAGTGTGTGGTGATGGATCTGATTGCTAGGGAGGAGTAAGCTGCATTGAAGTGTCTGAGCCGTGTCTCTGGATGATGGATGATGCCAGTGGTAAATAAATGAAACATAAATAAGGGATATGTTATGTCCTTACGAAACATGTCTGTGTGTAGTATTATGATTGATTTATGCATATTTTGCAATGACATTATGGGCAACCCATGAGCTATCTATGCTGATAGAGCTCCGTAGGTGGTGCGCTTCTGAAAACTTGGATTTTGGCATATCTGCTGCCTGTTTGCTGATCTATGTTACCCTTATGTCTTTTGTCTATTGCATCTGGTTGGTCTTTGCCTTCTGCTGCGTTTTCTGAGTGGTAGCCTTATTTTCACCCCATCCTGATTCTCTCTCTTTTTTTATTTTTAGCGGGATCGAATCGGATAAAGAATCGGAGAAAAAATTATGAAAAAGGGGAGGTTTTATTGGTTTCTCTCTCACAAGAAAGAGACAGGTGGATCGAAAGGGAGAGCGTAAAATTTAAATAACATTTTAATTTATTATTCTTTTTCTTTTCTTTGGTTAAGAATTTTAAAAACTTATTTTCAAGTTTACTAGCGTCTTCGGGAGGATGGATTGCATCATGTCACTAGTTCCCAGTCACTAGAGTTAAATGCCAGGGCCGGGCCGGGCCGGGCCTTGGAGAAGGCCACTCTGGATTAGAGGTCAATCCCTATAAGAGAATGCCCAAGTATCCATAGAACTGTATACTCAGGAAAATCCCTCAAAGATGGATTTGTTATTTATTAATTTATTTTTATCTAAAAAGAAAGACTAATATCTACAACATTTTCAATGTATATCAGATAAATCTTTAAAAAAATTACTCATAAATATAGATAAATTCTTATAATAGAATATCGTAAAAAATGTATAAAAAAATCTATTTAGATTCAGAGATATGAAAATTTGATTTTATTTTAAGTAAAATGATAAAAGTTTAAATTTAATACCAAACGAGTTCCAACATATAAAAATTATCATTAAATTATTTTTTTAAAAATGAGAGTTGCAACCTGAGGACTTCAATGGAGATCATATATCTTAATATTACTCTAGATTATAATATGGTGCATGAGTATTAACATGGCGCCTTTCCTTTTTCTCTTTCAAATGGATTAATTTTGGTAAAGAATCACAAAGCCAACATGGTAAGTGCAATGCACCAGCACCAGGAAATTTTTTTTTTTTTCCCAACGAAAACCAATATTGAGGTATGAGCACTACACGGTCTAGATACCCAATCTAATCTAGACCTTACCAAAGTCTCCTTATTTTATTATTAATCAAAGTGAAGTGAAATACAAGGAGGAGAAGGCAGGATCTAGTCCAGGCACTTCTCTCATTGCGTGGGTTTCTCCCCAATACCTTTGCCCCCATGTTGACAAGATAAGTTTGCATGTGCAGATTATTAGTTTATGGCTCCCACAGTCTTTATTACATTATTCTGAAATATCTCCAGTGCTCCCACCCCCCCTTCTCTTTCTTTAATTTTGTTACTTGGAGAAACACAGACACAATCCTTTCTGCTATACTGTCTGTAGATCAAGAGTGAGGGGTTCTGTACCTAAACCCATTAAAGAATAAACCTTACTCTATTGCAATTCTTTATGATCTCAATATGGGGCTGTGGAATTTTGATGAAAAATTTTTTCTTTCTTTTGATTTTGCCTTTCTTCCGAATGCTTTTTTAGGGCTTATTTTTCTGGGTCTATCTTGAAACATGTGGGGTTTCATTGTTTTTTTTTTTTTTTTTTGTGCTTCTTCAAGGGCACACACAAGTACTAAAAGTATCCTCAACTGTTTTTAAGTATATGTATGTATGTATATATATATATATATATATATATCTCTGCGCCTATATTTGGAGATGAGGTTTTGTATGTTGGGAAGCCAACCCCTTTTGTGGCAGAACACAGTCTTCAGAGCTTGTCTTCATCAGTTTTTCTGTTTACTGTCTCCTAAAAAATTGTAATACATTGACATGTTTACATTAAATTGTTTGATGGGCATTTGGGTTTTGTTGATGGATAAATGTTAAATCCTTTCCTGTATTAGAAAGGATGGAGTCTGGGAACGGGAACGGATACTACTCTGATGAGTTCATTTTAGATTCAAAATGGTTGATTGATCCCAAGCATCTTTTTGTTGGTCCTAGGATTGGTGAAGGTGCTCATGCCAAAGTATACGAGGGAAAGTAAGTTTGCACATTCCCTTGCTTGACTCTTCCTGCTTTTGATCTGCTCTAAATACGTGTGAGTTTGACCAACTTTTTTCCTGCGATTCATTCAATGAAGGATTTGTTCTAACCCAGATTGAGTTCTTGGTTCTAATATGTTTCGAATTTAGAATATCTCAATCTTCTCATTAGAATGGGGGAAATGTTCTGATTTGGTTTTATAGTCTTTGATGTAGTCAATTCAGACCTTGAGCTGTAATTGGTTCAGCATCTAATCATTTGGAAATGTTCTTCATATGACGTTTGTTTGCTTTGGCTATCCTTAGATACAAAAACCAGACTGTTGCCATTAAAATTGTCCATGGAGGGGACACTCCTGAAGAGATTGCCAAAAACCAAGCGTGTTTTGCAAGAGAGACTGCAATGCTGTCCAGAGTTCAACACAAGAATTTGGTTAAGGTTGTGTTTGTTACTAAAGTCGTCTACATTAATATACTTTCTTATGTCTGCAAAACTAAGATGTTGATATGGTTTCTCCTAAAAACAGTTTATTGGTGCCTGCAAGGAGCCGGTAATGGTGATAGTGACAGAGTTGTTAACTGGTGGGACACTACGCAAATGTTTGTTAAATATGCGGCCAAGGTGCTTGGACACACGTGTTGCCATTGGTTTTGCCCTTGATATCGCTCGTGCAATGGAATGCTTGCATTCTCATGGGATCATACATCGCGATCTGAAACCTGGTAGATATAATTTTATATGTTTTCTTTCTCTACTCTTATCATATTTTTCCGAGACACAATTAGATCAGATTTGGGATGATCTGATAAGCGAGCAAGCTTTACCAGAAGCACAGTATGATGATTATGTGCAATGAGATATAGCTTATTCTTTATCTCATCTGTTCTTACGTCCAAAATCATTCCTTACTTGCTTAACCTTGGCAGGGACAGATTGCATGGTCCATTTCTAAATGGCTTATTTTCTTGGCCTTGTTGGTATAAATTTCCAAGTCATAATTCCTTTGTAACAACAACAACAATCAAGCCTTTATCCCACTAAGTGGGGTCAGCCATATGAATACTTCTACGTCATTGTATTATATTTCATATTTAATGCTTATTTGTATGATTGTTTCAGTCATCTGAAATTCCTTTATAGAGACAAAATTCTGTGTTAACATTTTGGCACTCAAAATTAAGAACCTGAGGTGCATATCAATTTATGAGGAAAGTCCTGCAGTCTAATATCCCATACATTAGGGCTTCTGAGAGAGCAATGTTGATTGGGTGAAATTCTGCATGAGAAAAGATTTGGATTTGATTAGGATATCTCGCTTTATCGATCTAATGTAACTCTTCATTCTGCCACACAACCTGTTGAATATAGAAGTGAAATGCATTCCTCACATATGTTAATTTTCTCAGTTTCACTTGCCCATATTCTGAGTTAACTTAGAAAATTTGAGTAGATAAAGCATTCTGTGGAACATGTCGCTTGAGTCCACAGTAGGATAAGAAAGGGCAATGGTGAGCCTCACCAGACAATTTTGTGAAATAGATTGCTTCAAAGGCAAAGGTAGGAAACTCAGATAGAAACCTTGGCTCAATCTTTAGTGAAACTCAAAGGTTATTAAGACAGATGGGAATCAATCAAGAAGCAAAAGAAACATGTTTGATTTATGGTCCCCGGCCTCATGAAGTGTCAGGCTGCCTAAGTACCGCTGATGATAATATGGTTCATATCTGGTTGTCATGGGAGTCTTGCTTTATATAAAGCTAACATCCTAGGGGAGAAGTGTTGTAACATGCTAATTTCCTGCTCTTTTTTTTTTGTTGGTGGAATGGGCAAGATGACCTGCAGCTGGTCTTAATTTGTGAAGAATCTTGTGCTAATGGTAGGACACATTGCTTACATTTCGGGGGCTATTAACCTCTAATTTTTCTGCATTGTTTGCGGCTCATGGTTAACTCCAATGATAAGTCCATAATAATAAGTGTGACTTCTTGGTTGTAGCTAGACAGACTGCTTTCATCAGGCAAAAACATAGCGATGAATGCCATAAATCATTTATCTTTGTGTTATGTGGTTCTGCAATGCAATTACAGTACTTGACATCACTTTTTTTCTTTTCTCCGGCAGAAAACTTAATCTTGACTGGAGACCACAGAACGGTAAAACTAGCAGATTTTGGTTTAGCAAGAGAAGAGTCACTAACTGAGATGATGACTGCTGAAACTGGCACTTACCGTTGGATGGCCCCAGAGGTTGGTCATCAGCCACAATTCATAGTTTACTCTGATCCTGTTTCCAGTTTCTTTCATGGATGAACGTATGTAGTTCCATGATTGACTTCGTTTCTTCTAAAAATAGTTGTATAGCACGGTAACATTGAGACATGGTGAGAAGAAGCATTACAACCATAAAGTGGACACCTACAGTTTTGCTATAGTGTTGTGGGAGCTCTTGCACAATAAGTTGCCATTTGAAGGCATGTCAAATCTTCAAGCCGCTTATGCAGCTGCTTTCAAAGTAATTATCTTTTGGTTTAATACCCCTTATTCTTTCAGTGGTTTGTTTATAATATAATCGTTAAAAGCTCAAACCTGTTTGTTGATGCAGAATGTGAGGCCTAGTACAGAAAATCTCCCAGAAGAGTTGGCCATAATATTGACTTCCTGTTGGACCGAAGATCCGAATGCTCGGCCCAACTTTAGCCAAATAATCCATATGCTCCTCCATTATCTTTCCACGATAGCACATCCTGAACCTGCTATCCCTCCTCGAATTTTTACTTCCGAGAATGCTATCTTGCCACCAGAATCACCAGGTACAAGCTCTTTGATGGCAGTACATGATGATTTAGGGGACACCCCCAAGGCAAAGATGGAAAACAAGCCGAAAGTTCTCTTCTTTTGCTTCAATAAGTGCTATTAACCATAGATGATGGGAAGAGCACGTCGCTTATTTTAAAAAACGCTGCACACAAAGCTTAGTTCATGGGAAAAAGAAATCCATATTGAACAACATTTAGATGAAATAATATAATGTTAGGCAACCATTTATCCTTTCAAATTTTGCTGGCCAGATAGATGAATTTACTGCCTTATTGTACTTGCTGCTACTTACTGGACTCTGACAGTGGTGCAACCACAAGCTCTGGCTATAAGTACCTTATATGAAACCCATAGAATAAACAAACGATCATACAGGTGATGTCATCCAATTCAAAACTGCAAATGAACCTTTTCGTTTATCAGAGAAAATGTTAGTGACTGAATAGCACGAGTTGAAAAGAGTTTTGTACAGCTTTTCCCTGCCTTTGCAGGTGCAATTGGATGACTCAAGAAACAAGCCTTTCTATCCTACCGTATTCTTAAGTGGATCTAAAAACCTTTTGAATGTCACCATCAATGAGTGTAGGGCACACAAGAAAGCAAAATATGAGCAAGAAATTCTATAAATCTTCGTGTATGGATGGACAACTTAAACACACTAGGCAGGAAACAGAAGACAAGGCAGCCTGGTTTCTCTCCAAATGAATCCCTCTATCCATAAATGAATTAGTTGAGCTGTATCATCCAAAGAATGCCCCGGATTTGACCTAACTTGCCTAGAGGATTGAGACCATGTATTGTTCACCAGTAATCTTTGCAGGAGCAAATACCATCTTTAAAATGATGGAAGCGATTTCGGTCCCTAACCACAATTTCCCTATGAAAAACCTTTGATATGAACTTTGTTGCATTATGGCAGTCAATGCACACCCTCAAATTCTTTGATATTCTAATTGTAGTTCCTGGTGAAGTTCTGATGATGCCTAATGCAATTGCCAACTTTTCACTATGGTGAGACACTGAAGCTCCCCTATCATCGTCCTCTGCTTCTAATCTCGCCTCTGCTGTGTTGGGCACATAGCCAGCTAAATTTATCCTCTTCATCATGCTCTCAGTTGCATTGTAAATCTCCTGTGCATATGGATGTTTATTCTCTTCAGCCAAAATCTCATGAATCTCTCCATCCAGTTCAATTAAAGTACAACCCGGAGACTTCTTAATTCCTTTCTCTTTCATTTGGCTCCTCAACCTCAGTGCATCTTCTGACTTACCTACTGATGCATAAACATTAGACAAAAGAATATAATCTCCACTATGCATCAGTTCCAACTTCACAAGGTGTTTTATTGATTTTTCTGCAATTTCATCATTTTTATGAATCCTGCATGAAGCCAACAAGGTTCTCCATATAACAGCATTTGGTTCAATTGGCATATTCTTTATGAACCGGTAAGCCTCTTCCATCTTACCAGCTCGACCAAGGATATCAACCATGCAACCATAATGCTCCAACCTTGGTTCAAAGCCAAAGTCCCTACTCATGCTCACAAAGAATGCCTGACCCTCATCAACAAGACCGGCATGACTACAGGCAGAAAGAACACCAATGAATGTCACGTCGCTTGGCTTAACATTCTTTTCTTGCATCAGTAGGAAGAACTCGAGAGCTTTTTTCCCCTGTCCATTATTAGCCAGGCCTTGGATTAGTGCTGTCCAAGACAAAACATTCCTCAGAGGCATCTCATTGAACACTTCAACCGAGTTTTCTATGCATCCACATTTTGCATAAAAATCAATTAAGGCTGTTCCAAGAGTCACGGTCAGCTTCAACCTCCTTCTCTTCACGAAGGAATGGACCCATTTGCCTGTTTCTAAAGCCCCAAGATCAGCACAAGAGGAAAGCACACTGACCATAGTGATTTCACTGGGATCCACATTTGCCTTCTGCATCTCATGAAACAGATCAAGTGCTTCTCTACAATTACCTGACTGGCTATATCCAGATATCATCGCACTCCATGCAACAACATCTTTTTCAGGCATTTGATCGAAGTATCTCCGCGCTACATCTATATGGCCACATTTTGCATACATATCAACTAAAGAAGTAACCAATGCCTTATTTCCCATCAACCCTTTTCCTTTAATATACTCACTAATCCATTCACCTAACCCTATATCTGCTAGTCTCCCACACGCCATCAACACACCAAGTAAAGTAGCCTCATCGAAATTAACACCCAACCGAACCATTTCTCTAAACAAATTCACAATCTCTTCCCAATGCCCACTCTTTGTGTACCCCGAAAACAATGAATTCCAACTAACAATCCCCTTATCAGACATTCCATCAAACACACGTCGCGCAACCTCAATTTTTCCAAAGCTAGCATACATGTGGATCAAAGAGTTCACAACAAACCCATTTGATGGAAATCCGAGTTTCACGATCTGGGCATGGATTTGCTCGCCTTCCTTTACAGCTTGCAGTCTAGAGCAAGCTTTTAGTATACAAGGGAAAGTGAAATTATCAGGCTCAACAGAACATTCTTCCATTTTCTTAAACAATCTAATTGCTTCATGAGAAGAATGTTTCAAAATGAAGCCTCTTATTATTACATTATAAGCAGCCGAATTGGGTTCATCGATTTGATCGAAAATGGAGACAGCATAGTCCGTGGATTTAAGAAGTATGGCGGCGGATTCGAGGAGGCTTTCGACAATAATGGGGTTGAGATGGAGGCGGGTTTTGATGACATGGGCATGAATTTGATTAAGATCTCTAGTGGTTTTGCAGTGGTGGAGAATTAGGGTTTTAGGGTTTTCAAGAAATTGAGGAATAGTAGTGCCAGCAGTTGAGGTTTTGGCGGCAACAATTGGAAGAGCAAAGGCCATTATAGCTCCAAATGTCTAACTGTTGCAAACAAAAGAAATAAGGGGCTTAGACTAGAGCGAGTCAAACCGGCATCTGGCTGTTGCCATTAGAAAAACAAAATAATAATAATAATTATAGATAAACTCTATAGAAATTAAGAATTGTATTATCACCGTACAAATGTTATATTTTGAGAGAGAGAGAGAGAGTCTAAGGAGGGGATGTTTAATTGATTTAATAATTAAATATTGATATATTTAAATAAAATTTAAATTTAAATTTTATAAATAAAAAAAATAAATATCAAGAAATTTTTTTGATCTAATCAGAATTAAATCGAATTTAATTAAATATGATGTGATTATCAGATATTGATATTTTATTCTATAAAAAGAAATAAAAGAAATATAAAAATTAATAAGGCTTATATTTTTTTCTTTTTCTTAAACACATTTGATATGATTTTTTTTAAGTGGTTTGGAATTTTAAAATATCAAAAATTTGAACCGTTGTAGCGGTTCGAATGTTAAATTGTGAACTAAGCAACTAATGTAACCTTAATCTTGCTTCGATACATAATAGAGGGAAAGGAATCAGCTTCGTATAACCTAACAGCATGTATTAAATTTTTTTTAATTAAGATCTTAAATTTAAATTTTAAAAATAAAAAAATAAGTACCGAAAAACTCAATTCTTAAATTTCTTCACAATATGTGAATCAGATTAATCGAATAATTGATGATCAAAGTAAAAAGAAAAATAATGGAGGGAAAGGAAGGGAGAAATTTTTCAATAACGGAGGAGATTGTGTGACATCATATGAAACAACCCTTTTGAAAATAATGCCATTAAAACAGGAAGATCCATAGGGTAGCCATAAGTTCCCAAAAAGGGCATTTCATTCCTTCAACATTTATTGTTGAATAAAAACTATGACACTGATCAAAAGCCATGGAATCAGATTCAGCATTATTGTGCTTTTAAAAAAGAACTTATTAACACATGCTGATAATTTAATTAATAATTGGTTCACAAATATTAATGTAACCTAATATACAAAATTTGATTTAATCATTTTTATAGTTTAATCTAGAACCATTTTCTTTGGACCCCTACCTAGATACCCTACCCGCACTTGAGAAATTCCCATAAAATGAAAAGAAGAATGTGTTGCTTGGGTCATTATTTAGCTCTGTTTTAATTTCGGATCAAGTCTAGATACTAGTGAACTCGATTCGTTATAGACTCGGTCTGTTTAAAATTAAATATTATGGTATTTGGATGGTTATTTTGATAATTTTAATGTAGCACTCTTGATATAATATTTTAATATTTCATGATATTGTTATTATTAATTTTTATAATAGTGTGTGATTTTTAATTTGAAATGTAATATTTATTTGGTATCTTATTTTGAATAATTAATATATTTTTATTTTATATTTATTATATTATAAAATAGATTAAAAATATAAAAACAAAATTTATGATTTGAGCCAAGTCTAACCTGAAACGTACCTGAAACCCTTTTAACTTTTTTAAACCAAGCTTGAGTCTCAATTCTTCGAACTTTTTCCAACCGAGCACGGGCTTGGATCTATAAGATTTTAAACAGGACAAGCTTGATTTTTGTAAAGTTCGGTTTAGAAAGCTCGATTGTTCGTCTTATGTGTATCCAAAGCACAACCATGGTTGGGGAACATCAAATGAAGACTATTATGCTCTATCAATAATGGGTCTAATGATAAGATATTAAATTTTTTAATTAGATTCTTAATTTCAAATTTTGAAAATAAAAAAATAGATACTAGTCTCTTAATTAAACTCCATAACTACTCTATCCGAGCCACAAACAAAGATCTCCTGCGCTTTTAAAAATGCTAATGTTGTATCCCCAAATCTAATGTTTCTCTATGGTTTTATTGGTGGCTCTTTGAATATTGGGTGCATTAGGGCTTTGCGTAGCAGAAGAGGACTCCTTGGACATGGACAAAAGTTTGCCATCCGATTAAGGACCATAAATTATTGAACAATGTCAGATGGGACCTCCCCTTAAAATTTCAAAAATATTTTGCATTCATATAGCATTTTACAGATGTCAAATAAAGAGTAAATAAATTATTTAGTGTCTCTAATTTTTCAATATTTTTAGTATATTTTATAAAAAAGTGTATAACGAATTAGAGAAGAGATTAGAGAGTCCAGATAGGGAAAGAGAGATTTATAGATTATCAAACTAAATCATAAAAAAAAATAGAATTATCAAACTAAATAAAAGAAATAGAAAAGATATAAATGAAATTAGATGTATTAATAGTGAAATCAATAGTATACAAGTAAAGAATGAAAACATAAGAAAATAGTGAAGAAAATATTTTGAAAATTTATTTAATGTTGAAAATATAATAAGTATTGAAAATATCAAGATATCTATAGAAGAGATTAATAAAAATTTTAAACGTAAAATTTGTCCCCATAAAATAAAAGAAACCCTAAAAAAATGAAAAATAACAAAATTATAGGATTTGATGACATTCCGATTAAGGTGTATAAATATTTGGGTGAATTCGGCATAGTAATGTCAACGGTTCTTTTCAATAAAATTTGGTAAGCAAAGAAAATGTCCCAAATATGAAGAGAGATAGTATACTTGTTCCGTTGTATAAGAATAAGGAGAAGATACAAAATTATTCCAAGTATAGAGGAATTAAATTTATAAGTCATACGATGAAATTATGAGAGAGAGTGATAGAGCATAGATTGAAACAAGAAATAAGTGTGTCTCAAAATCAATTTGGATTTATATCAGGACGATCTACCATCAAAACAATTTACTTACTAAGACAGTTGATTGAGACATTTAGAACGCAGAAGAGAAATCTATGTATAGTATTCATTAATTCAAAAAAAGCATATGATAGGTTCTTTAAAGACGTATTGTGGTGGACGCTGATGAAAAAAGGGATTTCGCTGAAATACATTAATCTTATTAGATATATGTATAAAAGAGTTGTGATCAATGTAAAGATTTACGGGGGTCTAAACGATAACTTCCCTATTAACATTGAACTCCATTAAGATTCTGCATTAAGTTTCATACTATTTATAATAGTGATAAATGAAATCACACAAAAAATTCAAAATTAAATAACATGGTATATATTTTTTTGCAAATGATATAGTTTTAGTTGATAAAACTATAGAAGGTATTAATACTAAACTAGAATTATGGATGGTCATATTTGAATCCAAATGATTTAAATTAAATAGCTCCAAAACTAATTATATGAAATGTAATTTTAGCGGTAATAATCAAAATAATGAAAAAACGATTAGATTAAAATGAAGAGAAATCCCAAAAAATGAACGATTTAGATATATTGATTCTATCATTCAAAACGATGATGATATCAATGGAGATGTGAATAATAGAATTCAAACGGATTGAATGAAATGACGAAAAACATTCAGAGTCCTCTGTGATCGCACGATATCATTACATTTAAAGAGAAAATTTTATAGAATCACAATAAAATATGCGCTATTGTATAGTACTGAGTGGCCATTAAACAACAACAAAAGTAAAGAAAAAATGACTATTGTTAAGATGAAAATGTTTAGATGGATATGTGACAAAATTAGAAAAGATAGGGTTAGAAATGATGAAATATGTAATAAATTAGAAATTAGTTCAATTGTAGATAAAATAAGAGAGTATCGTTTAAAATGATTTGTACATGTGCAACGAAAAGTTAAGTACGCACCTGTTAAGAAAACTGAAAGTTTAAAAATAAGAAATTTAATAAAACGTAGAGGTAGACCATTAAAAACTTGGATGTAATGTATTCATAAAGATATGATAGATATAGATTTAATTGAGAAGATAGTCTTATATAGGAATTAGTGACGTATAAGAATTCGTATAAATTAAATCAATTTTTTTTTTAATTTTTTGTATTTGTTTTTCATATTACTGATTTTAAAATTTGGAATAAAAAGTTTAGATTATTATTGTTATTTATTTTATATTTAAAATGAGAATTCTTTAAAATTTTTATTGACATTTTGTGTTCTTTCATAATAAAGTTAAAAGAAATCCTTTTTTTTTTTTTGCGTTTTATAAGATTTGTTTTATAAGATTTCATGCTGGTTCCCAGGAGTTACACCTCCAACAAAAATTAAACTTGTATACTACGAGTTATTTTATTTTTATATTATATTATATTATATTATATTATATTATGAGTATTTTTATTTTTGAATATTTTTATATTAAATTTTATTAATATAATTTTTTATTTTGACTATAAATTAATATAATTTTGGCCCCTTAAAAAAATTGTATAAAATTTGGGGCGAGGAGGCCGAAAAGACACCGAATCCACCATCTACTCTCCTGCTGTCAGCATGGCAACTTGCGGGCCGCATGTGCCGATGCTGAGGCATCTTGTCCAATTATTAATTAGAGGGAAACATTAAATTAAAATAAATTCGTGGTAATTTTCACTAATCCAGGATTATACAAGCAAATGTCAATACATACGTCTATTCGGTCCACAAGTTGGATATTAATTTTTTTAACGAAAATCTAATATTTAAATATTATATATAACAAAAATAAAAATAGAAAAGAAATTTATCATTTAAGAGCCTAATCTAATTCAAATCAAATTTAATATAATTATCAGATATTTATAAAAATCTTATGAGGATAATTCTATTAATATAATTTTTTTATTTTTAAATTTTAAATTTATATTTTGATTATGAGATATATATTTTATATTATTAAACCGACTATGCTTGATTCCTCTGAGCACATTGAACACGTAGATATCACCGATATCTCACAAATCACGTGAATCTCATAAATGATATCCCCATTGTCTCATAAATCATGTGAAGCAGCTGGAAGGCACCTGAATGGGACGAAGGCAATCAGCCATGGTTATTGTAACATTCCACGCTATTCGTATAATCTATAATAAGATATCCCATCCGAAGATCCATCGGCCACGTCTTTCTTCTCCAATGCAATGTTTGTGGTAGTTCTCTGTATCTGTGGGGGACTATGGTTGTCGCTTTGTCAGCTCAATCTTTTCTTCTCAACCACGTAAAAGGAATCGCCTCACCCACCTTTGTCCGGAAGGACATTTTATTTTCTTCTCTTGTTTGACCCTTTGTTTGGTGGGGTGGGTGGTGGGTGTGGGGGGTTTGAATGGGTGGGATTTCTCGATTTCATGACCTAATATCTCAGGGAGGTTTTGGGGTTTAGGAAGAACATCTTCCTGCATGGTTAAGACATGGGAGTGTAAAAAACCAGAGACAACAAAAATCTACTATAAATCTTTTTTGAAATAAATTATTTTAATAATTACATTAAATCTAACTAAATTCAATTTAAATTAAATTAACATTTTAACAAGATCTACTATATATCAACCTTCATATTATAAACACAAATTAAATAGAATTTATTAGTTTTTATTACACCCATGAAAGCAATAATAGTAAGAAATATGTAAGCATGTATGTATGTATGTATAACTTGTGAATGTCATGGCTTAAGAGACTCCAAAATCAGGGGAAAAAAATAGGCAAAAATTATAGCCACCAAGATGGGTTTGTCCCTATGGCCGCACCCACCCAAGATAACCTTAATATCATAGAATCAAGTCTCTAGTAAGAGAAAGAAATCGATTGCCAATATGCCGACATGCCACACTTTCTTGATAATGTCTAAAGGGAGTGACATGGTCCCCATGTTAATGTTACTTTCCAATCATGTACTGAAAATAGGCAAATATATTGCAATTTAGCTTTACATGGTCCATTATAAGTCAAAATAAATACACATTGGCATTCTTTGGTGATGCAATGGAAGGGACACCTAGTTTGAAAAATAGGGTAAAAATTCTCAATGTTTTTGTGAAAAAAAATTTACATTGCTAAGGCACCCACTGTCTCAAGGCAGTATCAGAAGCTAAGATGTTAGTGCTATCACCCAATAATTTATTTTAGGTTGAGTTGACATTGAATTAACATCTCTATAGGAAAGTTGATGTTAGACGTCCTAACTGAAATTAATTTCTTAAATTAAATTATTTTTATAAAAATTTTGTCTTTTTTTTAAGTTTTTTTTTTTAAATAGAACTAAATATTTCCTAAAAAGAAAATTTTAATTGAGTTTTAAAATATTACAAGCAAAATATATTTTTTAATAAATTATCAGGATCCGGTATTCACATTGTATCCAATTAAATTTAGTTCAAATTGAGTTGGGATTTTGAAAAGTAAAACTCTCGTAGCACCTGTTTTTGTTATACAAAAAACTTGAATTTGAAATCTTTTTTAAAAGTACTAGCCACTCGTTCAAGTAGGCATTCGTGCAAGAAAAGGGAACTCTCTCTATATATACTAGCACAAGATTTTGCACATTTAGGATTCAATAGATCAACAACGGTTTTTGCAACAACATGTGCAACTAGTGCCGAAAACAGCAACATTTGACCCTTTTGTTGTTTGTCTAGTTTTCTTGGCTATACTCTTGATTCCTAAACTCAAGGAATTGCTAGCAATGTCAAGTTGTCTCCATCACCTCCAAAATTACCCCTCATTGGTAACCTTCATCAGCTTGGCTCATCGCCGAATCAATCACTCAGTGTTCTTTCCAAGAAATATGGTCCTCTCAAGCTCTTGCATTTCAGACAAACTCCAACACTCGTTTTTTCATCACCTGAGGTTGCTATGGACATCATGAAGACCAACGACATGACTTCCGCAAATAGGCACCAGTCTGCGGCTGCCAATACGCTTTTTTATGGATGCAAGGAGCTTGTATTTTCTCGTTATGGTGAGTACTGGAGGGAATTAAAGCGCCTTTGCGTTTCTGAGCTCCCGAGCTCCAAAAGAACAGAATCATTTCAGTTCACTAGGGAAGAAGAAACAGCAAATTTGATTGAAAAAATACGTGAGGCTTGCATAGAAAAAGTTCCGGTTAATCTTAGTGAGTTGATAATTAGTACGGCAAATAAATAATTTGCAGGTGTGTTCTTGGTAAAAAATATGAAGATGATGAAGCAGGGACAGGGTTTGGACAAATTTCATTGAAGGCTATGGATCTTATGTTAGCTTTTAGCTTTAGAGAATTTTCTCCTTCCATTGGATGGATGGATAAGTTTACTGGCAATAATAGGAAAATGAAAGAGATTTTTAATGAAATGGATGGTTTTCTAGATCAAGTAATCAAAAAGCACGAGAACAACATGATAAAAAATGAGCAATCTGAGAAGAAAAACTTCGTTGAAATTCTTCTTCAACTTAAAAAGGCTGGCAATCTCTGCTTTGAACTCACTCGGGAGGTCATCAAAGGACTCATTCTGGTATAATCTTATTCTCTCTCTCTCTCTCTATATATATATATATGCATGTACAAATTTAATATTTTGTTTTGTAGGACATGCTAGTTGGTGGAACTAATACTAGTTCCTTCACATTGGAGTGGATGATGGCAGAGTCGCAAAAAGCCCAAGTGCGTTGACGAAAGCTCAAGAAGAGGTAAGAAGAGTAGCAGGAAGGAAAGGAGAGGTAGATTCGAATGACATCAATCAAATGGACCACTTGAAGTCTGCCATCAAAGAGACTTTAAGATTACATCCCCCCGTTCCTTTCTTGATTCTCCGCGAAACAAAATCATGGGTCAAACTCCGAGGCTGTGATATTCCTCCAAAGACAACAGTTTTAGGTAGATTTCAAAGGGCAAGATTTTCAGTTTATTCCGTTTGGTTCAGGCAGAAGAGGTTGTCCTGGAATGCTATTTGGTCTTGCAAATGTGGAATATCTCATTGTCAATCTCTCGTACTGGTTTGACTGGGATCTTCCTATGGGGACAGCTAGGGAGGACTTGGACATGACTGAATCATATGGATTTCTGCTTCATAAGAAAGCTCGGCTCCATTTGGCACCTAAATGCTATAACCCTTGATGATCAATCAAGGGAGCCTAGTTTAAGCTAATGTTTGCCTTTCTATGTACCTTTTCTTTTCTAGTTGATTTTTATACTTTCTAATTTGTTAGTCTATCTTTCTTGGCTTGTTTGATATACTATCCTTTATGCTTGTCTCCATGAGTGAGCTTTTGAACTAGTACCTAAAGGTCGTATGCAAAACGACCCTTGAACATGAGTATTTTTCGCTTTGAGTAGAAACTCTCACCGTGTTAGAAGTACAATCATATATACATGATGAACAATCACACACAGTATATTGGAACCAATGATCACTTTAACACTTTGTTTGGGAGTCAAGCTCACATTGTTTCTTACTTTTGCTTTTCCAATGATCACACAGAGTATATGGTCAAGCTCAGTTTAACATCAAAATATGATACTGTAACGAATAAATCTGGGTTATGTCAAATTCAGTATTTTTGATTGCTGACTCTTTTAATATATCTTAAATTTGTTTCTGAATGTGTGCGATGAAATTAGAATGAATAGGATGATCTAATGAGACAGATTCATGTTTAACTTCAGCCACAGGAAATGTTAGCCATTTGTTCCTTGCCTAAAAGAAGCAAGAGCACAAAGACTTGAAGTTTTTCTCATGTGAACAAAATTGTATTCTCAGAGAAAAGAAATAAAACAAAACACCAGGATTTACATATTTTTTTTGTTTCTGACCAATCGATATCTGAAATCGTGCTTTGATTAATGCGATTCGAGCTATTATCGGACTCTCTTTAAAAGAAAGCTCTTCCAATATAATTCTTTTTATTCCAAATATTCGAATCTGGGTCTTGATTAACTGATATGACATCCTTCCCATTAGACTAACTGCCTGTCAGCCACTACAACAACATTTACGTTATGCCTATGAAGAAGAAAGTAATCATCCTAGGATCAAAATTGATCATCATTTTCATGAGGAAGATCTTCCTCGTTGAATCTCCTTTGAAGATGTCCGATTAAACAAGTTTCTCAAGCTATTCTTACTCTCTTTTCTCCTCCTCATTACCCTTATTGATTCATCCGAAAAAGGGTCATCAAACACCAGACCAGCCTCAAGCCTTTTGGACACTGCCACAATTTCATAAGAGTCCAAAAGTGACCGCCCAAAATCCCAAGTAGCGGCACTCCTAAAACTGTCAGCCATCAATGGCTTGTTCACTGCTTCTAGCTTGAACCTTGATGGCTTGTGCTTGAAATTCAAGCGATACGCATCGAATTCATTGGTGGGTTTTGAGCTCCCAGAGTGGCTTATCCATGCTTGCGCCACAGTCTTGAGGATTTCAACTTCTTCAAGCTCTTGCTTATTGCTTTTCTTCATAATAGATTTCTTGCCTTTCCTTCTCATGTCCCAAAGTATTGTATGGGCCATTGATAACTAGCAAATGAGAGCCTCACATTGTTGATGTGGAGAGATTGATGAAGGGTTTTTTTCCAGATGTGAGCATGTGTGGGAATTTGGCCGTGGGATTGGAAGGAGGAATGTGGGATTGAGATAGGTTTGTTTGTTTGTTTGTTTCTCTCTCTCTTCTCAGTGTTCATTGATCAAACATTTGTCTGGGATCCTTATTTTAGGACCATTTTATGTAAGTCATGATTATTGTAAGATGTCTCACAGTCCCTTCCTTTGTCTTTTTAGTAGAAATTCTTGCTTGTAATGTTTCGTTTTCCTCCCCAGAGATTCCTCCAATTTGGCTTTCATATGCATTAAAGGCGGAGGTAAAATGAAAATTTTATATCAAAAATTAAAAAATAATATACAAAATTATAAATTTAAGACGATGGTTATAACTTTTAAAAAATAAATAAAATTTTAAATTATACACATATAATTTTTTTTAAAATTTTAAGGAGCAGCGGTATTGACTCCCATTTTTTAAGTTTTATTGCATATATATATATATATATTTACACACACTCACTGATACCTTGTAAATTCAGTGGCAAGACAATAAATTTTTTTAATTTAAATTTTGAATTCGAGTTTTAAAATAAGAAAATAGATATTAGGAGAGTCGATGTTAAAGTGGGCTTATATTTATTCAAATCGAATTAGTCGGATTTTTGAAAATAACCAACAATATATGTATATATATATATATATTATGGAATTACTTTTCTTTTCTCAATTTTCATATTTTCCTGGACAGGAGCAATAATTGGTCATGTCATTGCCACTGCCAGGTCTGGACCAGGCCCAGTGGTTACAAAACATTTGTGGTCTCTGCCATATAAAAATCAGCAAGTTTACCCCGACCAAGGGCCAAAGAGTTCACATGTTTTGTCTTTTGTCCCACATAGGTCAGCCATGAACCACGAGCTCTGGTTACCATTAAGCCGGTTAACCTTGGCTGGGTCGAAGTTAAATTAGATTTTGATATAAAAAATTATTAATATAATATAAATATTTTAATATAATATTTAAACATTTTAAGAATGATTGTTTACTTTCTCATTTTAAGAAAACTAAATGTTGGCTCAACTCAAATAAGATTTTGTAATTTGATACATGATTTAATGGCGTAAATAATTAAATATTGATATTTTTTAAATAATATTTTAAATTTAAATTTGTATATAAAAAAATTATTATTTAAAGAGTTTAATTTATCAAGAGTTCAATTTAATTTAAACTAAAATTAGTAAAAATAAATGTAATTATTAAACAAAGATATAATTACAATTTCTTCATATAAAATATAATTTCTCAATAATCATGAATTTCAAACTAAAAAAATACCAATTTTGCAAGGAATAACAAGTTTTCCCTAAGACAAAATTAATCAAAATTCCTCTCTAAATCTCTGTATCTCTTCCCAGTATCTTTTCTCTTGTTTCGATTGATTTTTAAATTTTTTTCATAAAAATTGTGATTTTTTATTAATTTAAATAAAAATGAGGTGGGACCCAGGTGATAGCTCCGGGAAGAAGAGCTTACGTGTCCACGTTCTATTGGTTAGAAAGAATATCACTTCTAAGTGTATCTTTCATTTCCCTTCTGGATCCGATAATCAGAACACCTATTTTTATTTCCGTTCTTCCCGCTCATTTTCAAAGAACACTTTTTCCTCAAGCCCTAGCTAGGGTTTTGCATCTGCACAAAATACCCTCCTGGAAATCGAATCGAATCGGAATCTGTGTTACTTCTTGTTGATCTTCTCTCAACTTGAATTCCATGATCTGAATCAAAGCCCTGAACTCAAGCATGAATACTCCAATGGAAATTTCCGAACCAAATCCGACGATTCAACCTGAAATTTCCACCGATCAAAATGGCTCTGTCCCTCTTCCCGATCCTGTTCCTGTTCCGGAACATAATTCCTGCCCTAAATTTTCCGAAGAAAAGTTTCTTGTTTCAGGTAACGTTAAATCTCTCTCTCTCTCTCTGTGATTTGGGTTTTGAGGGTTTTTCCTTTCCTGGAATTTTTGGGCGCAGTTGAGGTTTGCTTGAAGGCTTCTAGTACAGCTCGTGCTGAAGATGTTCGGATTGCTGTTGAGAGGTTTGTGATTATATCTGCGAACAAATTTTAATTGAGGAAAGATAACTGTTCAAATATTTCGGTTTCTAATTGGAAAAAAAGGGAAAAAAATGCAAAGGGTTTTTTTTTTTTTTTTTTTTTTCTCTTTTTTGCTTACACGATAGTGAGTTTTTCATGTCACTAATTTCACAAATTTTGGAAATACCTTTAAATAAAAAAGTGTTTAGCCTATGTTACATGGGCTTGAGTATGAGGGGTAGGTGTGCGAGTACAGGTTTGACACAGTTATGTGTCTCGTTTTGATGAAATTTTCACTAAAATGAAGCATCTCACAACTATAACCGAACCCATGTTGTGTCACATTGCAACATGTAACTGCGCAAAGTGAAAAGACTATCTAACATAGTGTTTAACATTCATCAACTTTCTCTTTTGCATTGTACTTGATTCTATTCAAATATACATCAAAGAACACTTGGGAATGATGTTTGCTTTTCTCAGTACATTCTCCTGCCAGTCTGCACCCTGCCAATAGCATATTTGATAACCCCTTTTAGAACCCAGTTAGCCCACATCCTCCCTGAGTCTAGGATCTCGATGCATGATAGAATTCAAGGATCTGGTTTTATAAATATTGGTCTTTTGTTGAAAAAAAAAGGGAGAGAGAGACTGATTTTATTCACATAAAGGATGCTTGAGAAGAGGAGTATGAGCTATGTTGATGGCCCTATTCCAGTTCCAGCTGATGATCCATTTCTTTTGGAGAATGTTCAAAAAATCTGCATTTGTGACACTGGTATGACCACTGTAATATTTTAAAATTTTGGGAATATGCTAACTATTTATTTCTGATGTTTAACATGTTCATTCTTTTTCTTTTTAGATGAATGGGTGGACAACCATGATATTCTTCTATTTTGGCAAGTCAAACCTGTTGTGCATGTCTATCAGGTACTTCATTGTGTTAGTGTAGAATGGCCTTACCTTAATGCAATTTTTTTTATTGGCTTCCTGCTGATAGCTATCCTTTTTCGGATACATTTTCGCTAATAACATCTCAATTAAATCATTATGTCTTGCATGCTTCTTCTGCCATGTTGATCTTAAAACACTTGCAAAAGGTTGATTTTTCCTTAATTTTCTTGACTTGTGTTTCTCACATCTCATTTTGCATTCTTCTTTTTATATTTCTGGCACCTCTTAAACAACTTATTAGGCTTTTTTTATTTGTATGCACCTAATAAATATCTTCTATCATTCTATGTTGCTACTGTTGCTGATGCTTTTGTTCTTTTATACTGATTTTGTGTTGCATTTTTTTTTTTTACACTTTGTTTTCTCCCACTTCCTTGTAGACCAACCTTTTGTACTCATTGTAAGCCCCTGTGAGGGAATGGGGAGGGGTACTTAACTTCTCTTTTAGTGTTTTGCTTTAGTATCTGTTGGATAACGAGTAGGTGGCTTCACTTAAATTGGCAATTTCAAATTGTGTTTTAATGTTGCCTGTCAGCTTAGCGAGGAAGGACCATGTGAAGAATCAACGGGTGATGGACAGCTATCTAGCTTCAATGAATGGATTCTTCCTGCCAAAGAATTTGATGGCATGTGGGAAAGGTCTCTTGCAATGGTCATACATGTTATGGTTGTAATGCATAACATGTAGAATGGCATGTAACTCTCTTTCTGGGTAATTCTGCTTTTGCAGCTTAATCTATGAATCTGGTCTCAAGCAACGGTTACTACATTATGCTGCAAGTGCATTGCTATTTACAGATAAAGGTGTTAATCCTTTTCTTGTTTCTTGGAACCGGTAAGGAACTTCTTGAGCAAGCTCTTACATTTTTTTTTCTTTGATAATCTTCAATTGGGTGATGGCTAGCATCCATTTCTTGTGCTTTTTCTTCATCCTTGGTACAATCTCATAATATATATATTTTTTTCAATTATTATACTTATATGGCATGCAGCATTGTTCTTTTACATGGACCTCCTGGTACCGGGAAGACTTCCTTGTGCAAAGCATTAGCTCAAAAACTATCTATACGTTTCAATTCCAGGTAAGAACTACATATTTGATTGACTTCCATATTCTACTGGACGAATTTTGTGGCAATGTACCTGAAGTGTCTCTGTCTAGACTATCTTTGACTATTTTAGCTACATATCTTCCTAAACAGATATCCCCAGTGCCAGCTGGTTGAAGTTAGTGCTCATTCTTTGTTTAGTAAATGGTTTTCCGAAAGTGGGAAATTGGTATGTCAACCTTTTAATATTTCATTTCATGTTGCTTTCAATTTCAATAGCTTGTTTCCTGCCCTGTGTTATTTCTGCTTGTGCTTTACATAGTTTATGATTTTGTCAATGATTAAAGTAGCTGAATTCAGTCTGATCAGAATTGAATACTAATACTTAGTTGGAGTTGGCCTTCATTGGTTGTTTCAAAAATAATCTTGCTTGCTGGAAACATTTTACTGCTGGGGAGATAACGAGTTGCAAGATAACCATATCCATGTAAATCTTTTGTAGAATAGAACAATTTTTCTTTGGCTAAAAGTATGCAATTTTTGGTTCAGCATAGTGAGCTAAGCAATGTGTGCAGACTGATGATATAAGATAGGTTTCACATGTGTTTGAATCACTTGATAATAATGTCGCACATTTCCATGTTTTGGGCCATTTCTGCCTGCCTTTTGTATTACCTAAGAGCTTCTAGCTAAAGATGTATTTGGTGAGTTTAGGAATGTGGCCTGATGAATTGACTGATGTTCTTCATTTTAGGTTGCAAAACTTTTCCAAAAAATTCAAGAAATGGTAGAAGAGGAGAACAATCTCGTCTTTGTCTTGATTGGTGAGAATTGTCATTACCATAATTTGTGGGACTTCGATGCTTTTATTCAGTATTCCAGCTCATGCTTTATGTGCACAATGTCCCTGCAGATGAAGTTGAAAGTCTTGCTGCTGCTAGAAAGGCGGCTTTATCTGGCTCTGAACCTTCTGATTCTATAAGAGTAATATGCAATGGAAGCATGCTCATTTATGCATGGCTTGAAAATGTGCTTATCTTCTAATTCTCATTGCAACTTAAAAATGGCTCCAGGTTGTGAATGCTCTCCTGACCCAGCTGGATAAACTGAAATCTGCACCAAATGTAATTATTTTGACGACATCCAATATAACTGCTGCTATTGGTACGCTATGAATTCACATTGTGCAGATTCATGCTGTCCCTTAAATGCTAATTCAAGGATGATATTCTTCTTTATAATACTCTTTGGGTTTCTTCATTGCAGTGCTTTATATCTCTTTTAACTTGATTTCTATCCGGCATTATGATGCTTAACGACTTTTTAGCTGTTTCCAAGTGTTTGTGTGCCTACGAAAACGTGGGCAATGGTGTTGAGTCAATTATGTCGCTGACTTAAACAGGCATCTGAAGAGAGTTTTTGTTTATTTTTCTTTGATTGATCTCTTGGAGTTCAATCTGTCACCTGTGCACTTGTCCTTCCTAGAAACATAGCTTAGTTCCTATGTTTATGTTAGGATTTCATGCGCCTCATACACAAATCGCAAACAGATCTATTTTTGCGGATCTGCAGACATAGCTTTTGTTGACCGAGCTGATATCAAAGCATATGTGGGCCCTCCAACTCTTCAAGCACGTTATGAAATACTAAAGTCTTGCCTACAGGAACTCCTCCGAGCAGGAATCTTAATAAACCTCGAGGTATGGTTGCTTCCTTTTCATACCTTGTACAAGGACCTTTTTACTCTCGCAATGTAAACTGAGACACTAACCTTAATAGCCTTGCATTTTTAGGGTTCTGATAACTTCGTTCTGCCAAACTATGCTAGTTTGAAAGACAAACTACATGTCCCAGAATTAGAAGAGTCAGTTTCAATAAATCTCTGCAGACAATTGCTTGAAGCGGCAGAAGCATGTGAAGTAAGAACAAATTTACCTGTTTATTGACTTCCTAAACTCATACGATGACTAACAATAATGGGAAGACAATTACAACCGTGTTTGCTATTATCATAACTTTCAGGGTTTGAGTGGAAGATCATTGAGAAAGCTTCCTTTCTTAGCGCATGCAGCTCTGTGCAACCCATACGGTTGCACCCCTAGCAAGTTTCTACGCACAATGATAGATACTGCAAACAGGGAGCGTCCTGCACTACCAGAGTGATATGAGTCATGCCTTAGAATAGGAAACCTCTTTGATCACCCCAAACGATACTGCGCTCTCATCATTTTCTTGTACTTCAAATTTTGTCTGTGTAATATATTGTAGGACAGGGGCAAGACCTCACTCAAAAAAATTTCCCCAGAAAATGTCTTATGTGTAGCAAACCAAGCTATGAGATATTATATAGCTTTTCTGGAATTACATCATCTCTATTTTGAAGTTGAAAAAGTTGAAATTTACATTAATCAAAACAGGGGAGAATTCTCGAATTTGACTTGTTGGTACAGCTTTCTTTGAGGTATCTTCCAACGGATAAATGGAATAGAGAGAACCTGAGAAAACAAATGTTAAACGAAGGGACTAGAAAGCCCCCATTTTCAGTAAGAAGGGAGAGATGTTTGTTTCAAAACACAGGCTAGAGTCCTGTGTTCCTTCAATTATCAGTGCTTGACAAAGATGAGGGCCCCGATTCAGGTGCAAGACAAACAACTTAGAATTGCAAACATGAATATGGTATGCTATACTTCCATGAGATCACAACCAAGATAAAAAGCGCCCAAAGCAGAGTGAATGCCAAGTTTCGGAGTGCCAGTAACATCATATGGATGCAATATAACCACAACAATTGTGGAACCATTCAAACTTGCTTATGACAATGACAGCATTATGAAAACAGAATAGCTCAAGGTAAGATCCTGAGGTTGTTTCGGAATATCTTTCATTTCTAGGGTAAGAGTACACTCATAAAATAATGGTGAGAATAAATGTTATTGCTCAAGCATTATCTCAAGCGGCAGAACCAAAAAGTTTACAAATGTCGGCATGCTTGCGAATATGATGAGGGCATTTATACAGCAGGTCTTTTGCCTCAGAGTGTCTACCTTCTTTAAAGAAAGACTCAAAAATATGAAGATACGCTGAAGATGATGGATATTCCTTCACAGTTAGTGCTTTCAAGAACTCTTGTGCATCCTCCACTGAACCAAACTTAGAAATATACTGAACAAAAGGATCAGGAAACGGGGGATGATTTTGTTTCTTCATTAAGCGGAGGAGTTTTAGTGCCTCTTCAAATTTCATAGTCCCTAGAAGTCTCTCAATAAGTTTTTTATATGTAGCTTGCCAAGGTCTTAGACGAAAGTTGCTCACCAGTTGAACTAGCAACTCATATGCACCTTCCAATTTCTTTTGTTTAAATAATCCATCAATCAGGACATCCAAAAGATCAGCATCCGGTTCACAATTTTTCTCTATCATTTTTGCAAAACAAATCATTGCCTCGCTAACTTCATTAGCTCGACAATATCCTTGGATCAAAATGGTCCAGGTCTTGATATCAGGAACGCATCCAGATGCTTCCATTTCTTCCAAAACTTTACAAGCTTCTTCAAATCTCCCCGCTTTGCAAAGTCCAAAGATGAGTTGGCTATAAGTGATGTTGTCTGGTTCATAGCCAGCATTTTTCATGACTTCCATAATTTTCCCTGCTTCATCAAACTTCCCAACACTTGTCAAAGAACGATGAATTCCATCATAAACCACCTTAGATAGGAAATTTCCCGATGCTTCATACTTCTTTGAAACTCTAAATACCAAATCCAAATCTGGTTTGTTGCTTGATGAGATCTTACGCAAAAGAAGACTGCAATCCTGCTCCGAGGGCTTAAAGGGGCCATCCATCATAAACTCATAAAGCTTAACAGCATCATTAAGCATGTAATTCTTCTGAAACAGCCGCGAAATTTTTATGTATGTATCAATATCCATATCATGACCTGCGGTTTTCATCTCCTCCACAATGCCCCAAAACTCCTCAATCGAATCACTTTGGCCTAACACTCTAGCAGCAGCATTATAAGTAATAGTATTGTGCTTGAACCCCTTACATTGACCAGCCCAATTGAAAAACCTCAAGGCTTTTGAAGGGCACCCACGTAGTTCCTTCAGCGCCCTTAGCACAAAATTATCCGATAAAACAATTTTAAGCTCTCCCAAATGTTTCTCCACCTCATCACTCCATTCAGACCTCAAAGCAACCTCAACCACACTCTTCACCTTCTCATCCACTGCATTCTCCTCAAGCATCCTATTGTAAAAATGGGTCAAGGCTGCAGCATCACTTGCCATTTTAGCCTTCTTAAACACTCCAAGAATTGTTACATATGTTTCCTCATCAAGGTAAAACCCTTGTTCTTTCATTTTCCTTAATGTGATCCAGAATTGCTTCATAGTTTCTTTACTGCCCAAAATCCTAAGCATGATACTATAAATCGAAGAACTGGGTTGAAACCTGGTTTTCTCCGATACCCAATTGAAGAAACTTGAAGCCTTCTCTGGGTCTTTATCCAGTTTCTTCAAAACATAGATTACAGTCTCATGGTTCAATCTTGGGTGAGAGGTTTTTAACTCATTTTCAACCTCTTCAGACCATTCATTTGCTAAAACAAGCTCTAAAATTGAATTGGGTTTTGATGAAAAGAACAATTTTTGGTGGGTATTGTGAGACTGGTGTGATGAGAGAGAAAAGAGAGATTGTGAAAGGTGAGAGATTGGAGGTACCCGAAATTGAGAAGAGAAAGAAGAGGAAGAGAGAGCTGAAGCTGATGAAGACATGATCATGTTGATGAGTCTGAAAGATATCTTTGCTCGATTCATGATTGTTGATGAGAGGATTTTGGGTTCACTGTTTAGGAGATGAAGTCCGAAGATGACTGACGTAAAGTGAGGGTTTTCCTCGAGGGTTTTAGGTTGCCGGCAATCATATCGGGCGAGGGTTCGCGGGCCGGACCAGGTTGGCCCCCAAGCCCAGTTCGGCCCGAAAATTTTTAATTCCATAATAATAATAATTTATTATAATTGCAAAATACAAATAAAAAAAAGTGCTTTTCCCATTTAACAGTTAACCCCTGAGATTTTAAATCTGACAAAGTCTCTAGTTATTTGCTTAAATTAGCAAATTACTCTCTCTTGCTTTTAAATTTGTGATTTTAACCAAATTTAATGTAATTATTAAATATTAATATTTATATAAAAAAATGGTCATTATGTACTTAGATTGTGCCATTAAAATTTTTTATCAATCCATTTGGATTTGGCCCGGTACGTGAATTTTCATATCTTTTTAGTTTTTAAAGAGTAAATTATAATAGATTAAAGATACTAGGTTAGGTTATAAAAAAATTACAGAGAGTATTACGTTGGTTTTTGATCTTATCAAAATAATTTGTTAAAAATTAAACCACAAGTGATAATTTATCGATATAAAATTATAAAGAGTAGCTTTGTAACACAAAAAAAAAAAAGAAACAAACACAACATCACACTATCTCGATCAAATCCACCCCACTTATTCTCTCTCTTCCTCCTTCACCCTCTCTCTCTCTCATTTCACCTGAATGCCCAACCCCACGCCTTTCCTTACTCTCTCCCTCTTAGCTTACTCTCTCTCTCTCTTGCCCTCTCTCTTTGCTCTCTTCAAAAATCAACCAAGTTCAAGTAAAATCAACATATTTATGCTCCCAAATCATCAAACAAACCTGAGATAGTATGATTCTAGTGAGAGATTAAGAGTACTAGAGAGAAAAACCTAAAGTTTGATGACTCAACTTGAGGGATTTGGTTTAATCACGAGATTAAGGTAATTTTCTAGTTATTTTCATGAGTTTAATTCTATTAATCATTAATTTAATTTTAATAATTATAATTTGAATTTTTTTTTTTTTTTGTAGAGAAAGAAAAGTTAGAGTTTGTTGTGACTCGATTTTAGGACAAAATTGATGACTCTATTTGAGGTAAGTCATCTTTCTCAACTTAGATTTGTATTATTTATGCAAGCATTTGAATTTTAGGGTGATAGTTGAAAGATTTAAATTGAAAATTTAAATCTAGAGTTTATATTATGTTGAAATTGGGAAAAATCTTCATTGAAGATTTGTTTCCTTATGTTTATGATGTGCATTAGAAAGGGATTTGAATATGACTTGATAACATTGGAAATTTGGATTATGAAGAATTGAGAATAAGAAAAAAAATTTTGTTAATCGTAGTATTAAATTATATTTAAATGATGAAATTGTGTTTATTGTTTTAGATTGAGACAACTTAAGATTCAGTAGGGATTTATTTTTGATTGAATTGTGGATTAGGAGTGTTTACTCCTTCAAAAGGTGAGTAGATGTATGGTATGATTTTAAATAAGTAAATGTTTTACTTGATTTTAAAAAAATATTTTTAAAATTGGTTTCTAAATTAGTTTGTAATTGTAAAATGTCTCCGAAAGGGAGTTTAAAATGAAATATGCATCCAAATAATGAATTGAAATAATGTGTCATATGTATTAATCTATGTTGAACTTATTGGGATTGAACCCACGATTTAAGAAATATTTGAACTATTTTGATACATTTTGATACATGTTATGAGATTTGTGAAATAATGCCTAAATGCATGATTTAATGGTTATAGTTATTTCCATCATGGTGCGGACCGATGGGGTGACGTGGTTAGGGGCGTTTGCCTAGAGAGGTAGCCACGCTCGAGTGGTATCTCCGAGACTGTTGTTATTATTTCTTGTACTAATTTGTTAGCATCCAAAGGGAGACCTGAATCAATGTCAAGGTTGAGGATATTTGTGAGTTAAAAAAACTTAAAAACCCTTTGAGGGTTTCGGCTTTAGTCGAAGTAGACTATTGTCGGGAGCTATGTTTTTGGCAACTCCATGGATTTTGAAAAAAAATATATGAATTTAAATTAAGTGCATAAATTTTGTTCTTTATGACCTATATAAATTCATTTGGAGCTTGATGTTTGGTAAGGAATTATGGAAATTTATTGATAGAATGACATGATTTAAAATTACATTTGACATGTCTATAATCTCCATCATTTATTGTCATAACATGTTATTTCACTCACTGAGTATTATTTATACTCATCCTCCTATTTTCATTTTTATAAAGGAAATCTAGTTAAAATTTGTGGTCGTCTAGTGGCAAACTCAAAGAAGTTTATTCTATCGGAGTTCTTTGGGTATTAGTTTTCTTTTGATTTCAGGTATTTAGTACACCCAAATGAATTTTGTAACTATTTTAGAAACCTACTTTGTACTATATCTATTTGATTTGGGATTTGAATATAGTTTTGTATACTTAAATTGAGAATTTTCTTTTATTTCTTTGAAATTATTTGGAAATTATTTTTGATAAAATTTGATATGAATCCTTCTTTGAAATTATAAAACAGTTTGTGATGAATTGAAAGTTTGATTTGGATGGTTAGACTGATCCTTTGATGTTTGGATTTGAAAGAAAATGTCATACTGGTCTATTAGTGATTGGTATTTGCTTAAAAATGATTAGAATTTCAGAATGCTTGTGGTACCTTGAAATACGGGGTGGAGCTCACATGTATTTTAGAATAGCGCAACAATTGTCGCGTGCCGAGACCTGTGGGTCGGGACTTGACAATTTTATTGATATTAAAGTTTAAGTTCTCGATTTGAGAATATTTTAAAACGTTTGAAAATTTTCTCAAATATTTTAAAGGTTCTTAATTGTTTTTAAACTATTTTAAAAAGCATGATATTCAAAATATTCCAAGTGATTTTAAAACCTCCTATAGGTCTTAGGAAATTGAGTATATTTTTAGGAGGGTTAGGTATTTAGTCATTCACCTAGTCTTGTATGCTAAGTATAGTTCACTTCTATAGAATTATATCTTCTTGAAGAAGAATGAAAAAGCTGAATGAGATTCCTCTTACTTCACCTCCTCAACCCAAGGCTGCATCGTCTTCACTTATGCCTTCTCTGACATTAACACACCCCACTCCTCCAACTGGGATCCTTACTCCTCCCTTAGTCGCCTTACACCAGGTGATGGAGTGGTGAAACATCTATGGAGTTCATTTGTAATCTCCACATCAAATCTCAGTTCCCCCACCAGTTCCTTCTTCAACGCTAGCTGTCACACGGAGTGCCCCGATGGCACCACCTCCTCCTCCGATTGTTGTTTCAACCGATCGCCCTACCATCGAATTGTCGAAATTGATTAAAAAGACGAGATAACTCGAATGTGACATGTTCTTGGGTACGTGCGATACCTCAATGGCCAAGAATTGGATTGGTTGAATCTAAAAGACCATCATCGACATAAGGTTGGATGATGGGATGAAGTTGTGGTTGGTTGTGAAGCATTGGACAAGGGTGCAAGGACTTGGTGGGACGATGTGAAGGATAGGACTTCTACTCCTCATACTTTGGAAGAATTTCTTAAGACTTCTGAACATTTGGTTTTATAGGGACCAAATTGGGGAGGAATTATTCAACCTAGTACAAGAGAATAGGACGGTGGCAAAATATGAGACGGAGCTAAGAAAACTAACTACATATATTTCAGAGTTTGTGAGCTCTGAGGTGTCTTTGTGTGCAAAATTTGAATCGGAGTTAAACTTAAATATAAAGGAAAAGATGTTGATAACAAAGGGGTATATATTTCAAGACATTCTGGAATTGGTCTTGAGGGTAGAGAAAATGATAATTGAGAGGAGAAAAGTTAAGGAAAGTCATGGCAAGAAGAGAAAGCCCACGTTAGCTCTAGGCTAATGTTCCAAGAGCAGTAGGTGCACAGGCTTCTATGGTGGTGTGTCAATTTTCAGGTCCGTTAAGTCTTCGAGGGGCCAACAATTCTCCATGTTTGGCACTCCTACCTCTATTTCCATGTCCGGGAGCAAGTCAGTGGGCCCGAAGAAAGAGCCACGTACCACCTCGGACCATGTCTCAAGTCTCAAAAGTGTTATCAATATAGGAAGGCGGCGCATTTTCACAATACTTGCCTCGAATTGGGTCTAGACAGATATGGAGGCCAATCAAGTCAAGATCACCCAAGTGGCTCCAGGAGTGGTCAATTAAACGCTTCTACACCATCGGTTAGTGCCACTCCATGGACGGGGACAAGAAGCAAAACGGTAGCTGCTCCTTAACATCCTCAACTAAGAACTCAAACGAGAATCCACACAATGACTAATGAGGAGCCCCAAACCAATTTGAATATGGTCATAGGTACTTTTTCTTAGATTTAAACTTTGATGATTTAGAAATCATGATAAGAATGTCACATAGTTTATGATGTCGAGGTAAAATAGTGGTAAATGATTTTGATTGAAGAAAATTTTGATATTATGTGATGGTTGAGCAAATGGACTCAAGCTTCGTACACTCTTGTAAAATTGTTATTAGCTCATCATAAAATTAAAAAGTGGTAGTGTTGTTGATTCATAGAGTTTTCCCTAAATGAGTATCAGTCGATGGGTAATTAATCGGTGATGACCAAGGATCCCTTGTGAATTCATAACTTGTTTAGCCAAAGGGTGTTAGACCCTTTTGATTCAGTAGTGACCTCTAGACCTAGAACCGTTAGTTCTAACGATTCTGTACATGGATATGTATGATTGGAGTGATGAAATCTCACATTGAGACACATATGCATCAATCATGAACTATAAGCATTGACTGATTATTGTGTGATTGTCCATGTATGTAGGTATGATGATAATCTTTGGTATAAATGCCCATGTGCTTATAGATACAGTATATTCATTTGTGAGCATGGAATTCACTTAACACACTGATAGGCCGTTGACTTCGCTTGAAGAGGAGTTGCTAGTTATCACTCCGTTGGGAGAACAATTATTTAGAGATAAGGTTTTCGAGGTTGTGGAGTGGTAATTGCTGAGACGACACTTGATGTGGATTTAATCCCACTAGAGATAACTGACTTCAATGTTATTTTGGGTACGGATTGCTTACTTCTCTATCGGGCGTCTATTGATGAGGTCGGGGTGTTCGACACTTGTGTTTGCTGATGAGCAGCGGGTGTTGCCAGGTTGTGTAATCTCAGCGATGGAGGCTTGTAGGTTGGTACATAAGGGTTGTGAAGTATACTTAGCCCACATCATTGATACCACAGTGGGGAGTTCCAACATAGATGAGTCCCAGTGGTGAAAGAGTTTTCGGATGTTTTCTCGAAAGAGTTGCTTAGTTTGCCACCGATTTGGGAATTCAACTTCACCATTAATTTGGTTCCTGGCATAGACTCAATCTCTATCCCTCCATATGGGATGACACCCACAAAGTTGAAGGAATTAACGGTTTAGCTCCAAGAGTTGATAGATAAGGAATTCATCTGACCGAGTATCTCTCCCTAGAGTGCTCCGGTTCTCTTTTTAAAGAAGAATGATGACACTCTCTGATTATATATCGACCACCGACAACCAAATAAGATGACCATTAAGAACAAATATCCCTTGCTTAGAATTGATGTTTTGTTTGATTAATTCCAAGGGGTTTTGATATTCTTAAAGATAGATCTAATACCAAGATACCATCAGTTCAGAATCAAGAAGGATGATATCCACAAGACCATGTTTAGAACGTGGTATGGCCACTACGAGTTTAAGGTAATACCCTTTGGGTTGACAAATGCTCCCACGACATTCATGGACACGATGAATCGAGCCTTCCACTCCTACCTCGACAAGTTTCTCATAGTCTTTATTGATGATATCTTGATATATTCCAAGAATAACAAGGACCACTCCGAACATTTTTGGATTTTTTTATAAACTTTTCGGGAGAAACAGCTGAATGCCAAATTCTTTAAGTGTGAGTTTTGGTTAAGAGAAATTGGCTTCTTTGAATACATTGTATCTGGAGATGATATATTTGTAGATCCGAAGAATCTTGAGGCAATCCTGAAGTGAGAGCAACCCAAGAATGTCACCAAGATGAGGAGTTTCTCGAATTGGCAAGGTATTACTGGAGGTTTGTCGAAGGATTCTCTAAAATTGTAGCTCTATTGTCCAACTTGACTCGAAAGAGAGTCAAATTTGAGTGAAGTGACAAATGCAAAGAGAGTTTTCAAGAACTCAAAAAGAGGATCACATCCACAGCCCTCCCTACTAGTGGTAATGACTCTGTAGCATATAGCGACACTAGCAAATATGGATTAGGATACGTGTTAATGCAAGCAGATAGGGTGATTGCATATGCATCTTGTCAATTGAAAAAACATGAGTTGAACTATCCTAATCACGATTTGGAGTTGGCCGTGATTGTTTTCGCTTTGAAGATTTGGCGACATTATTTGTATGGGATGACATGCCGAGTTTTCACTAACCACAAAAGTCTCAAATATTTGCTCACGTACAAAAAACTCAACTTGAGGCAATAGTGGTTGTTAGAGTTAATAAAAAATTATGATTTAGTGATATATTACCATCCCGGGAAAGTTAATGTGGCTACGAATGCATTGAGCCACAAATCTTTTTCTTTTAGCTCAACATCTCTTGAGAGTTCTTATTTGTCTTGCTTGACTAGACTTTGAGCTCTTGGTGTTGAGTTGGTCCAAGAAGAGCAAGGTACACTTTTTCCAAATTCGAGGTAAGGCCTATCTTGGTGGACTATATCTGAGAGTTTCAGGCTACCAATGATAAATTGAAAGGACATAATTGAGAGGGTCCACAAGAGAGAATGTGGTGAACTTAGAATCTGGGATGACGGAATGCATATGTATTCCCAAGAATGATGGCTTTCAAAGGGCTATCCTTGAAGAGGCACATTTCTTGGTGTATGCGAGGCATCCCGAGAGTACAAAGATATCCCGCACGATTAAGGAGACTTATTGGTGGTTGGAGTTGAAATAGAAAATAGTTGACTTCGTGGCCAAGTGTCTTGTATGTCAACAAGTCAAGACTAAGCATCAGAAACCAACCGAAACCCTCCAACCATTACCGATTCTCGAGTGAAAGTGGAAACACATCACCATGGATTTTGTAGTGGGATTGCTATATACTCCAAGTCGTCATGATGCTATTTGAGTGATAGTAGACCGACTCACCAAGTTAGCTCATTTCCTTCCTATTTAGAGCACCTACTCTTTAGAGAGATTAGTCAAATTGTACATTAATGAGATCGTGAGGCATCATAGAATTTCGATATCTATTGTCTCAGACCATGATCCCAGATTTATTTCTCAATTTTAGCCAAAGTTACAAGAGTTCTTGGAGACTAAGTAGAAGTTCAACACTGCCTTCCATTCTCAGACTGATGGACAGTTGGAGCGCATAATTCAGATCTTAGAGGACATGTTGAGGACATGTGTTATGGATTTCCAAAGAAGTTGGGATAGGCACCTCCCGTTGATAGAATTCATCTATAGTAATAGCTATTAGGCAAGTATCAGGATGCCACCTTATACGACTTTATACGCAAGGAAGTACCAAATACTATTGTGTTGGGATGAGGTTGGAGAGTGGAACATTAGAAACGTGGAGTTGATAAAGGCAACTAAGGAAAAGATGAAAGTTATCCGAAAAAAGATGAAGGCAGTCCAAGATTAACTAAGGATCTATGCCAATAAGAGGAGACGACCTTTGGAATTCAAAATAGGGGATATGGTGTTTTTGAATGTCACCTTGCAAGGGTGTAAATCAGCTCCGAAAAAGGGAAAATTGAATTCCCGTTACATTAACCCTTTTAAGATTATTGAGAGGAGAGGAAAAGTGGCCTACCGATTGGAGTTATCCCAAAATTTAATAAAAATCCACGATATATTTTATATCTCAATGTTAAAGAAATATTTGTCGAATACTTTGTATATTTTAGAGACTCCGCCGGTTGAACTAAGAGAAGAATTAAGCTTTAAAGTCCAACCCGTAACTATTATTGATCGTCAAATCAAGAGGTTACGGAACAAACAAACTCATATTATTAAGTTCCAATGGAAAAGCGATTGGGTCGAAGAAGAGACTTGGGAGCCTGAGAATCCTATGAAAAAACAATACTCCCATCTCTTTAAAATATCTCATCTCTTTAAAATATGATTTTATTTTTAAATTTTGAAAACAAAATTTATTTTTAGGAGGTCAGGAATTGTAATACCGAAAAAAACCCATACAACCCCACACTATTTCGGTCAAACCCACCCCCTCACTTATTCTCTCTCTCTTCTTCGCTCACCTTCTTTCTCTCTTATCTCACCCGAATGCCTAACCCTACCCCTTCCCTTACTCTCTCCCTCTCAACTCACTCACTCTCTCGCCCTCTCTCTTTGTTCTCTTCAAAGATCAACCAAGTTCGAGCAAAATCCACACATTTAAGCTTTCAAACCCTCAAACAAACATAATATAGTGTGATTCTAGTAAGAGATTAAGAGTTCTAAAGAGAGAAATCTAACGTTTGGTGACTCAACTTGAGGGATTTTGTTCAACCATGAAATTAGGGTAATTTTCTCGTCATTTTCATGGATTTAGTTCCATTAATCATGAATTTAATTTGAATGATTGTAATTTGAAATTTTTATAAAGAGAGAAAAGATAGGGTTTGTTGTGACTTGACTTTGGAACGAAATTAATGACCCCATTTGAGATAAATCACCTTTCTTAACTTAGATTTGTATTATTTATGTAAATAGTTGAATTTTAGGGTGAGAGTTTCAAGATTTAAATTGGAAATTTAGACTTCAGGTTTATATTATGTTGAAATTAGGGAAAATCTTTATTGAAGAATTGCTTCCCTATGTCTATGATGTGCATTAGAAAGGGATTTGAGCAGGATTTGATAACTTTGGAAATTTCGGTTATGAAGAATTGGAAAAAATAAAAAATAAAAATAGTTAACTCTTGTATTGAACTATATTTAAGTGATGAAATTATGTTTATTATCTTATATTAAGATAATTGAAAATTTAGGAGTGATTTACTTTTCAATTGGTTTATAAATTAGTTTGTGATTATGAAGTGTCTACTAAGAGAGTTTGGAATGAAATATGCATCCAAGTATTGAATTGAAATAATGTGTCATATGTATTGATTTATGTTGAATTTGTTAGCGTTGAACTCATGATTTGAGAAATATTTGAACTACTTTGGTATATTCTGATACATGTTATGAAATTGTACTTAAATGTATGCTTAATGGTTATAATCATTCTTTCCACTGTGTGGCCCGACGAGACAACGTAGTTAGGGGCATTTGCCTTGAGTGGTTGACAGGCTTGAGAGGCATCTCCGAAACCATTGTTCTTATTTCTCAAACTAGTTTGGTAGCACCTCAAGGGAAACACAATCCAACATCCAGGTTGGAGGTATTTGTGAGTTAGAAAATTATGAAAATTGCTTAGAGGTTCTACCCTTGATCACAGTAAACCATTGTTGAGATTTATGTTTTTTGCAACTCGTGGATTTTGGAAAATATATAAATTTAAATTGAATGCATAAATATTATTTTTTACGATTTATTTAAATTCATTTGAAAGTTGATATTTGGTAACTATAGAAATTTATTGATATAATGACATGATTTGAAATTACATTTGACATGTCTATGACATCCCTCAAAATTAATGTTGATTCCCCGATACAATAATTTATAATAATAGTGGTACCAGATCGAATTTCAAGAGAACTAAATTGATTTAATTTCTTAGTTAAGTGTTAAAAATAAAAATGAGAGGTTTTTCAAATAAATTCATAAATTAAAAATAACAACTAAAAAAAATAAGAAACAAATTAACAATGAAAATAATAAATATTAAAAAAAATCAATCTACCAAAATTCTGATTTAAGGGTTCATCACATTCAATTGTTTCACTGATTATAGATTAAAAATATTTATCTTACAATTCAAACATTTAATCTTAAATTTATTAGGATAGTCGTAATAAATTTTGTGTTTTCCTAAATTAATGGATCAAACACACCATCCAATTAAAACTTATCATTAATCGACTAGCCACGATAACGTTCCATATTAATATAATGATAACATTAAGTTCTGTGAAAACAGTTAAACCAAAATACAAATAATTGGAATAGCCATAATTATTTAATTTTGTTTCATCGATTCCCTAGATTAAATATGAATATTGATAAAAAAAACCCATAAACATAAATAACATATTTGATACTTGTACTATTCATTCATAACAATTACGAATCACTGAAATCATGTATAGCAATAGAAAAATTAATATTGAATTAAATTATTAGATTAACCAATATTAAAATTTCATGTAAATAAATCAAGAACCAACGAATATTTGAATTAAAAGATCAATAAATTAAATTAAGTACCTAATCTCACAATGAAGACAATCGAATAAAAATTCCCTTTAAATCAAAAAAAAAGATTAACCATTCATGATGGTGAGTCTTCAACTAAAAAAAAAGAAAAACAAAAAAAAAAGAAAAAAAAAAGTTCTACGAGAGGAAAAAGAATAATGAAGCCACCCTTAGTTCTTTTTGAATAAATAGTATACATGAATACTGTCGTCTCTTTGTGGAATTGTGGAATGAGCAGCAGTCTTTTTTTTTTTTTGAATTGTCTCCTTTTTCTGTTTTTGTTTCATTTTTTTCAAAAAGGAATTTTTTCCCAACAAAATAAGGACTTTTCTAATAGGTAAAATTATAACTTTTTACTCCTACTAAAAATAATTTTTTTTACTAAAAAATAAAAACTCTCCTAAAATTAACTAAAAATAAACTCAAGATTCTTCTCTTTTTCAAGACCCAATAAGATATTTGCTCCATTTAGTTTCACACTACCTCTTTAAGCTCATTTTGATCCAAACTTTCAAATTCAATCTTCTAAAAATAAAAATCAATAAAATCAATTATTAAAATATTATCCAGTATAAAATCAAACCATAATATCATCAATAAATTCAACAATTTACACATTATCAAATTCCCCCACACCAAACAAATGCTTGTCTTCAAGCATTTACTATACCAATGTCTCTCAACTATTCTCCTTTTTACTCCTTCCCCTCTTTCATTTCATCATCCAACAATTCCAAACAACACAAATTGAAACATTCAAGTCAAAACAACAATCCAGAGAACAAGTGATCATAGTTTTGTAACTTAAATATATATATATATATATATATATATAAGCATTTAATCAAAATCCAATACCCTCATAAGGAATTCACTCTATGCACTTAAAGTGTTTTAAGGAAATTTATCAATAACTTTCAAGATCAAAATATAGTATGTTATTACCATAAGTTTGCTTATTAATTAAATCTCCACCACTGAATATATGAATTTAAAACAAAAATCTGGGGGTCTTTACAATGGTTGTAATTTGACTTGAATAAAGGTAGGGTAAAATAAATATGATGTGTAATGCAGGCCAAAGAAACATGTCAAATATTACAAAACATTTCTACTATAAACCCATCTCATAACATGAATTACAATCAAGCCAAAGAAAAATATCCCAAATAAGATCATCTCATTCCTCAGTCCAAATTTCTGAGCTTTTTTTTTTCTTTTTTTTTTCAAATTCCCTCATCTCAATTTTTTAGGATTTTTTTTTTTTAGAAAAACAATCGAATAACAATCTTGAGGATGAATATGTAGTGCATACACAAATCGCCTAGATCATATGAATAAATTTCTAAAAACAATCCCTAAAATAAAATTATCTCATTCACTTTTACAAATAACCACTCATTCAAAATCTAATCACAAATTTCTTTGATATGAGGACCAAAAAGAAGGTTAAACACAAAAAGAAAACTATGTGTCAATTGATGAGATTATAAACAAAGAAAAAGGAATAACGACTCAATTTGGTTCACTACGGGAATGAATATGTACAGGAAGGTCTTTTTAAGGTAGTTAAAATGTGTAAACTTAAATGCCCTCATCATATTAATGTATGAACTCATGGATATGGTCTCAAAATGTATAGCAAAGCAAGTTTTAGAATAAACACACTTTGATTGATAAACACTCATGAAGAAAAAATTGGAGCAAATATGATGGTATGCTTTTAAGGTTCAAAATTTCACAAAAGTATGCAATGTTGTATCGAATTTTGTACATTTTTATCTAATTCAATCATTAAAGTCAATATCACGTTTAAAACATTTTGTTCAAAAATAATTAATCACACTTGTCTCATTCATGCGTTTTAACTCAAATCAACAATGTAAACTAATTCAAAAATTATTCTCAAACAAAAATAAGAAGAGTATGAAATTTCAAGAAAAATATAAGAAATAACATTAACATGAAAATCCTCCCCGACGCCTAAATGCTGCATTATCCTTAATGTATGCGAAAGGTAAGAAAGAAGAAAAGAAACTAACATGCAACTAAAAAAACAAGCACAATTTTAAACTAGCAGCAAGTCTCAGAAAAACACCCAATGCAATATATAAAAATAGGGCAATGAAAATAGAGAAAAGAGAGAAAACTCCTATATAGTAATGGTGAGGTTGCGGAGGGTTTTGAAAAGGTTGAACTGCGAAGATGAAGATGAGAGTTCTTAAAACCGCATGATCATATGGTAAAGAGAGAGTGCTTCTGCCAAAAGAATTTTTTTATTTCTCTTCTGAAAACCACGTGATCATCTGGTAATATAAAGACTGCTTCTGTCCAAAATTCTGAACTTCCTTCAGAAATTGCGTGATCACACCTTAAAGTGAAGACTGCTTCTGCTCACTTTTTTTTTCAATTGCTTAGGTGTCTCTTGACTTGATGCAACTTTTAAAATTTTTCTATCTTGAGCACCTATAAAAATTAAAAGAAGAAACAATGACACTAATCAAATATTCTTAATTAATTAAGAAATCAAATAACAAACTAAACAAATTCAAGAAAAATATTGGGTTGCCTCCCATTAAATGCAATTGTTTAACGTCTTTATGCTCGACGTTTTTCATTTATTTCTCTTTAAGGAGTCTTTAATTTAAACTTGGGAGATTTATATAACTTTCCTTTCAAATCTAATTGTACATTCGATTCAAAATTGATAACACATTTTTCTTCACAACCTTCCTACATAATTAAATCAACGATATCAGCAAAACAAATTGATTGACACTCATTTTGATACTTCATAAGATCAAAAATAATAAATTTAATAATCTCGTCATCAAACTTGACGGAGAGAGTACCTTCGTCCACATCTATTTTAATCTTTGATGTCTTCATGAATGGTTTTCCTAATAGAAGTGGAGCTGAATCAATGATTGTGTCTCCTTCCATTTTCAAGATGTAAAAATTAGTCGGAAAAATTAGTTCGTTAACCTATAACAAAACATTTTCAACAATCCCCTCCGGGTAAGCATAAAAATGGTCAGCTAATTGGATAACAACCTCAGTTTCTTTTAAGAGATCCAATTTCAGGGTCTTATAAATTGAATAAGACATGATATTTACAGGTGCTCCTAAGTCTAGCATGACATGCTCAATTTTTTTCTTACCAATAACACAAGATAGATTGAACATATCTGGATCCGCACATTTTTTGGATAAAGTTTCTTTGATCACATCAGACATATTCTCACCCATTTCATCACCTCTTAACTTCTTAACTTCCTTCTTTGAATTCGCCAACTTGTTAGAAAAAAGTGATACAATTACACTATAAGTGCTAGATAAAGAGGATTCGGATGTTATCTTGATTGAATTTTCATGCATGCGTTTATTTTCCTTATCCACATCCTTCCCTTCACCACCTTCTTACATGGAGTAGAGCTCGAATGAACTTACTACTCACTTCTCAACATTATTGCACTAACGTTCTCTTTGGGATTCACCACCATTTGTGAGGGAAATCTTTCAGAATTTTGTGTCTCCAACCTACTAAACGAGGTCGCTAGTTAGGTAATCTGGTTCTTTAAATTCTATATACTCGCTCTCGTTTCCTGTTGAAATTGTTGAGTGTTAGTCGCGAGAACTTTCACAATATCTTCTAAAGACATACCTGAATTAGAAAATTGTACAGGTACTGGTGATGATCCGTTAAAAATTGAGATAAATATCTTGGTTGTCCTTCTTGATTTTCATAACTTAGATTTTGATGATCTCTCCATTCAAGATTATAATTGCTGAAATAAGGATTATATATACGTTGAGGTTGACTAAGAAATCCTCCTACGACATTTACTTGTTGAAAAGATTCTTCTTGCAATGTTGGACACATATCTGCAGGATGTCTGGGAATTGAGCATATGCCATAAACCTTAGCTATCTATGATTGCCCTACAGCCAACTGACGAACTAAAATAGTTAGTTTAGAAATTAGAGTTTCAAGATTCGAGTGACTTACCTCAAGAGTTGGATACCCAATGCACAAGGGTTGTTGATTCAAAGTTGGTGCAGTTAACTCTTTCAAAGTTCTTTCATAAATTGCCATCATTTTTTTCTTCTTCAAAAATCAATAACACAAATGAAAAATACAAACTAAGAAATTAATATAATTCCCCGGCGATGATGCCAAAATTTTGACGGATTGTCAAAACCCTCAAAATTAATATTGATTCTCCGATGCGATAAATTTATAGCAATAGTGGTATCAGATCAAATCCCAATGGAACTAAATTGATTTAATATTTTAATTAAGTGTTAAAAATAAAAATGGGATGTTTGTCAAATAAATTTCTAAATTAAAAATAATAACTAAAAAAAAGAAACAAATTAACAATGAAAATAATAAATATTAAAAGAAAATCAATTTACCAAAATTCTGATTCAAGAGTTTATTATATTTAATTATTTCACTGATCATATGTTAAAAATATTTATCTTACAATTCAAATATTTAACCTTAAATTTTTTAGGATAGTCGTAATAAATCTTATATTTTATTAAATTAATTGACCAAACCCAGCATCCAATCAAAACTTATCATTAATCGACTGGATACGATAATATCCCATATCAATATAATGATAGCATTAAGTCCTGTGAAAACAATTAAACCAAAATATAAATAATTGGGATAGTTGCAATTATTTAATTTTGTTCTATCGATTCCCTAGGTTAAACATGAATATTGGTAAAAGACTCATAAACATAAATAACCTATTTGCTACTTGTACTACTCATTCATGATAATTACAGATCACTGAAATCCTGAATAGTAATAGAAAAATTAATATTGAATTAAATTGTCAGATTAACCAATATTAAAATTTCATGTAAATAAATCAAAAACCAATGAATACTTGAATTAAAAGGGGTAAGAAATTAAATTAAACACATAACCTCATAGTGTAGACAATCGAATAACAATTCTCCTTAAATCAGAAAAATAAATTAACCATTCATGATGGTGAATCTTCAACTAAAGAAAAGAAAAACAAAAAAAGAAAAAAAAAAGTTCTATGAGAGGAAGAAGAATAATATAGCCGTCCTTGGTTCTTTTTGAATAAATAGCAGACGTGAATAGTGTCATCCCTTTGAGGAATTGTGGAATGAGCAATAGCCTCTTTTTTTTGGAATTGTCTCTTTTTTCTGTTTTTATTTCCTATTTTTCAAAAAAGAATCTTTCCCAACAAAATAAGGACTCATCCAAAAGGTAAAATTATAGTTTTTTACTCCTACTAAAAATAATTATTTTTACTAAAAAATAAAAACTCTCCTAAAAATAACTAAAAATAAACTCAACATTCTTCTCTTCTTCAAGGCTCAATAAGATATTTACTCCATTTAGCTTCACATTACCTCTTTAAACCCATTTTGATCCAAACCTTCAAATTTAATCTTCTAAAAATAAAAATCAATAAAACTAATTATTAGAACATTATCCAGTGCAAAATTAAACCATAATATTATCAATAAATTTAACAATTTGCACATTATCAATCCACAATCACCCTTCATCCCTCTTATTTTCATTTTTACAGAAAAAACCTAATTGAGACTTGTAATCATCTAGTGCCAGATTCGAAGAAACTTATTTTGTCAGACTCTTTCAGGTACTAGTCTTTTTTTTTTTTTTTTTTTTTTTAATTTGAGGTATTTAGTGGACCTAAATTTAAGGCAAATTTTGTAATTATTTTGGAAACCTATTTTGTACCGCGTCTATTTGATTTGGGATTTGAATACAGTTTTGTATTCTTAAATTGAAGACCTTCTTTTATTTCTTTAAAATTATTTGGGAATTATTTTTTATAGAAATTGATATAAATCATTCTTTGAAATTATAGAATGGTCTGTGATAAATTAGAAGTTAGATTTGGATGGCCGGACTGACCCTTTGATGTTTGGATTTGAAAGGAAAAGTCGTGATAGTACTTGTTTGAAAATGTTTGGAATTTTGGAATATCTTGTGGTACTTTAGAACACGGAATGGAACTTACACGTATTTCAGGATAGTACGACAGTTGTCACGTGTCGGGACTTGCCATTCGGGACATGACCAGCTTATCGATTTCGTAAACTAGAATGAGTCCATGTATTTTAAACATTATCAATGTATACTAGTTATTTTTTAGAATATGAAGTTCAATCTCAATTTTAGTATTGCTATGGATTGAATTTGGATACTGAAATAAATTGAAACAATTATTTTACAAATTATATTTGAGCCAACTTTTTTTTGATACATGGACAACCAGCATACGGAATTATATTCCGATTAATCTGACCCGAAAAGCTATCGAATTCTTTTTAAGAGAGACTTCTCCTAAATATAATTTTTTTTATTCTCAAAATTTGAACATGATTCTTCATTAAGAAACATAACTTACTTTCCAACTGTCAATTAATTAAACCAACTTTTTCTTATAATACCTTTGTTATGCTCAAACAAACTCCCTTTTGGTCTTTATACCCCTAGCAAACCTTCGAAGAATACTATTGTTATTAAGTTTGAGCAACACCATGGCGGTGTCCTTGCATTTTTTCTCATGTTTAAATTAGGCCGTATAAGGCAATAGGGGTTGATTTAGTGATGTCATTTTGATCAAATCTTGAGCGGGGAATTGCAGGAGCAAAAGGAGTAAGGCTTTGTAATGATTTAATTTTATATAATAGTTTATATTAACTATATAGAAGACGGTTTATAATTAAAACTTTTAAAATTGAACAATCTTGAAAACATTACAAATCAAGTAAAAAAAAAATATTTATTTGATTTCTGTTACACTATTCGAGTGTAAGCTCTACCTCTAAACAAAATGTCTAGAGAGTACTTACATGTATGTATGTATAAACTATCGATATCTGATAATCATGTTGAATCCGATTAAATACTGTTTGAATTACGTTGGATTTTTAAGAGAATAAAATTTTTTCGATATTTATTTGCATCATACACAAGATTATTAAAAGTTGAAATTTTATTTAAATGATATGAGATATATCTATTAAACTAACAAAATATCGATAAAAAATACTAGTTATTGACAAAATGATTGATCGATAAATATTATATTAAGCTTGTTTGATTTGCTTGTGATGTAAACAAATGAATAGAAACAAACACCCGATAGACCCCCGAGGGGAGAAGTCTTCTTCCCCTGCCCTTTTTCCAAGAGGCATGTTTGGATGGTTGACTTTAGGCCCCAGCAATGGAAAAAGGTTAACATGAACATCAACATGAAATCTTAAGGATCCTTTTGGCAGCAATGGGCACAGTTTTTATAACTGTAGAAAACAGGTGGGCCCACTTAAAAGGCCCAATCTCATGTTTCCCCACATTGATTGTCTTCCACGCGAAGTCTCTGGCAGAAGGCCCACAAGCCCACGAGAAAATGAGCGTGCCAAACGAGCCGCCTCTGACCTTGACATGTGTCAAGTTTGATGGGTTTTAAGCGGCAAGCGGAGTTTGCAATCTTTTTCTTTTTCTCTTTCCTTTTGAAAAAAAAAATATATAAAAGGAAATAGAAGGACAAGTTTCGGCTGAGCGTGAGGCAGTGGAAGTACCGTGGTCCTCCGGCACGAGGGTGACACATAGACCCTTGATTCGAAAAGATAACAGGTGAGTTTACCATCTTTTAATTAAAATTTTAAAAATAAAAATAAAAATATTAAAAAAGAGTCTCTAAATTGAATATCCCATAACATGATTAGTCGGATTTTCTTGGTAAAATTTTTTAATCCCTCAATATATTTTTCATAAATTTCTCAATAATTAAATAATATCTTTTTGATAAAAAGCAATTATCAAAAAATCTTCTACTCTAGTTTAAAATTTTATGAGATTTTGATTTATTTTATTAATTGTACGAGCCAACCTAATTTTTTTTTTTAAAAGGAAAAAACTACATAAAATTTGAAGTTAATATTTATACCCAACCATCTAATAAATAAATCTTAAAATAATTATAATGTTTGACTGTTTGATTAAAATAAACAGATTAAGTCAAGCCTTTAATTAGTAAAGTCACAAACTAATCATAGATAAAGTCTACTCTTATGCACAAATTGAATCAAAATAATTAAGTTAAACATCCATTTTATTTTATTTTTTTTCATTTAATAAATCAGGTTAGATCCTTGGCCATCTTGGAGGAAGAACTTTATAGTCCCTCTTAATGTTAGCTATGATTTAATTTAAGATAGAGTGCAAATCAATTATTATTTTTTTTGATATCATGTTTTGAACACCATCCAGAATCTGAGATTTTGTCTCGACTAATCTGAACCGATCGCTGCAGTGGCTTCTTTCGGAGGGCAGGTCTCCCAACGAGGAACGTTCCATACATATGATAGCCCGATATTCCCGGCGAGAGTCGAATCTCGATCATATTTAAGGGTACTCAATCCCATATTCAATTGAGTCGTTGGTGTGCAAATCATTGATCTGATTATTATAATTATGCCAATAGTGTAGGATGGGGTTGGGCCTCTAAAGAAATTAGAGGGGCCATTTTAGATATACTTTTGCATTGGATACATTATTAGTCATTCTCCATTAGCTTTTATTTTTCATAATGACAAAAACTTTAATCATTATTTTTCGTTATATCCCGATAAATTTATAGGGTATCTGCAATAGTTTAACAGATCATGCATATCTGGTAAATACAGCTAATAAACTTTAGGTATAAAGTCAGAAATTTTAGAAGATAATGATCAAAGTTGTGAGAAGTGCATCTTAAATGTGTCACTATTTTGGCACCCTATGTGTTGCAAAACTTCATTACTTGGAATCTACTCCATGCCCTAACAAAAATATATCTTGTGCTTTTGGGTGGCCAAAAGGATAAGTTAAACAAATGGAATACAATCAATTAATTTAAGAGAGATTGAAATGGTAAAGCATTCACAACTACAATATTATGACATCCACATATCAATATTTAATTTTTAATTGGTTTAGTAGCTAAATATCGATAGCTCTTAAATAAACTTTTGGAATAAAGTTTTATATATGAATAAAACAGTATTGAGATAATTTTTTCTTTTAAGAATTCAATTCGACTCAAACTGAATTTAGTCAGTTACAATGTGATTATTGGATACCAGTGATTTATCTGAAAAATTAATAACCTGTATATAGGTGTTAATTAAGTTTAATTTCACAAACAAAAACAAACAAAAGGACAACAATTTCTAATATTTTAGCCAATCTCTACTAGACAATAATCAATCACCTAAAGCAAATCCATTGGATCATGAGAAAAAAAGGGGAAAATTACCTGGCTATGATTCCTCAAAGGTTGTAAAGGAGCCCCACAGGTCAAGCAACATGTCCCAAGTCCAGCATTAAAATTAGAAACCTTTTTGACAAAACCGACCAAAATTGAAAACCAATTCAAACTCCATCCCTAAAGCTCCTTTTGCAAGGCATGCTTTATTAGTGGTAGGAAGGGAGTCCTAGCTTTAGGACACCAATGCTATTTTTCTTCAAAGTTTCAAAGCAAAAATCAATTTAAAAAAAAAAAGGAAAAGAAAAGAAAAACACAGCTTGTCTTGAAAAAGGTTCTCCTAAAACCTTTTTTCTGTCTCATAGTGATTTGAACAGAAATAAATTCTTTTTTTAAATAATTGTATAATATTTAATTTGAACTAAAATACTAATTACCATTTTTCCAAAAAAGAAAAAAGAAAAAACCCTTTTTAGCTCCTAATTCTGCGTTCTCTCTTTTCATGAGAAATCGTGCCCACACTGTACACAAAAGAGAGACATGCATGCGGGAATATAAGAAAAAGAATAAGATTTTGGAGTGTCAACAGTCTACTGTATGCGTGCCCACCAAAACATTAACAAGTTAATACTTTCCTTAGATAAAGCTTTTCTTCTAACATATGACCTCTCTCTCTCTCTCTCCCCTTTCACATCTACATGTAGACTCTTACCTAGTATATATATGTCCTCTTTGATCTGTCCCTCTTGTTCATTTCAAACATAACATAACCTCAGTATTTGTGAGTCTAGTACTACAGACACTGTTTTGTTTTCTCAAACAATGGTTGCTGCTTCTCTCACCTTTGATAAAGTGTTCATCTATGTTTCATCACTTGAAGAGAATGAGTTTAGGCGTCTCTGTCATTTCAAAGAAACAGGTGACTTCTCTAGCTACTCATTAATGGATTTCTAGGTCCCTCCAAGCTTGGAGAAATAAGATATGGAGATCATCCATTGCATGGGGAATCAAGCACTCCTGGTCCGATCGATCTACTCTATAAATTCTTCTTTTCAATTCTTTGTATTATTTAGTTTATGATTTCCTTTTTTTTTCTTGGAGCAAAAGGCATATTAGGTTTTGCCTGGTGCCTTTATAATTATCATGAGATTATCATGATATTGTTGTTTGCAATTTTAGGATTTTTCTTTTCATGTACTTCATGTTAATGATATTTTAAGGTATATGAGTCTTAGAGTCAAGTAGTTGTTGGGATTTTCATGTATTAGACAACCAAGTTTAAGAATGTAAGGGATGCTTACATGTTTCAGATATATTTGTTAATTTATTAATTATATGTGTGTGTGTGTGTGTATTTGTGTGAATACCTCTCTTACAAGGTTAAATTTTTTATATAAATGTTTTTTTCCTATAAAGATTAAGATATTATCAAAATCGAAAATCATCGGTTCAAATCAATCTATTAAGAAGAATGTTTATCTCATTTAATATTTAATGTGTGGAATGCCCTATGAGATGGGTCAATACATGTAGAGTTATATTAAGTTATGAAAACAATATAAATATCTCCCTATTAACTTATAAACACAATATAAACAGATATGTTACAAAATAACACTAATTTGGCAGTAAACGATTGTTTTATAAAATTTAAATATATTAAGGACTCTTGATATCTATGTTTGGATGTTCTTGTCTTTTGTATTATATATATTCTTGTTCTATATTAGAGATATTTGAATATAGATCTGGTGTTGCCTCTCGCTCTCACTCTGATTCTGATTTTGACTCATCTGATACCATAATAAAAGAAAATTTAAACATAAATGATAGATGAACTATTAAGAAATTATAATACCAAGTTTTACTTCATTCTATTCTCAATTTAGATTTGTTGATCCTATTCTTATTTTAATAACCATATGAGTCATGCATGGAAAACAATGCAGGTTCACTTAATTTTTGGATTTGGCCTGACTAAATTATCTTGCTCAAAGTTTGATTGAGGACTAAAGAATATGATTAGTACCTAGTCATCCTTCATAATACAAAATTGTTGGGGTTATGGAAATGTCAATAATGGGTTAGATTAGATAATATATGAAGTGATTAATGAAGAAAATACTGCAGAATCATAAAATAACTTTGGCTTACCATCAATGTGGTACTCTAGGTTTGGGGAGACATGACCCCATGCATGAATGTAGTACTAAGGTGACTTTTCTTGAATGGTCTTTCATTTTAGCAGTATGTTTCAAAGGCATATAAAGCCAAATTTTGCTTTCGCCTGTACCAAAGAAGATTGGTTTTATTTCTCAATCACTTTCACAAATAAATGTAGATTTGAGCAAAAAGAACTTTTATTTTAAGAATTTATAGTAACAAGAAAAGGAGTCTTTATTATTACCCAAGAAGCCATTGAAAAGTCTCTTATACTTACTGTCCTCTAATTGAGTTGATAATCGAATACTGATATCGTTTAAGTAAATTCTTTATTTTATTTTTTTTGTATAAAAACATACAAATAAACGGAATCAAATTAAAAAAAAAAAGAATAAAAGTGAAGAGATTAAATCTGATTGTGTATAACAAAAATAGGCATGAAAAAGTTTTGTTTTTTAAAAATTTAAATTAATTTGAATTGAATTTAATTGGATTCAACGTTGATTTATTATATATATAAAAAAAAAAAATAACCCTTTGCTTCTTGTCGAAAGGACTACAATTGGGGGCGGGGGGGAGTTTGGGGTGGGGCATATCTTAACATACGCCCCCCCCCCCCCCACAAGAAAAGGGATCAACGATTGCTCGTATGAATAAATTTTATCAGTTGAATTAATTTTACGTCCTATTTTTGGAGCCAAATAATTTTTTTAGCCAAAGGAGAGTAAGCTTTGACCCATCATTCAGCTCTACCTTTCCGACTATTATACACCAAATTAAATTCCAAATGACCAAAATCAAGAACTTAGGCGTCATTTCCTAAAGATGGGCTCTAACCCTAGAAATTTCTTCTTGACTTTGTAATTTGTATAATAATAGAAAAAGTATATAGCCCTTCAAAAAGAAAAGAGAGAGAGAGAGAGAGAGAGAGAGAAATAGTAATGGAAAAGTATAAGTTGACTAAAAGAGGGTGTTGGATTATGCCATCTGATTCTTGGACAGATCCCCCCTACAAGATCTTGAGGCATTGAAAACATAATAAAGAGATTGTGTTCATTGTAATCATTTGCCTGTTTGTTCTTGTTTAATGGGTTAATGACCATTGATCTACTAATCAAGTGCTCCTTTATGGTTCCCTTTACAAGAATAATGTGACATTGTTAAGGAATTCAAAACATCATCTTTTGCAGTTTAGACATTATTAAGGAATTGCAAGTCCATGCGATGCGCCGATATCAAAGGTAAAATTACAAATTTTATACAAGAAACGCCACATGTCGGGCCACTGGGGCGGAGATGTCGGAGAATATAAATTTTTAGCGAACAAACATTTTTTAAAGCTCCAATGATATTTTAAAAATTTTTGACGATATTTTTGAAAATTTTAATTTATTTTATTAAATTTCAGTGAGAACGAATTATCACATAGTTGGTTATATGTCACGTTGACACAATAAAGATTTCACAATGCCAAAATTTCTAGCTCAAGAAAGAGAAAAATTGCCAAAAAAATTTTTAATTTTAGGGCTTAGCTCAAAAGAGTAATTGATGATGACCATTTGTGCCCAAACCATGAAAATTGGATATGGAATTTTTTTTTTTGGGGGGGGAGGGGGGGAACTTTATGGAGGGAGGGGGGAATCAATCTATACTTTCCTAACAGGAAAGATGTTTAACAGCAAGGCCATCCTCATGACCTTTCATGTGACAGCAGCAGACAGGTTTTGAATTTTCTTCTTTTGACATTTTCTGCTTTCTTTTCTTTTTCATAACAATCATCTTGTCAAAAGTTATTCTCCGTTGTGTAATCATATTAGATGAGTCTCTCTCCTCTGTAAAAGAGTTGATTTGCAAATTTTACCTTCCTAGACACAAGCAACAATAATTTCAATCATCAAGTGGACACAATGGCAAAAAAAAAAAAAAAAAAAAAAATGGTTGCAGGCTTGCAAGTGCAACTTCAACAATGCCATGTGGTCATAATTGATTTTTGTGTCTTGAAATGTTGGCCACAAAATCAAAAACCCATATTTGAAATTATTATGAATCATAAGCTACGGAGTTCACAACAATCTCTCCCGATCTCCATTTCTTTGCCCAAAGCGATATATTGCAATAAATTGTTTAGTGATGACCCATGAGGGTTTGTCCCCGCAAAAGCAATTCAAGCATGTTTCTCACACCATTTTAACGGTATGCTTCACAATCTCATGACAAACAAAAGAAAGAAAAGAATAGAAAAGAAAATGAAGATAAAATTAAAAATCATATTTGATAATAAAATATATGATGAAAAAAAAAATGGAAGTAAAATAAAAAAAAATGTGTTTGGTTAGACGAGTAAAAAGAATGGAATATAATCAAAATGTGTATAAATTTACTATTTTATTCTTTTTATTTTTTATTAGATTTTTAAATTAGAGAGTTTAAAAATAAATTTAGTATTTATAATTTTAAAAGAAAATCCCTCCCCTCTAAAATCCACTGGTTTGGTAGAATTGAAAAATTGTTTTCGAAGAGTTTCATAAAAACCCTCCAAAACCTTCCTTCCAATTAATTATTTTGTCAAACGTAGACTCTTTAAAAATTTCATTTCTCACCAAAACTTTTCATCCAAACAAACTATAAAAGAAATTTGAATATATTTATGAAACCGTATTAAAAATAAATTTAAACATACCACTAACATAATATTAAAAATCAAAAACAATATAAAACATGAGACCTTAATACTCCATTATTTTAATGAAATATTACAATATGTTAGATTTACATAAAAAAAAAGAAAAACTCACCATCATAGGAGTGTGTGTGTGTGTTTTTAATTTAATTTTTAATTACCTTATATGTGTTCTTTGACAGTCAATTTCAAATTTTGAAGGGGAAAAAAAATTGGGAACAAAAGTTTCAAAAAAAAAAATTCCAATTTGAATTTATTGCTTTTTGATCGGAGCTTGGCTGAATTCATTTCTAGGTAACTAATTCTATTGGTCCCAATTATTTCGGTTTGAGCTAAGCGTCTGGCTCGTTGAAGAGTGAACTCTCTCGACATGTGTTTTTTTCATTCTTAATATTTGAATTTGAGATTTTAATTAAAATAATTTAGTATTTTTCTCATTATACTAACCTGAAATTGGTTTCAATTGGTTGAGAAATATGAAAAATCAATCAACGGTCAGTTGACTTAGTGTGAAATGGCGTTAAATCTCTTAACCAAGATCATAAGTCCATCTCACGATTTGGACATGGAGCAGACTACGTTGGGAGGGTAGCTCTCTAAATGGGCCATTATAAGTATCGAATCAGATTAGTTAAAATATGATTCCAGATATCGATTGGTATAGTAAAAGAAAAAGAAAAAGAAAAAGAAATACGAAAAACCAAATGGGGGTACCAAAACCGGGCCAGAGGGACCCCAAGAAGGACGGCCCATGGAAGAGCCCCTCTATTCACTTCCGAAGGTACAAGAGTTTTAAGGCCTATATGGGAAAGGTCAACGAACTTGGATTCAACTTAATTCATTTGGACATTGTTTTATTTTAATTATAATATTTTTAATAAAATAAATGTTTTTCATAAAAATATTTAAATTTTATAAATAAAAATCAAATTTCACTAAAAATTATCATTTATCAACAAATTTTTATATTAAAAATAATATCTAATTTTAATAGAGTCAATTCTTAACTTTTTTAAAAACAGCAGGATGAATCATTCTTAAACTATTATATAGTTTCTATGCATATTAAATAGTTTTTAAAATTATATATAAATTTTTTTCTAATTTCAAAGGACAATCGCTCTTGTCCACCCTTCGTTTGCCCCCTGCAATGTTGTTTTTATCTCATTGAGTCAAATGTAAAATAGAGTTGTGAATTTGACGGTTAATCATAAGTTTGACATATAAATTTAAAACCTACCAATTATTATTATTATTTTTTTATTCTGGACTTGATCCACCGTCTAGTATCTGAAATTCTAGTCTGACTAATATAGGTCAAGTGACGGTCGGGTCCTAATTCGAAGGGAACTCTGCTAACGTCGTTTTTGTCACTCTCAAAAGTCAAACCTAAACACTTGGTGTAAAGTTCTAATCTCCTTCCTACTAAACCAATGTATCATTAATTATTATTATTATTATTATTATTATTAAGTGTTTTGAGAGTACTACTACATATATTAAATTTGAAGTTCTCATTATTATTATTATTATTGGATTTACTATATCTTAATACCATGTATTGTGGACTAGATTGAATCCTTGTTGAAAGTTGGGTCGAATAATTTTTAAAATTATATACAATTTTTTTTTATAAATTTTTTTGAAGGGGGAGTGCGACCTACCCCCTTTGCCGCTACAATATATATATTACCAAATATAAAACGTATATGTAAATTATATATTCGATCGTAAATTTAACTTACAAATTTAGATCCTTAGGGTAATTTCTTTATTATTCTTACTATTGTTTAGATTTAGAGAGGACACCGCAAAATGATAAATTTGAAGTATACATTTTTTTTTCTATTATATTCCAATATCATGCCTTGTACCAACTCCTATTGACACTGATTTCTTTTAAATAATCTTTTCAATTTAAATTTTGTATACTGAGAAAATAAGTGTTCACAAAAATTTTATCTAAGGGTTCAACTCGATTTGAATCGGACTTAGTGGGTTCAATATGATTGTCAAATATCCGTGATATAAAAAAATGTCTTATGGATAAAATTAGATATGTTATGACACTCGAGTCAAGTCGGATAATATCATACCTGAACTCGACTCAAGTGTTGATTAAGTAAATTCAACCTCGAGGTCGAACTCATCGAGCTTGCATTTTTCGAGCTCAAACTCGGTTCGAAGTGTCATTAGGTTGTGTCATTGGGTAATATTATGAGTTCAGTTAAATTACATTCTTTATTAATTAATCGATTTCGAGTAATATATTTAAGAGAGTATACTTATAAATGTAATTTTATATATAAAAATTATTTAAAAAATATAATTAATTGATTTCAGATAGTTTGACGAATTTTTGAACTTGACATAGTATAAGCTCGATCTCGAGCTCGATGCCAACTACTCGAGCTCGAATCGAGTTTTGATCGGAAACTCATGACATTATTCGAGTCTTATAACATCCCTAGACGAGACTAAATCCTAGTCCAAAGTGACTCGTGATACTACCCCAAGTCTCGTGACACCCGTAGATAAGAATGAATCCCAGTCCAAAGTGACTCATTGTGCCTGAGGTTGAGTGCTGGAGCCGCAAAGAACTCAAATTGGGCCCTTTATGATCTCTTCACCCAAAAAAAAAAAAAATTTGCAACTTGACAATCTTTTCAACCAATTGAAGACGTCTGAAGTACTCGAAAGACCTAAAAAAAAAAGTGGGTTTTTGCAAGGAACTCTGTGTCGCAACAGTCCTTTTACTAGATCAAGCCCATATGTTCATTTAAAAAAATAAAAGTAATATAAAAAAATAAAAGTCATAAAACCTTTTTCCCCCCCCCCTTTTGCTTTTATGGGCTTTCATCTTTTGAAATATATGTGTGGTTTTTATTGTAAATATTGCTTTTCTGACCAGAAAAATGTCCCACCATAGTCTCATGTGATGGATTCTTTGACCCTTTTTCTAGTTCTAGGTGCAATGCACTGTCCCCAGTCACTCATATCCCATACACATGTTTCTTTTTGGTTTCCCTCCTCCTTAAAGCAATTCCTTTTTTATTTTTTATTAATTTATTTGACACAAGTGTTTTGTATCATGCCTATTTCTAGCTTGAATTTAATTTTATCTTAAACTAATCCTTTTTTAGACTAGTAGCTTATCTCTCTCTCTCTATTTTTTTATAGATCACTTTTCTTATTATAAATATATTTGAATCATATTTTTTTGTTTTATTATTATTATTATATTTATCTTTCAGATGATTGATCTTAAATTTTGATATTAAAACTCAATTTATTATTGTTGTTGTAGACTATTAAATATTCGATAATGATGTTACAGATTAGATTCGATTCAAATCTATTTAGATTATAAATCTTTATTAATATCTATTTTTTTTATTCATAATATTTAAATTTAAAACCTAAACCGAACAAGTTGGGCGTAAGTAGTGGTTCAAACTCTAGTATGCTTGAAATTTGACACTCCACCTTTTTTTTTTCTTTTTTCTTTGGAAGTAAAATCATACGGCTGAAGTCAGAGATCAAAGGGAAAATTTATTTGAGTAAAACAAAATATCACATGTTTTTAAAAATATAATTTCAGAAATGAGTATTATAATTTTTAAGAAGCAAATAATATCTGTAGTTATAATTTTTAAAATTATACATAATTCTTTTTTTTTTTTTAATTAGAGGGGCAATTGCCTATTGTCTCTCTTTATTTACCCATGATTGATGCCAAATTACATATGGGTTAGGTTTGTAATTAAGTGAGTGATTCATAAACAATTCTAACTTTTAAAAGCATTTTATCTTTTTTTTTTTTTTTTTTTTGTATATCTAGCTTAAACTCGAGTTTATTATAAAGAATAAAGGAGGAGGATGTCAGTCACTTGAACTAAAGTTTATCGGCTAAAAAGTACTTTATCTAATTTAGCTTAATGCTTTCAATTATTTTGCTAAATCTCTAAATGAAATTTTCGGTTCATAAATGATATATGAAAAATATCAAGTTTGAACAGTTTCCAGCTCAATTTATTTACTTTCTTATACAAATCTCTTAATAATTTAATATAAATAGGAATATTTAGCCTTTTTCATATGATCATTTTTCTCTATATGATTGCAAGATTTGGAATCTGAATCCATAGGTGATTTTCCCATTCTCACCAAATTCCAATTTGATAAAAGAAAATTAAATATTACCCTGATATTATATTTAAAATAACTACTTTGATTTAAATACGTACTATGCTTTTGATAGTAATATTAAAATTTACGTATATAAATTTTTAATATTTATTGAATTTTGAAGCTTTGACATTTCCCACATGCATGCCACTGGACTGGCCGCCTAGCTATGGTAAGGCATGGAAGATAATTAATGTGTATCTTATAGATAATATAAAAATTTAAAAATGATTCATTAATTAAGTCATGCATATGATTAGTTTATATAATAATTGAGGGAAAAAATAATGACATATGTTGTGTCTTTTGATGTGCCACGTGTCAATCATCAATAGACAATAGCTTTTTTGTGTGTCAGAAAGCCTTACGGGACGAGTATAATAAGCATAAGCAAACCCACCGTCTTCTCTCTCTTTCTTTCTCTTCTCTCTGTCTCATCCCAGTTGGTCACCGGTGAAGCAAGTTCCATTTTTCCAGGGACTGCTACAAAGTGTTGTCCATGGACATGGACTTTTGGGCTTCAAGAGTTCACTCTGCTAAACACTTCACTGCTGTCCAAGCTGCTAAACTTAACTCAGGTTCTTTTACTTTTTTACTTCACCATTATTGGTTACGCTGATTTTTACTATTTGTTCATCTCTGACATTCTTCCGTGATGTTTCAGCTTTTCTGGGTTTTTTTTTTTTTTTTCCCTTTCCTGATTCTGAGGTTCAACTTTTTAATGCGGTTTATACCTTTTTATCTCCACATTTCATGAATTGGGTTTGGAAGATTTTCTTTGGACTAGTTGGCCTCAGATTTGGTAATTCAGATTTTTCTTTTTTTGGGTTTTTGTTATTTTGATCAAAAGGTTCAATTTTTTAAGATTTGTACATTTTATCTGAATGCGGAATTTAAAGGTCCAAGGTTCAATTTTCTTAGGACTGGTGATTTTAATCCTACGTGGGGAATTTTCTTAGGAATAGTTGGTCTGAGATTTGATTATTCGTATATATTTTTTTCTGGGTCTTGTTATTTTGCTTAAAAGGTTCAATTTTTAAAGGTTTTGTACATTTTATCTGAATATTCCCTGAATTGGGTTTTCTTAGGAATAGTTTTGTACATTTGCTCCTAAGTGGGAGAATTTCCCAAGTGGGGTTGCAGCTGCTTTGTGATTTTCTCAAATAGAAGCTTTGATTTGGGTTGGGAAATGCTTATCTTAAAAGATCCCTCATTAAATTCCGGTCTTTAATAACTTCCAGATTTTCATTTGGTGAGCAACTTGACTGCTAGTTTAAGCCTCTTGTAGATCATGATAAACAAATTGGAGAATTGATTTTGGCCTAATGATTCATAAGCCAAATAATTGGAGGTTCTTGTAGAGAGCACACTTCATATAATTTGGTATACTAAAAATGGAGAGCTTTAGATGTTACACTATCTTCCCCATAAATTGTTGTATAAGTCTGCCTTTCAGCAATTCCTTTCTGCCATTGAAGCATAGAAATAGAATGCAAAGTGGCAGAAAAGCTAGTATTTCCCTTGGGAATACCTTTTTTGTTATGCTTCATTTGATGTTGATGTCAATTTTCTGTTTAAGTTACTCCATTTTGGGTGGGGGAATTTGGATTAAACTTCAACTTCCAACCACTGGGTCTGTCTTTTTTGGGCAGCTATTAAAGTCTATGCAGCAAAAGATGTTCTGACTGAACTGTAAAGTTGCCAATCTATCTCAGAAGCAATACAAATATGCTAAGTTTTATCTGTTGTAGGATGTTGATATCTGCATTTGTCCATTGAATTTCAATATTCTGTCTTTTTCATTTTTGTGTCTATGGTGAACTCTTAAAATAATTAATCATGTACAGTTAAGTGACTCTAAATATTACAGAGCACCATTTATTCTTGGATGAGTCTGAAGGAGAGGATGATGCAAGAGCTTACTTTCCCTGCCCTTTCTGTTGCATCGATATTGATGTCTATGGGCTTTCTACTCATTTGCAAGAAGAACACTGCTTCGATGTCCGAAATGCAGTAAGTGTTCACATATGTTCAGTTGTATTGTAGTTCACATATTACGTAGGAATCATGAAACTGACTTAATGAACTATTTTCTAATGTTAGAACCTAGATTTCTGCTGTCTTCTCACTTCTATTGACAAAGTTCTATTTGGCAGAGTGAATAATTTTCATTGTCACTCTCATGCTCCGATGCAATTGAAGTCTTAACAAAACTGCATCTGTCTTCTGTAATTTTGATTTTATTATCAAGGTAATAAATAATGGCTTGGTCATGACTTCACATTACAATTTCAGGTTTGTCCTGTATGTGCCGGAAACTTGGGCAAAGATGTAACTGCACATTTTATGGTGCAGCATGCTCATTCTTTAAAGGTACCAGCCATGATATGTTGTTTGCTTGTGTGACATATAAACAACATATTTTCTGTATCTAAATATGAGTAATAAATGGCAGCGGAGGCGAAAATCTCAAAAATCAGGCTTTTGGAGTAGTAGTCCATCAATTTTTGGCAAGGATCTGCGGGAAATAAGCTCACTTATAAATGTCAGGGGAAATGCTCATGAATCTGCACCTGATCCATTGCTTTCTCCATTTTTTTATACAATACCCTTTACGGAGCAGAAAGGTAGCCCACTAGATGAAAATTCTGGTGCCGATGTTTCAGCCACCTCTGAAACGAAAAGGTATTTTTTTTCTCAAACTGATTAACATCCAATATCCTCAAGTTCAACGAGCATGATAATTCTAGATGTTGGTACATTTAAGAGTGGAAACATGCGAACATGAATAATAGTATGGATACAAGGCTGACAGTGATAACTTAAAAGAAACAGTAAACAAACAAATGCTTCTGACAGTAGTTGCCTAGTGATGGGACATAGCCCACCACTTAATCCAATATAGGATCGAAGGGTCCAAGCCCATGTGGCCCACAATGTGAAAGGGGTCACTCCCCTGAAGCTAACGACTGAACAACTACCAACTGATGAACAGATGCCGCCTAGTGTTCTCGAACGATTATCCTCAGCAGTTGCTTAGTTAATCTATTGAAGGATCTCAGACACCCCATCTCTCGAACGAAAGGGTCTTAGTTGCCCCCACCTATCAAGCAAGATTTTCCAAGTGGGATTTACCTTCCCGATCGGGTACTTAGTCCCTGGTTCACCATATAGACAATCCCCGAAGGCTCCGCATTGGCTAAATGACCATCCGAAGGCCAACGGCCTTATCGATCCTACGGAAAGGTCAAAGCACCCCAACAACTCTGATTCCCTGAAGAGCAATATCTCTAGGATCCTTCAGATAAGTAAGGATTTCCCGAGTAACGAAACTTTCCATAAGGAAGGTGGGGTTGTAACTCCCGAAATTTTCGGGTCATCTCCATAAAGAAGGTAGGGTTGTAACACTCCGAAAGCATACGGCTCTATCAGGTATAAGAAATTCTCAAGCCTTCTAAGTCAGGTACACTCTCTCGGTCTTATACATTGGGCACACTAATCACAAAGAACCTCTCCCTCTCTAATACTCTCAGTCTGTTTCTTTATACTTTGAAAACTGCTCGTCAGAGCCTGCTTCACCGGAGTATCATCCGACAGTTTTTGTAGGTCTCACATCTTGTCGATAGCAACTTGTCGACGGCAACTGTTCGAGTTATCAAGGAGCCGGTATTTATGGAGCCACAATCTATCTCCAACACCTAGCTTGTCATTATGGCATAATGGTTTTATCCTAATGCTAGCTACAAGAGTGTTACTATAGTACACTGGTAGATGTCAAACCAACAAAAATAAAAATACTTCACAAAAAATGAATTTAGGGTAAGTAGATTCGTATCCACAGAGAAGAGGCGGATTTATCTCATAAATATATATATATATATATATATATATATTTATAGAGGTCGAGAAATTCTCTAGAACTAACAAAATAAATAAATCAATAAAATTAACTAAAGCAAAACAATGAAATAATACCAATTGAAAGAGAAAATATCAATGAGAATAAACTCTAGCCAAAGGAATTATTTCCACCTTGATATATTTGATTGATCATTGATACAAAAATTACTCACATTGTGTAAATAAATTGGTTATAACCGCACAAAACGACGAATCTCTCCTTATTTCTTCGGTAGTTAAGATATTATCATTAATTAATTCCCTAATCGAAAGACAATCTAAGAGATCTTCGTTGGATTTAGTGTTTCGGCAGTCTTAAGATCTAGAGAGACCCAATTCTAATTAACAAATATTAATTTGGATTTATTTAAATTAGATTATTTAATCTCATAATATAAGTTAAACCGTTTGTAGGGCCATAAAAGCATGTCAATTACCACTTTATTAAAAACAAACAAATCTTACCGTTTTTAATTGGTTGTTAAATGTTCTAGAGATTATCAAATATAGATCTCTATTCAATAAACCCAAAACAATCATAAATATGAAGGAATAAAGATTAAATAAATGCTTACAAAATATTAAGCCAATAATCTCAATTAGATCTTACAATCTTCATTCATCAGGCTTCAATAATCCTTTGACTAGAAAAGAATTTTAGAACAAATACATGAAGGAATAAGAACTCTAAAAAAGAGAATTACAACGAACGTGAGTCTTTTGGAAGAACTACAATCAATGTCTATCCCTTTGGAGGGCTTTCAAACCTCTTTTAATAGGAGTGGATTTCCTATTTTAAAAGAAAGTCTTCCTAAATCTCCCTAACTACTAAAAGAAAATATTTTAATTGGTCTAAAAAAGATAAACATTCTAAAAGATAATATTCTAAGAGATTTCAAATAAAGGAAATTCCTAAAAGATAAATAATTTTGAAAATTAAACTTCTAAAAGAATTATCCCTAAATATTAGGAATAAATCAACATTTTGAAAATTTTTAATGCTTTCAAATCAAATTTCAATTTCCTTGAAATTTTGTGCAAACAAGGAGAAATAATGTTGATTTGGCATCTAGAAAATTCTGCAATAGTTCCCACGATTTGCGTGCCCACACGCTAATGAAAGAGCATTTTTGTCCATTTTTTTCCATTCTTTGCACAATTTCTCCAAATTGGCTCCTTTTTTTTTTTTTCCTTTTTCTTCACAAGTGTTCTCTATCAATCCATCAAACATCATAAAATATAACAATTAGTGTAATATTTATTCAAAAATCAAGCTAAATCAATTAAGATTATTACACCAATTTATACCCTATCACACACTGCTTAATATTGCTGCTGCTGCTGCTTCATTTTTCTTTTCTCTTTCCCTGCCTTGAAGGCCTTTTTGCTTGTTATTCATTTTGCTTGAAGTCTGTGCTAGATGAGCTTCTCCTCTTGCTGCTTAAGCCTTGGGTCTATGTCATAATGTTATGTGTGTCAAACTGTTCTCAATTGCCTTGTCCGTTACTATAAACTCCTCTTTTGTAACACCCCCAAGTCCTCACAAAAAGAAGTGCTGCATTGTTGTCATTTCTGTTATTGTTACCTATTAGAGAATTTGATTTCTACCTTAAAAGCAAGCTGTTAAAGGTAGAAAGACTTGGTGTTTGTATACCTCACCCTCACAGAGTGGGCAGTGTGGATTTAATGTCCACCCTCATTGGATGCCTGGCCGAAACAGGTAAGCCCAATAGAAAGGGCCAAGGCTCTTTGGAGTTAGCTGATACAACATAACATTATCAAAATCAGGGGAGGGGATGGGTTGAGAATAACATCTGGTTTACCTGAGTGCCAGCTCACAATCTTGAAAGCAAGAGTTGTTACATTACACCAAGATTCCAATTTGGGGGAAAGAGATCAACCCCATTTAATTGGAGTATTTCAAAATGCTCCTTGGGAGTGGCCTCAACTTAGAGAAACATATGTATCAGGCTCTCTACTTTCCCTGAAAATCCTGGCTGTCATTGAGAATCACTATTAACTCATGACTCCCAAAAGTGTTAGGTGCATCTTGATGCTGATGGAAGGTCATTTGTTGAACAAAGTTCAGTTAACAATATAGTGATGTCTTTTGTAGGAGGAATTGTGAGATCTGCGGCTTTGTCCTTAAGACCTGACACACATGCTTAAGAGCACACACTTCAGATGCGCTGATGTTACAGCACTGGCCTCTGTGAGGCCAAATTAGATTCTACCATGATGTATTGGCTTGGTTGAGAATGCTGTTTTATGGCATTGGCATTATGCGGAACTAGCTTCTATCATGATATATAGGCTTCCTATTGCTGCAATTTTAGCAGCCTGGTTTGTGAAGTTCCTGACACAGGGATGGCTGTTTTCTAGAAGTTTCTTTCTCCCATGACGTAGTCCATACGTTTTAATCCTGTGATTTTTCATATCCTCATTTGATGAAAATTTCTGATTAATAGCCATAAAATCAGTAATAGCCCCATTGCTCTTCTGTTGTTTTATGTTGGGTTTATCATTTCTTCATCACTCATCCTTTTCTTAGTATCCAACTGTAGTATTTTTTGGGAATTAGAAATACTAGAAAAGAAAACGCAGTATGTCTAGAACTACCGAACTTTACTGTAGAATTGTGCGAATTGGTCTTGTTACTCTTGCTTATGCTTTCCATAAGCATGCTTTCCTTTTTGTTGGCTTCTGTCAAAGCCAGAAAAAAGGAAAAAGGGGAGGGGGTGTTGCAAGGGTAGGGGGTTGAACTGGCAGGCTCTGTATTGTTGTCGCTTCTTTCTTTTTTTTTTTTTTTTTGGGGGGGGGGGGGGTTTCCCTCCTCCTCATAGGCATAGGCAGGCAGTAGATGGTTGAGTTGAATGAGTTATTTTTCTTTCGGGTTATGAAATTAACAACCATGTTTCATTTGAACCTTGATTTTGCTGAAGCTTAATACATAGTTTTCATCACAAATGTTAACATCCTCTCAATTGTGAAACTTCATGATTTTGGGGTTGACTGACGCTGATAGTCCATATATATGCAGTGCGCAGCCATCAATGTTGGATGAAGAGCAAGATCAGGATCATGAAGAGAGGAGGCAGAAAGCAGCATTTGTTCAGCAGTTGATGCTATCAACCATTTTCTAGACACTTCTATGCAAGTTGTGAAGCATTCTTCCCCTAGTTGCAGATATTCTTATGAATCGTATCCTTTCATCAACAACGATGCTATGTCGAGGGACACCGTGCTTTACTAGTGTTGCTTGATGTTAGGAACTCAAAATAGTACCAAGTGTTGTAGTTCCTCATAATCAATATATATGAAGAGAGGCCAATGATTGTAGTCGTGCCTCAAACGTTTGATTTGAACTTCTATATATATATAAATCAATAGCTTGTTCAATGGCTTTTCCATTTTCAGAATAAGAAATGCTTACTGTTCTGGAGGGTGAACAGCTCTTCCCGAGTGCCTAATTTTGAGCATCATATTTATGTAAATTTGGAAGCAAATCCTTCATGTAAAACTCAAGCACTCAAAGTAGAACTGCAGAAATTCAAAAAAAAAAAAAAAATGGGAAAGACCAATGAATCACAACTCCAGGAAAAGGTTAATCAAGGCAGAAGAGGGGACGATTATTTTTTCACAGACAAGCTTTATAAGACCCTATCCTAGGCCAATGTAGTAGCAACTGCTCAGTTGACTAGCCAGCAGAAGCCTAGGAGGATCACCCTTACAACAACTGAGACTTTTACTGAACGTCCGAAATATTTTTGCTGCATACAGATTTGGATTGGTGAAAAATTATCTACAACCATTATAAGCTCGTCAATTGAGCAACCAACGACAGGACACTACGAGCTGAATGAGCCTTGCGGATGATAGCAGCTAGCAGTCAGTCCTGATCTCGTTCTGGTTTCCATTGACGAATATGTTGTCACATTTCAGATCCCCACGATGAATAACTGGTGGATCATGACTGTGAAGATAAAAAAGAAAGACCCTCCAAAAATCTTCAGTCCTCTCAAGTCAACATTACCTGAGCCAAATTTCACAACAATGGCCAGTGTGTGTGAGTTTACACAACTTTGGAAAAAGCCTGTCATTATGAATGTAGCTGGAGGAATTGCCATTGAAACTCTTAAAAGAAATAATAACATATGTTATACATTAGCACGTCATTTATTGAAATACTGTTACAAATTTTTAAAATACCATTAAAAATTTTAAAAACGCTGTTAAAGATTTTAGAAACATTTAGTTGAAGTTGGAGGGTTTGATAATTTTGATTTTGGTATGTTAAGTTGACCCCAAGCAAGCCCATTTTATAGAGGGCGAAGGGAGGGTAGGCCCCAATTCTATTCAATGGCGCATTAAAACTGTGGTGGGCCCGTTATTGTTATTATTATTATTATTTATAATCGATCAATATCCGTAATTATATTTTGATTAATCCAATTTTAATATTATTGGGTTTCAATATAAGATAAGCTCTTATAATATAATTTTTTAAAATTTAATATCCTTAGGTTGCCTGTTTATTATTGATTTCAGATCATGAATCGAAGACTACCATACACATAGATGCAATGGGAGACGTGAAGCATCTTCATTCTGGTGTTTAAATGAACGTGCACGGCGGTGACACTAGACGGTGCAAAGAGTATATATGCAGATTAGCGTTGCAAAATGATGATGATGATGCATCAAAAGCAAAAAATTAAATAAAATGAATCATCTTAGCTAATTTTGCCTTAACCATGATTAGCAATGTAAGATATATTCTTTCGTTTTTTTATCGATTGATATCTGGATTTTGTTTGATTAATTCGGTTCGAATATTATGAGATTCATTGAGGGATTCATTCTCTCAGATTTTTTTTATCTTCGATTCAAAAAAGTTTGAGTATGTAATATTCATTTATATTACCATATTTTGGCTAATTTTGTAGGGTACTATAATAGGCCCTTAAGAAAATAGTAGTTCTTGTGACTTGATGTTAGGGTAGGAGTAATTAATACTTATCCCTTTTTATAATTAAATATTGAAGTGATTTATTAAATGATTAAAGATGAAGGCTCCAAATTCAAAATTAAGTTTCAGCTCTTTATAAGTCTTTTAGAAGCATCCTTTATTCTACTAATTAGTTGAATCATTTAGATCAGAAATTACAAACTTTATATAGGGTATATGGATTTAATAAAATATTTGAAAAAAAATACAAAGTACGACCCGGAAAAAATCGAATATTGTATCAAACTGGATTTGATCTTTTTCTTTAATTTAGTCTTTAATTTTTTTTTCCTCGAGTGAATGAATTATTACTAATTATATCCCATTTTTCTCTATTATTTTTCTCGTAAATTCAAAATTAAGTTTATTAATTTAAGTTTTTAACCATACTTAACTTATATATTCTAATTAATAATCACACTAAGATAAAATAAAATGCTTTTTTTATTTAAGTATTATGTTTTATTACTCATTTAAAGAAAAAAATCTTAAATTTTTAAATTTTGTGTTATTTTTCATACCGAAATTTATCGTTTTAATTCAAAATTCAATTTTGTAATGTTATTGTATTCCTAGTGTCATCTTCATGTGCAACCTTATTCTCACTTGGTCCTCAAAATTGTAATTTCAATGTGGAACATCAACATCCCCTCAAAAGAAAATTAAAATTTGTTGCAATTGAGTCCTAAGTTCAATAATTGCAATTGAGAGAAGTTGGGTCTCTCTTGATAGATATATACTTCACAAAAATTTGAATTGAGAGGATATTTCTCACCACAAAAATAATTTCACCTCATACTTTTAATATATTTATTTTGAATTATATATTTTAATTATAGTACTTTACACCTATTGGCACATTTTTCTAATTTATTTGCAATACTGTCTTAAATTCATTTCATTTTTATTGTAGAATTTAGTGAAAAATATTTGACAGATCGTTGTTCTTTAATACCTATAAGTATTAATTTTATGTTAATAATGTCGAAAATCTAAACATATAACATGAAGGCATTCACATTGCACCATGCAAGCCGAGACCTAGAGAAGGCCTACCTATATAACATGAAGGCCAAAATATACCAACATTTGGTTGATTGGTACAGTGGAAAAGTTATTGCGATTTCTTAATCAAACGTTTGAGTTTGAATCTCTTTTGAAATATAAAAAATTATATTAAAAGAGTCTCCTTCTAAAGAGACCCAACATCAGCTCCGATCAGATTAATCAAAATAAAATTTCAGATACTGAATGATGAACTAAGTTAAGGCGCGGGGAAAAAGAAATGAAGGCCAAAATGTGAAAGATAGAACATGAAAATTATATAAAGGCTTTTACCTTGTACCTCGGAAACCCCAAGAGATTTAGTAACCATGGTTATAGTATAGTATAGTAAAACGTTGCATGTTTAGGATATGCATTTCCAGCAAAATGATATTTAAGTCAGCTATGAGTTGGCAAATGAACAGAAACCTTATGATGAAACCATGAACTTTGAACCAATCTGTGGGCTCTTTGATATTAATCCCATCCGTTTGAACTTCTGGTGCAGAACATGACTTGACCCGCAACTGCAAGAATTTTTCTGCATCCGACACCCCCCAAGATTCCCCTGCTACTCTCTCTGTCCCCCCCCCCCTCTCTCTCTCTCTCTCTCTCTCTCATATATGCAATGCCTTTGTAGACAAGTAAGAAAGTTGACGCCAGCATGTATAAATCAATAGAAAAAAGCCACAAGGCAAAAGAAAGTCAAGATGACCAATGTTGGGAATCCAACCGCTGCAACTTTTTTATTTGTTTCCTTCCTTCTTAACTATTTTCTGATTTTTTTAAAACCTTTTCAGCCATTAATCGCACTATATGTATTTATTGCAAACATTTTCTTATAACAACTTGTCGATCCAAATAAGAATGAAACCAAAAATTTATACAGAAAAAGAAATATAATATATATTTCTAGACATTATTTTTAGTAAAATAAATAATAATAAAAATTATAAAGTTTTAAATAATATAGATATAAATATTTTTATAAATTAGGAAAACAGTTATGGTTCCCCTTCTTTCCCTATGGTGATAACATGAATTCAATAATTCAATTCATAATTTTTCAGGATCTTTATTTTTCAATAATTTCAAAACATATAAATTCAATCATTAGTCTTTTTTTTTGGGGGCATGTTTCATTGATTACTATCAATATGATTTTTTGTTTAAATTATGAATATCTGATAATATGTTGATTTTAACTAAATTCAATTTGAATCGGGTTGAATCTTAAAAAATAAAACTCTTCCAACATCTTTTTTTTTTATATATATAAAACTTGAATTCAAGATTTTATTTAAGAGATTCCATTGTCCAATGATAGGATTAACTAGATATTGATATTATTAATATAATTTTATTAATATAATATTCATGCAATATTTATTATTATGATAAAAAAATATTTATTAATACAATATTCACTACTAAATCCTGGACTAAATCTATTTATATAGCCCATTTATATAATTTATTACACATATTGAGTAATATTTAATATTTCTTATTTTTTGTTTTAATGGTTTCCAATTTATGAGCTTGACTTTTATTGCAAAAGGTGGTAAAGAAGTAGCTGTTTGCCTTTTGCCATGCATGGAAGTGAGAGCTTTTAACTCAAGAAAAAAGAAGGGCACGACCACATTGGATTCTCAAAAGTTGTCCCTAAAAGAAACTCTTAAATAGAAGTTAAAAAATAGGTATTTAGTAGAACTACACCTTAATTAAGAGAAAATTAGAAACTGTTGTTAGGTCGGACGGTGTAATGGTTATAATACCTTACCTTTAATCTTAAAATCTATAATTCAAATCATTGTGTAAAGAAAAAAAAAAAAACCTGTTGCAAGTATATTTCAACATAATTATATAATATATATACATAAATATATTTAGATATATTTTTTTCCCTTTTAGGTTTTCTAAAAAAAAAGTTGTTCTTCACTCCCTCTCATTCAACTGCCATCCATTTGCCAGTTTGCAGTTTATATGATTTTTTAAATCTTTCAATACTGCCAAGAACACCTCTGGCAGCATCTGTGACTCTGGCAAACACACACACAAAAAAAAAATAATAATAATAAAAGGAAAAAACAGCAAAAGGCTCTCACTTTCTCAATGCTTATATTCTCACTCTCAGTTCAACATTTTCTTTGTCCAAACTACTTCTACCATACTTGCTCATATATACAACACTTTCTATGCAACATGATGCAAGACCCTATTGGAATCCCTTCATGTTTCTCATCCAGCGATAAGCTAGCCGATGAATTGACTGCAGTCACAAGGTCAGGACAGAGCATTTTCATGTCTACTTATCGAACAAAGGTCGCAGATCAATGTCGTTTAATCACTATAACATGGTGCAGAAACTTGTTAGTCCATGGCCTGTCTTTGGCAGTTGAGGGACAAGAAGGAGAAAATCAGTATAGCTGCAAAGTAGAGCTAAAGCCTTGGTACTTTTGGAGACAACGAGGTTTCAAGCATTTTATAGTAGACAGCAAACAGGTTAACATTTTTTGGGATCTCAAGAATGCAAAATTCAATGGTGAGACCGAGCCTAAAGAAGATTACTATGTTGCAGTTGTTTGTGATGAAGAGGTTGTGCTTCTTCTTGGTGATATGAAGAAAGAGGCTTATAGGAAGACCGGTTGTAGACCGGCTTTGATTGATCCTATATTGGTGTCAAGGAAGGAACATATATTTGGTAAGAAGAAGTTTTTGACAAAAGCTAAGTTTCATGAGAAGGGTAGGTTTCATGAGATTTCTATTGAGTGCAAACACGGGACTAGTCATGGTGGGAAAATTAGTACTAGTACTAAATATGTTCCAGAAATGGAGATAAGGATTGATGGGCATTTGGGAATTCATGTGAAGCATCTTCAGTGGAAGTTTAGAGGTAATGATTCAATTCAGATTAATAGATTAAGAGTAGAGGTTTATTGGGATGTTCATGATTGGCTTTTTAGTCCTGGATTAAGGCATGCATTGTTTATCTTTAAGCCTATTTTGCCTTCCCCATCTCCATCTCTCTCTGCATCATCTTCTCCATCATTGTATTCACTTACATCGACTCCATTGTTGTCTCAAACAATGAGTTCTACTTCTTTGGAGGGTTTCAGTACTGGTGGGTCTTCTGAGTTTAGCTTGTTTCTCTATGCTTGGAGGATAGAGTAAGATGATATGCGTTCACTGAGAGGTTCATTTTAGAAGACAGCCCCGGCCGAGGTTCTGGTACCTTCTGATTGATCAAATCTTTTGTTGCATATCCTTTTATGTGATGTTTTAACTTAATCAGAGTGTTATCATGAAAAAAAATTAAAATTGAAATAGTTCTCAAGAATAGCACAAACAGATAGGATAATACAAATTGGGATGAGAGAGAGAGAGAGAGAGAGGGAGAAAGAGAGGGGGGGTTGAGGATTGGTTGGTGATCACATGGAGGAGGTGGGGTCCATAGAAGAGGGGTTGGAAGTTAGTAACAGCTGGGAATGAACAAGTTGGCATAAATGGACAGAAGATTGGTTCATACACATGCCCAATAATTCCACATCTAGAGGTATCTCCCATGTCTAGATCTGATCTTGATAACAGAGCATTCTGCTCTCCCAAAAAATATTTCTTCCAAAAATAACACAAATTTCCCTCTTTTTTGTTGTAATTTCAAACTGAAGTTGACAACAATGTTCATACTTATGTGAATGTCTGTATCTGTCAAAAACACTGTAATCATGTGAGAGGATTGAAAAAAGGCTGGAAGCTGTAGATGAACATGCAAGTCAATAAATTGGTAGAAGTTATACATGCTTATCAACTTTTTTTTGGTTCAAGGTTTTCATTTTTTTTTGCCTTTCTATTTTTGCTGCAAATATTGATGAACTAACTTGTTTGTTGGCTAAAAATTTTAAGGGCATTTTTTTTTTGTTGCATTTTCAACAGTAATTAGTATAGAAGTGGAACTCTTATTCTGACTTTCTGCAACCAAATGTTGCAGAATTTAACTTTGAAAAGAGAACAGCTAACAACTGTAAGCCGCGTGTTAGGTACGAGGGGAAAAGGAAAGGTTAATGTCAAACAACAAATGACTAGTATAATCTACAGTCCAGACCATACAAGACCTTTGAGAAACTTTTGGCACTTGGCTTTTAAAATTTTCATGTAAATAGTAGCTGCATGTCTCTGCAACATTTGATCTGCACCTAAAGACCCTCTATCATTGCAAAATTTGCATTACATTCATCTCATTCGCACTCCACATTTTTCCTTTTTTTTTGGGGGGGGGGGAGGAGGCAGGTATGGTATAGGAGTTTGAGAAGAGAGAATCAAAGTATTCTTGCACATGACTTAGATACAAAGGTATGAATCCTACAAAGGATACAAAGATCTGTCTCAGTTCACCTTAACAAGATGACTTGAACTTAGGTTCTTATGACAACAATATTGAATACTTTATCACTTCACCATCAGAGAACCAGGTAGAGGTCAATGCGCCATCATCAAAAGTTTCTTCTGATTATGGCTCTGCGTGCATGATGTCGCTTCTTGTTGTACTAAATATATCCAGTCCTACTATAAAAGCTCTAAATGGAGGCATTTTAAAAGCCACTTAAATACACAGTGAAAAACTTTCTCAAAAAGCATCTAGTCCAATTCTGAGACCAATCATGGCAAAAAAATGAAAATCTGCAATTTATATATTATATCGGCAATTGTCACCGACAACAAACAATGAAAAGGTTCACGAGTAATACAATAGCTTGTTTCTATGTCACATGACCACCTATCACCATCTCTTTCTGTTAAGACTTGATACAAAACAATATAATAATCACCATCTGAATAGCTACCCCATCTTTCTAAAAAATTCAGAGTGCAACGAAAAGATATAACAGCATTCAATGGAGGATTCGAACAAGGCTTCAAAATTGCTTGTTTTGTTATTCAAGCCTCTTTCTTTCATCTTCTGCTGCTACAAATACATACAGCACTAGGCAATTGTTCTTTTGCATCACTTTTGACCAAAACCAAACCACTTTGCCAGGAAAAATGGCTTATTTTGTTTACGAGGGGCATTATTTGCTGCTTGTGCTGGTGCTGCAGTTGGAGCTTGGGCTGGTGATGGGGTCTGTTTACCTGCAAGAAGGGAGTTGTTTAAGTTAAACCAATAAAAATTTGATGGTCAGTTACATATGAAAGGTTTCTCTTTCTTTTGACCTTGAGAAATAGACTAGTATAATGGATTCTGTAGATTTTGCTACAGCTTTAAAACATCAAAGAATTGCAACATCAGAAATTTCTAGGAGAACCAAGAGCCAAATAAGTTAAGATTTTTTTCTAGAAAACACATAAAACTTTTTCTAGAAAACACATGAAACAGTTTTCCAGGCCCATTTCAGTTTCCATGTAGCCATTGCCACGTCTCCAGGCCCCGTACGAGATAGTTGTGTTGCAATTAATTGACTGTGCTGCATTGGAATACAGTGAAGATTCCAATATGGAATGGAGTTAATTGCGATTCACATGGTTGATATTCTTTAGTAAAGCAAACATGTGGGAGGAGCACGAATGCACCTGCTGGTAACATAATTTAACATGCATGTCACTACTGAAGAATATTGCTGAAACTCCTTGTGAAGGATTTTCTCTGAAATTACATGACTAAGAAAAGAAAGAAAAGTTGGAATGCCTCCAGTATAGATGGAGGTGATAAGCTGCAGATTTCAACAGAAATTGCAACTTGACACTAATGGTTGTGCCATTGGAGATTTGTTCACTTCAACAATAGGGCATTGAAGAATATAGAAAAGATATGATGAGAGATCATCTATAGCTACAAAAGCAAGTTAGTCACTGTGAAAGTTATCTTCTCAGCAACCAGAATAGACAGCCTTTCCTTTTAGAAAGGCCTGGAGAGAAAGAAGTGGCTAGAGCTGACACGTATGGGCAAAATGATGGAAACAACCCTATCATTTTTGACACAAACATCATCTTCCAACAGGCTATTCAAGAATGACGTTAATTTAACTTCGTTTAGAAAGTAATCCAGAAGCTGCTCAAATCTCCAAGATGTTAAAGACTTTCAGTAGAAGTGCATCTTCTACATGCCTGACAAGTTTTCTGAGTTAAAGGCTTAAAGAACTAATCTACTATTGGATACCCAACAATAAAGTGAGGTGCAAGGGATAATGGATCTTACAATTATGGAGATAGCAAGATCAGTGGCAGGGGAAAAATGGACTTCTAAATATGTTCTCGAGTGATGCAGTCGGTGTATGTCACAGGTGACAGCATAGGAAAGTGGCCCACGGAAAAATTCAATGGTAAACACTAGATATACCTACAAGACATGCCTATCAAAGGCGTAGGCATAGAGTAGCTTAGATCCTCTCTCTCTCACATGCATTTGTGCACATAGACAGGGCAAAAACCCAAGCCCTCCCTCTTTAATTTCCTTAAAACAAATTTTCACTTTAAATGAAAAGTATTACACATAAAATAGAGATAAGTTGTGGCAAATTGAGCTCAGTTAAGGTTTCCCAAACACCTAAGAAGGTACTACTACACCTGTCCAAACAATAATATAGAAGAGTTTCACATACCATGTTGCATTCTCTACCAAAGTGGGCATAAAATGGAAAAAATAATATATATATATATATATATATATTTATATATGAAGGAAACAGTTAACAGGTAGAAATCCATACCTGATTTCTGTGATCCATTGCTACTTTTGACACTTTTTGCATCATGGGAATTCCTATCCGAGTTCTGTGTGCCGGCTTCATGGTGGGAGATAGGGGTTGACTTCCTATCCGGAACTTTATACTCCATTGGAGCTCCACCATCACGATCAGCTAGATGCACTAAGGAGCAGGATATGAAAATTTACAGAACCCTTTTATGTAAAAGGTGGACAAATATATATATGGTTGAAAGCAAAAAAAAAAAAAAGCAGGTTCATGCTAGTCTCCAAGTAAAAATTGAAGTAAATGTTCTATCTGAAGTTGAAAACAATGTTAGTAACAATGCCTAAACGACATAAAAGAAGATAGCTTACTCTCACTTGGAGGCTTTCCATAGTTGTGACGCAAAGCTTCATAAAATTTTCCATCCTTTTGATCTTGTACCACTAGTAAGGAAAGCAAAGTTCACTATTTTCTTTTTATGGTAGATAAATGACATGAGGACTACTTAATGATTGATCAAGAGAACAATAAAAGCATACATTGATCATATAGAGTATTTCGATAGTAGGGTGCGGAGCCAGCCAAAAGTAGTTGAACAGCCTCTGCATCTCTGGTCATAGATAACTTAGCAGATACGTTCAGATTTTGCGTATCTAGAAGAATACCTGCAACCTGAAAGAGAAAACCTAACCTAAATTTGATGCAACTATCAGGAACGAAATACTACTTTAGACAAGACAAGTTTAATCTTTCCTACCAGGAGCTTCTTCAGGACTGATGTCTGTAGTAGATTATATGCATCCTCACAGTAATTATCCGTTAGAATTGTGCACTGGGATCCAACCTATCAATGAGATAGAAACAGCAATAAGAATTTCGCAAATGTATCTTATACCACAGTAACTACAAATTCCTTTAGGCTTTAGAGGCATCAAAGATTATTTACCTCGCCGTCTGTTTTAAGGACATCTTGCCCAACTACCAGAATCACCAATTGTCTAGCCATCGTAAGACTTTCCAAGTCCACCTGATCACAAAATGAAATAAGAAGTAAGAAACAATGCCATAAATACATATTTACAAATGAAATTTGTGCAGAAAATGCCTCTGATTTGCTGTATTCAGAGGATACAAGTGTTAATGGACCTTACAAGCCCGAAGCTCATGTCATGCCATAAATGATTGCAGTGATTGAGTTCTGGCCGTGGTCATGGAAATGCTGACTCAAATGATCATGGCAAAAGATTTATTTATTAGAATCATGAGCTTGACAGGTATCTCCCCCATATTAGAACAGATACGCACATATGAGATCAATGCAACATGACTTGAGAAGGATGAGGAGGAATTCTTAGAAAAAATTAGGTCTAAATGGAACTTGGTCCTAGTATTTTTGAGTGCTCTTTAAAGCTCATCAATGAAAGAATTTGATATCAAAGGCAAAAAATTGAACATAGGGGAAGCTAACTAAAAGATTAGACGCACATACAACAATCCACCATTGCTTTAAAAAAAAAAAAAAAAAAAAAAAAAGTCCTCTTGCAGGAATACCTTGTTTTCAAATTGAGCAAATCTAAGTATAACCAGAAAAAAAAAAAAAAGCTTATAGTCGCTCAAGGCTAACTTGAAACCACATGTTTAAATTATGTTGTCTACCACCTGAACCAGATGTAATAAGAAAGCATAGTGGGCAACATTTTTGATGCAAAAATGTATGACTATCTTCATTTAAAGCTTTATTATAAGGGGTGGAGGGGGTCAAATAAACTACATAAATTTTCTACATGGCATTGTTGAAAATGACTAGTTACTGTCAGCCTCCATCGCCACAAGTAGTAAGCAAACACCTTACTATTATATGAATGATTTTGGCACGGAGCTACAGGTTCGCAAGTCTAGATCATCATAATGGCTTACTGCAAAGTTTCTTCCAACAAAGATCAAAGTGCAAGCCAAATTGGAAAATGGAGTCATTCCATGACATGAAGAGGGAAAAAGGAAAAAAGTGATTGAAACAATTATCAGGTACCTCATCTGAGAAAAGCAATGCATTAGCATCAAGGCCAACATGGTGAAATAGCCACGCTGCTTGTCGCTGCTTCCACATCTTCTGTCTCTTGAGATTAATCACAGGCACCACAACTTCACCATCTTCTTTCTTATTTTCCAAAAGCCAAGCATATCCAATTGCTGCCACCATTGAACTTGTACCTAAAAGCCCACATCAAATTCAACCAAATCACAAACAAAACCCCTATAAATAACAAAATTAAATAAAATAGGAAAAACCCAAAAATAGTGAAACCCAAATTCAATTTAGCACCAAATTCCCAAAAAGGAGGCTGAAAATACTAAAATCTTGAAAACCCAGAAACAATTTGCAGCCAAAATTCACAAAGAAAGAGAAAGAAAATAAAAAATACTCAACTGTTTGAATTTCCAGAGAGCACAATCTTCGCCTTCCCTAGCATTTCCCCGTTTGAAATACTTTCAAGCTTAATCCTCTGATCCTTTAAAAACCCATTTAAATCTTTAGGATTTTCTCTCTCCTCAACCTTCAAGGCCGGCGAGATTTTACTGATCGAACATGTAGACGAAGAAATCGATCTCCGATGAGCTGATTCCACCAAATTCCTTGGCGGCGAAAGCAGTTCCTTCTCTAAAGTGGAACAATTCGAAGCTGACAACGATCTACGATGAGCGGATTCGATCAAATTCTTCGGAGGAGAGAGAATTTGATCGCCAGTCTTTTCTAGGATTTTGAATGATCTTCTAGGTTGCGCAGGAATCTGGTGCGGCTGAGAGTTCTGAAATCTTGATTTTCGGTTCAGTGGCTGCCGAGGTGGCAGACTAAGAGCCGTCTGATCTTGATTCACACTGGGTTGATCTTTTTCTTCTTGGTTGATTTGATTTTGGTCGTGATTTTGGCTGTTTTGGGGGTCTGTGTTTTGTGAGTGTGGGGGTTTGAGGATGTTGGAGAACCATTTTTGGACGGCGGAGGCCGGTGAGATGTTGACGACGGGTGAGGTGGCTGTGACAGTGGTGCGGGCGGCAGGGGAGGAGAAAGTGGCGGAGTTGGCGTGAGTGTGTCTGGCTGATTTGGAGAGGATTTCTCCACTAAAGCTTCTTTCCACTCCTCTGTTTCTGAAATTTGAAAAAGAGCCGTTGCGTTTAGTTCCTATGGAGAGGACATTATTAAAATCCCCTAATTTCCTAATAATTTTAATGTCATTAAGAAAAAATGGGCCACTTAATTGTTATTTAAAATATAAAAGTTATTTACTTATTATTATAAAATTCTCATAAATTTAAATATTTTATATAGATCAATAACTTTTTAAATATTAGATCATAAAAATCTATATTTAAAAATTTTGAAATAGTATAAAATTAGAGGAAAATATTTTTGTTATAAATAATATTTCTATTAAAACAAATAATATGCTTTTCATTAAGATGTAAAAAAGCCAAAATTGCGATATGAACTATGAGTTATGAGCATTAAAAGAAAAATAATGAGTTAGAGAGGTGAACCATATGTCTGCTTAAAATGCAAAGGGCCATTGATCATATTGATGGACGTTCTAAGTTATGCACACAAACACAATGCATACAACACCAATGAGTAACAATTCTCTCTCTCTCTCATTTCGGGCCAAGTTAATTTGATTATATAGGCTGTTTGACACCAATAGATTTAGAATACCAATTTAGTTAATTTGATTAAGAAAGAAATGGTGCTATTGTCGATGCATATAGCTGAAATCTACTTTTTTTTTTTTTTTTTTTTTTCATATAGCTGAAATCTACTATTTTTTTTTTTTTGGGTGGGGGGGTGTTGTTAGTTTTACCTTCTAGCAGATCTTGAAAGAGGGTCTCTTCTATCAAGTGTCGGCTGAGCAGCTGCAAATCTCGGCGATCCAAGAAGTCTTGCAGGTGAATCACACCGTGCAGGTGATGAAGCCACCATGCGCTTTGCTTCTTCTAACCATTCTTGAGTCAGCCTACTGCTGTTACTTCTTGTGCTGCTATCAAACTCTTCATCTTTTTCCACTGTGTCTGCTCCTGTAAGGTTATATGCTTGTGGATCATTTTTGACTGCACCGAAAAACATGTCATTCATGAAATCTGTGAGGTCTGGAACAGGCTCAGCTCGACTTGGTTTTTTCGACTTTGCTAGTTTCTTTTGCAGGTTCATTGACCCTTTCGTTTCCTTTGATGTTTCTCTGCTAAATCTTCTGTCCATAGCTTCAGTGGCAGTGACTTTGCGTACTCTACTTTCGCACTGAGAAAAGGAGAGGGAGAGAGCGATGATTTTGGCTGAGAACACAAAGATGTTGAGTACATTGATTATATCAGATAGCAAAAACCTCAAATAATGAGGATTAGGCCGGCTGGCTTCTATTTATGTCTTTTCTCTGGGGGTCTACCGCGTACTTTTTCATGTATGAATCGCCTAGGACAGAGGATATTGTCAAGCCAATTTATGCGGTTGACATGGTCTCCGGCTTTGACATTCTGATGCCTGAATGAAGCCAATGGTGTCATTCAAAAGCAATGCTTGTGCAAACATACTTGAGCAATTTTCCACACACTAGGTATTAGTATTGTTATACCTCTTTGTATATTAGGCTGACAAGAAAATGGGAACCGATTCGATTTGGTGAAGGTAAAGTTCTCTCACTGAATACCTTCTCAATAATTCCTATGTTGTTGGGTATCGGTGGGCGATAATTATCATAAAGGTGTCCATTCTACCACTACTAATCTTACCCCTTAATGGGAACTCTACAGAAAACTTACTGATTTGGGAAAAGTTATTTAACTATCGGAAAGAACACTCCCCCATTAAAATCGTGACACTTCAAATAGAACAATTGTGTCAATAAGATAAAGACATAACTACTCAAACAATCTGCTGATCATTTCTTCTCTCTTTTCTCCATGTTGTAACTCTCTCTATTTATGAGATACCCACCTTGCGGGATAAAATTTGTCTCTATGCTCATTCTTCCTGTTGAGACTTAGTTCTTGTAACCATGTTCAAACCTTTATATCAGTTTCACTCTCTCCAAGTTGACAGGACTACCATCAAGGCAATGTGGAAAAGCCAAGAAGGTAGTACCAATTACTAATTCAAATATAGAAAGTATGATTAAGGAAAGGGAAGGAAAAAACACGATTTTGAGGAATTTGAAGCATTGATTCTAACCAATTTTTTTATGCTTATAAACAATATTCTTTAAAAGCTTATGACTGATATCGATGGCTGAAGCATTGGATAAGATCATAATTAAGTATGTTTCAATGCGCCGAAGGAAAAATTTATTGATGGATGAAGCCTGACTTGGTAATACAACCATAAGCACAAACACATATCAGCAATACTGGCGCTTGGGTACTCATTTTAACAAACATTAACGTCGAAAACAATGTCATCAATACCACATTGCTGCGGTACATTGGGAAAGGTATCAGCAATCTCTCCAACTTTATTAGCGAGATTTGGAGCTGGACTATTGGCTTGATCGCTATGAATTATATGTACAACCAAGCATTCTTGCATGCATTTGCAGGTCCTTGAGACTCCCAAAGTGTCCTTAAGACTTTGTATGCGCTTTAGAGCATCACAGCATTCATTTGGTACTTGATCGCCACCTGTGAAGCCATTGTGGAAAACTGGGCCACACAAGTGAAGGTTCTTAGACACTTCGGCACAAGCAGGGTCCTTTGCTTTGCTCGCTACAATACCCAACAGCACCACCATAAGCAAGAGAAGTCCCTTTGACACAAAACCCATCCTCTCTCTCTCTCTCTCTCTCTCTCGTTACTTGGTTTCTGCCTAAGCTTGGATTGCTTTGCTAAAGAGACCTTATTATAAGTGCCTTTTGTAAGGTCTGGACCTCTCCTTCTTGGAATCATAAATAGGTCTGAGATCACCAGTTCATAAAATAAGCATTTATTTGGAGAGCAGAACCATCATCAGTATGCATTTACAGATTTTGGGCAAGTTGTCTTCGGACTCACACTCCGGGATATTTCCATATTTAAACCAATTTCATTTGCTGTAGAGGACATTAGATGCTGCAGTGTCTAGGCAGTCATACATGAAGTTCTCCATTCTCATGAGTATTGGTTTTTATCGATGAAATAGTAAAATAATCAATGCCATTAAATGTGGATCCAACGGCTATAAATCCATAGAAATCAATACCACCGAGATTGGAAGTCTAGTAAGGCATCAACATGTTTAGCTCATGAGTCATGCACTTCTTTCTTAATAAGAGATATTGAGTTCAGGTACATTTAATAAAATGCTAGTTGTAAATAGATTTTAAACCAATACTGTTTAGTCATTAAAGTAAGTTGTAGCCACAAACTCAATTGTGGTCAATAGTTCAGTTACTCTTAGCTTGGAAAGCCTCTTCTCCCCCTCTACATCACTCTAGTTATTGCCAAATACAAATTAGTAAATACATTTCCCTTCATCAATTTGAAATTTTGGAATGGTTAACTGTGTCACAGAACTTAAAAATGATTTCATAGCATAAAGTCTTGAATTCAAATCATGACATATGCCCATTTTCGCTGTATTAAATAATTTTTCATGATTAGGCATGGTTTTGTACCCAATACGTGGAGTAGAGGATTAAGACTAGGAAATAATATAAACACATTGTTTTACAACATTTAATCTCTACAATCCTTTACTAAATTTTTCCTTTTAGTATTTGATCGATCAATATTCGATAATCAATTTATTGATTTTGACTAATCTATTTCAGATGAGCTCTCCCATTATCTGTTTTTTAGATTCTCAAAACTCAAACATAAAAATTTGATCAAGAGAATTCAGTGCCCTTACTATTGATCCAACAAAATGCTAGTTACTATCCTCCACATGTCATATCTTAACTTATTTTGCTTGTAGCATTTCTTACTGATGGTACCCTATTTAATAAGTCTCTAAAATCATACATGGTTATCCAATAAGGAAGACAATTACTATCAATATTAAATATTTTCATATTTCTATATAATGATAATTCTCGTGGACTCTCATAAAGAAAAAGAATCATTTTAAAGTTCTGAACTTTCCTAAATTTTGAGAAAGTTTAAATCTTTCAAAAATCTCTAATTACAATCCTAATCATTTTGAAATATTTCAAACAAAAAAAAACTAGGGTTTTCTACACCCCTAGAAGGTTATAAATACAAAGTATAGACAATTCTCAGAAAGGACTCAGTTTTTACAGACGAAAGAGAGACAATTCTATATATCATTCAGAGGGGGTTCTATACCCAATTCTATATGTCATTCAGAGCCAATGTTATATGTCATTTAGATGGGGTTCTATACTCAATTCTATATATTATTTAGAGGGGGCTTCCATACCCAACTCTATATGTCATTCCGAAGGGAGTTTCATACCCACTTATATACACCGACAAAGGTAGGGTTTCATGTTCAATCTTATACGATCATAGGTATGTTTTCGTATCCTACTCTATATATAATCGGAGGTATGATATCTACGACTACTATCAGTCTTTATTTCATCATTCATACTGATTTGAGCGTCGGAGTCCCCCTACCGGTTCAGCTCCAGTGGGGTTTTTGCAAGTTTCACATCCGTGAAGAACCGACGAACACCACCGTCATCGGCTCTCTACTCGAGTCGGAAGAGCATATATCTGTGGAGTAAAAATTGACACCAACAGATTGGCGCCGTCTGTGGGAACGACTGACTGACCAGTCGTAGAAATTTCAAACCTGGCTTTACTTCTTCTTGATAGCCTGAGTTCATTCGACTATACGACAATCGGGACAAGATAGTCAGGGTACCCCTTGTTAGGTAATTCTCTCGCCCTTATTCTTTCGGTTTTGTGTGGATAATTTGTTGACTATCTGTCTCATGGTACATTATCGAACGAGCGAGTCTGTCACCCCGATCTATCGAAGAGATCTATCACCTCGAAGGGTCTCAGTCGTTCCGAACAATCGAAGGGATCTCTCCCCAAAGGGTCTCAGTCGCCCTATCTAACCGACGGGATCTATCTCTCTAACGGGCCTATGTCACCCTCGATTGTTCGACTTGTAAGTCTTTCCACTATTTGGCCTGTTAGTCTCTCAATCTCTTGACAGTCTCTCAACTTCTTGGCCATTCGAATCATCTGACTTGTTGGTCTCTCGACCTGTCATTTTCTCCATCGTTCGACTTGTTAATCTCCTAATCATTTTATCTGTCGATCTCTCAGTTACTCGCTCTATGAATTTATCAACTCGTCAGTATCTCAACCTTCCAATAACTTGATCTGTTGATCACTCGACTTATCAATCTGTCGATATCTCAGTCACTCGCTTAATAGATCTATCGACCTATCGGTTTCTCAACCTTTTGATCATCTGATTACTCGATCTGTCGACCTCTCCATATCTTAATCTCTCAATAGCTCAGACCTTTCAGTATCTCAATCTCTCGATCCCCCGACTACTCAACCTGGTGATGTTGATCTCTCGATCACTCGATTTGTAAATCAGTCGATCTCCCAATCCCTCAACTTGTCGGTCTCTTAATCGCCTCTCTATCAGTCGACTCGTCCATATCTCCCTGAATGAGCAAATATCGCCCAATCTATCGAACGAACGAGTCAACCTGAATGAAATCTATCGTTAAGGATTTATTTTCTCGAACGAGCAAATATAGCCTATCTTTTTGAACGAAATCTTTCAAATAAGTCCTCCCGAACAGAACTTATCGCTAGGGATATATCTCCCCGATGGACAAATCTGACCCACTCTTTCGATTGAAATCTCTCAATAGAACTTTCTCGGATACAACTTCCAGCCGAATACATATATCTTATGCTTGTAATCATACGTCTTACATGGGTTCTGTATCCACTTTCTCTCGATTTTTTACTTACGAGCTCGAACCTCCGGATGGGATTCAGCTCCCCTTTTGTTCGAAATTGCATCACATCAGTTGCGATATTGCTCCAATATATTCTCTTGGTTATAATGCATTCGACAATAAGCCAGCACTCATGAATGCAAAGCCCGACACTATTCTCTCACATCGGTCTCTAACCTCTCGCATTTACTAAGAGTTACATCATTCGGTTAGAACACAGACTCTAAGTCAGTTTTTGGATCTTCTACTTTTACTTTTCTTAGTACAAGCATTATGTACTCCTAACCACTGCTCACCTGAACTCCTGGTCACACGGCCCCTTTATTTAAAAGTTTCATATCGCACGAAGAGTCTAAATCGCCCAGATCCTATCGTTCAAACGTGTCATCAAAAAAGGATGGAACTCCCCGAATGGGTGGACAAGACCTCTTTATCTAAAAGCTTCCTATCGCACAGAGGGTCTAAATCGTTCAGATCCTATCGTTTGAACGTGTCGTCAATAAGGGATGAAACTTTTCGAACGGGTGGACACGCCTCCTTTATCTAAAAGTTTCTTATCGTATGGAGAATCTAAGTCGCCGAGATCCTATCGTTTGAACGTGTCATAAATAAGGGATGGAACTCCCCAAACGGGTGGACACGACCCATTTATCTAAAAGTTTCTTATCGCACAGAGAGTCTAAGTCGCCTAGATCATATCATTCGAACGTATCATTAATAAGGGATGGAACTCCCCAAACGGGTGGACACGACCCATTTATCTAAAAGTTTCCAATCGCATAGAGGGGCTAAATCGCACAGATCTTATCATTCGAACGCATCATCAATAAGGGATGAAACTCCCCGAACGGATGAACATGACCCATTTATTTAAAAGTTTCCTATCGCACGAAGGGTTTAAATCACGTAGATCCTATCGTTCGAACGTGTCGTCAATAAGGGATGAAACTTTCCGAACGGGTGGGTACGACCTATTTATCTAAAAGTTTCCTATCGCATGGAGGGTCTAAATCGCCCAGATTCTATTGTTCAAACGTGTCGTCAATAAGGGATGAAACTCTCTGAACGGGTGGACACGACCTCCTTATCTAAAAGTTTCCTATCGCACGGAGGGTTTAAGTCTCCCAAATCCTATTATTCGAACGTTTCGTCAATAAGGGATGGAACTCCTTGAACGGGTGGACACGACTCATTTATCTAAAAGTTTCCTATCGCACGGAGGGTATAAGTCATCCAAATCCTATCGTTCGAACATGTCGTCAATAAGGGATGAAACTCCTTGAACAGAAAGACACGATCCCTCCATCTCAAAGTTTCTTATCATACGGAGAGCCTGAATCACCCAGACCCTATCGTTCGAACGTGTCATCAACAAGAAATGGAACTCCCTGAACGGGTGGATATGACCCCTTTATCTAAAAGTTTCCTATCGTACAGCGGGTCTCAATCGCCCAGACCCTATCATTCGAATGTGTTATCAGTAAGGAATGGAACTCCCCGAACAGGTGGATACGACCCATCTATCTAAAAGTTTCCTATCGTACAACAGATCTCAGTCGCCCAAATCCTATCATTCGAATGTGTCATCAATAAGGGATGGAACTCTTCGAACGGATGGACACTGCCCCTCCATCTAAAAGTTTCCTATCGTACGGTGGGTCTAAGTCGTCTACACTCTATCGTTCGAACGTGTCATCAATAAGGGATGGAACTCCTCGAACGGGTGGACACGGCCCCTCCATCTAAAAGTTTCCTATCGTACGGCGGGTCTAAGTCGCTCAGACTCTATCGTTCGAACATGTCATCAATAAGGGATGGAACTCTCCTAATGGGATCATGTCGCCCTGATCTACCGCTGAGATCTAATTTTCCGAACGGATTTATGACGCCCTGATCTACTGTTCGAGTTATCGGTCTGACATTCTCTTGATTTTTCGACCTGTCAGTCTGATATTCTCTCGATCGTTTGATCGGTCGGTCTCGTAATCTCTCGATAGTTCGACTTATCGGTCTCCCAATCGTTCGATCGTTTGACCTGTCGGTCTCCCAATCGTTCAATCATTCAACCTATCAATCTGTTATTCTCTCGATTGTACGACCTGTCGGTTTGATATTCTCTCGATCGTTCGATCTGTTGGTCTAGTATTTTCTTGATCATTTGACCTTTCTGTCTCATAATCTTCCTATAATTTGACCTATCGGTCTCCCAATCATTCAATCGTTCAACTTGTTGGTCTTGAAATCGTTCGATCGTTCGACTTCTGGATCTCACGATCACTCAACCTGTCGATCTGCCAATCTCTCGATCACCCGATGACTCGATCTCTTGATCATTTGATCTTTCAGTCTACTGACTTACTGATTTCTTGACCTTTCGGTCGTTTGGGAGGCATTTTACAATCTACTCTACTTCTAATACCATTTCTTCAAAATGCAATTAGGAGTGAGGGCAAATGATGGTACCCTATTTAATAGAACTCTAAAATCATACATGATTATCCGATTAGGAAAGCAATCACCATCAAGATCAAATTTTTTCATATTTCTACAGAATCATAATTCTCATGGACTCTCATAAAGAAAAGGAATTTTTCTAAAGTTCTAAACTTTTCTAAATTTTGAAAAAATTTAAATTTTTCAGAAATCTCTAATTACAATCCTAATCATCTTGAAAGAGTTCAAATAAAAGGAAATTAGAGTTTTCTACACCCCTAAAAGGTAATAAATACATAGTATAGACAACTCTAAGAGGGAACTCAGTTTTTACAAACGAATGAGAGGTAATTCTATATGTCATTCAGATGAGGTTTTATACCTAATTCTATATGTCATTCAGATGAGGTTCTATACCCAATGTTATATGTCATTCATAGGTGGTTCTATACATAATTCTATATGTCATTCAGAGAGGGCTTCCATACCCAATTCTATATGTCATTTTGAGGGGAGTTTCATATCCACTTATATATACCGACAAAGGTAGGGTTTCATGCTCAATCTTATACGATCAGAGATATGTTTTCATATCCTACTCTATATACAATTGAAGGTATGATATCTACGACTACTATCAGTTTTTATTTCATCACTCATACTGACTTGAGCGTCGGAGTTCTTCCGTTGGGTAACCCCGGTGAGATTTTTGCAGGTTTCTCATTCGTAAAGAACCAACGAATACCACCATCATCGACTCCCTATTTAAGTCAGAAGAGCAGGTATCTATGGAATAAAAATTGATACTAACACTTACTCATGACAAAAATCTTTACATAGACATGTAACACTTCAAAAATGTCATACGTTTTTTCTTTCAAGATGTCATATTTTGCTTAGTGCTTCAAAGTTGAGCCCCAAGAGCCCATTTTATATTGGAGAGGAGTAAAGAGGTCAATAATTGGGTTGGGCTGGGCTTTGTCCGAAATAATTGGAATCAAATTTTCTGGCCTGAGTTTTCACAAATATGGTCAATCTATGCTTGATATTTCATTTTTTTTTTTTGGTTTCGTCTATGCTTGATATTTCGGAAAACTCACTCCATCAAAAAATAGATCATTAAAACCGAATTATTCAGATAATTGAATTTCGAATCAATTAAAATAAGAAAATAAATATTATTTCATCCTTTTCGTTTGTGTGGATATATCATTAAAAAACACGTATTATAATTATCTTAGTGATAGGTCAATATAATAATTTTTAGTTATTGGTAATATACATAAAAAAAAATTGAGTTATTTTGTAAGAGTACGTACCAAAACTAATATGTGTGTGTGTGTGTGTGTGTGTGTGTGTGTTTAATTATAAACCATTTATAATTTGACTTTAGTAATGAGAAAGGGTACTTTGTGGTTGGAAAACAAGCAAATATTTTTGTACTTTGCGCGAGGGTGAAAGTGAAAGAATCGAGGGTTAAGCTTAGGAGGGACCATGTGTGTAAGCAAACCGGATGCCGAGGCGACTCGTGTTTTTCACCTTTGGATGGCTTTGAAGGGCATGACAGGACATGGCATGACCGGCCCCAATTGTGTTGAGATTTTGGACCAATCTTCAAGCAATGAGCTGTTAGTCAATCACACCCGTCCAGTTGCCGATGAAGAGAAATATAAAGGTTTATGGGCTTCATGGATAACATATTTTAGATTTTTTCAATTTTGATGGTTTATTAATAATTGATTGATATAATTAATTTAACTTGAGCGTCATCGGATCTAATTTAGGAGAAATTTTTTTCTTTTTATTCCTAAATTTCAAACCCGATATTTATAGATCTAACACTCTTATCCAATTATAATTTGGTTTTGCTGGGGTTTTCAAATATCCAATCAAATACCCTTTTTTGTTTACCACATGGGGTGATTTTTTTTTTTTTTATGAATTGTGATAGGGAAAAAAATATCAATTATTTCATATTTTTTTGGAATACGAAAATCCATAATGAAATTGAAGGGCAAGAATTTGGAGAAAGTAATGAATGTTCCATCTTCTAAAAACAAATCCAAGTGACCCCATGGGAGTAATGGCATTTTCATTTATAAATTGGCCTTTTCATTTGGCTCTTTTCTCTGTCCCTTTCCCTAGTTTTAGGGCACAAAAACAATATCCCAAAATTTTGATATAATATATGAAATGAACCATAGACTAAAACCATGAATATCTCCCCATATATACTAAAAAATCTCCCCAAAAAACCCTCCTAGGCATCAAAGTACATGGCATAGCACAACAAAGTCAATCAATATAAAAATGCCACATGTTTAACAATAGTTTAACCTCATAACTCTACCCTTTCAACATACTTTACGGCCACTTTGCCTATTAATTAAACAAAATTAATCTTATAATTATAGTATTAAAAAATCTATACAGAGTAAATGAGTAAAAAATTGACCTGAATCTTATGTATTAATCCACTTCAATATATTTTAATTTTTTTGGTTGATTTGAAAAGTATTTTGATTAAATCAAAATCACCCAATTTGAACATATTCTATTTTCAGATAGAAACTATTTATTATATAAAATTTAATTTATTTAGTTTTTAGCTTATTTATTGTGCGTGGAGCGATACCCTTAAAAAAGGCCTTTATTGCTCTTACAAAAACATTTCAGTGGTAAAGAACTATTATTCAAATATCTTTTCCGAGATATACTGTTCGAACTTCTACAAGTATATATATTTTTATAATTTTTATGACCCTGATATTAAAAAAGCGGCCTTTGATATTAACATCCCTTCTCGTTCTTCAAAAGTTGCTAATGATATTTTCTAAATGGATGTTTGACATTTTCTATTGAGATTAAACTATAGAGAAAGCAATCTTCTTCCCTTTCCTTGTATAAAAGGGAACAAGAGGATACAACTTTAACATCATCAATTCAATCATACAACTCTTCTCTTCCTCAATTTTGAAACTTTTGCAAAATGGAGGCTCATGGTCTTCTTGTTGGAGCCATTCTTCTTCTATGCTTGACACACACTTGCTATGGTGTTCTCTTCTCCACTCTTCCACATACCCTTGTGGTCAATGCTTCTCCTCAACAAGGTCAAGGTATCTCTCTCTCTCTCTCTCTCTCTCTCTCTGACTGCAAAATTTTTCCAGAAAATCCACAAGTAATAACACAAAATCGAATACTCAAAATCTGAATTTTTCTAGAAAAGTTCATCCAAAGCTAAGAAATCCGTATCAATTTTGGACAGACCATGGAATTTCTTTTAAGTTCGATGAAACTTATGATCCAAATGCTGCTTTTCCCATAAAAGAGAAAATTTCAATCTGCACACGCCAACTTCAAGATTTTTCCTCTAGAACCTTTAAATAAACAAGAGAAATTTCACATGCCCATATACAGATTTTCTCGACCTACTATCCAATTTATTAGGAAATTAAGAATATTCATATTGAGTTGTTCTAATTTACCAAATTCTTTATTATTATTATTATTATTCGAGCTAAATTTGTTTAATTTATGCATATAATAAATGAATAATTTCTAATTCATTGAACAAAAGTTTTAACTACCCTAATTATTTTGATTCCTTCATCATTTTATCCTAATGCCTGAATTTAAACAATTTCTCTAATTATTAGCTAGTTAATTAATAATTATGTTTACTTATTTTAACAAATATACTTAAAGTAAAGATTAATTATTTCTTATAAACCGTATCCATAGTCATGCTCACAATTTAAAACAGTAATTTCTATTTTGTTGAGAAAATAAACTAAGATTAAAATTGAAATCGAATGATTTTGGTTCAGTTTTGATTTTCATATTTTTATGATTTTTTAAATTTTCACAAATTTTATACATAGATTTTTATAACCCTATTATGGTTAATCGGAAAAGAAAATAATATTTTTTATTTGGAAAATGAAAATAAATTTCGCAGTTTTGAAGGCTGGGGAGGACAAAATAGAGGTGACGTGGCAGTTGAACGAGACGTTTCCGGCGGGTACTGACTCAGCATACAAGAGCGTGAAAGTGAAGTTATGCTACGCGCCAATAAGCCAAAAGGACCGCGCGTGGAGGAAAACCGACGACAATCTCAGCAAAGACAAGACATGCCAGTTCACGATGGTTGCCGAGGAATACAACGACGCCGTTCAGACCTTCCAGTGGACAATCCAGAGAGATATCCCAACCGCGAGCTACTTTGTGAGAGCATACGCTCTTGACTCTCAAGGCACGCAACTGGCTTATGGGCAAACAACGGACGGTCACAAAACCATCAACCTTTTTGATATCCAAGGGATCAGCGGACGCCACGTGTCACTTGATATTGCCTCTGCTTGTTTCTCCGCTTTCTCTCTTTTGGCCTTGCTTGGGTTCTTCTTTGCTGAGAGGAGAAAGGCCAAGTTATCTCAAAACAAATGAGGGGCAAAATTGTCATTTTACGTTGAACTGAGTACTTGTTTGGGCATAATATATGTTGGTAGGTGATAGTAAAAGGGGATACTCTGTTTGGGAATGAGAGTAGGGAAGGAATCATGTGGAGGGTCAAGTTGGGTTGGTGATGTAATGGTACTAAGATGAAAGCTTGGATAGGGTTTGAGGTTGTACCCTCCTTGTAATTTTGTCTTTGAAAAATGAATAGAAAATTAATAATTGTTATGTTGGATAAGATTAAAAGTTTTTAGTTATTTTTTATTAAGTTAGAGACGTGTATTAAACAGTTTCTTTTGTACAATAAATTGAAGTCACGATAATTATAATTTATTTAATATTTGTATAAAAAAGAATTATATCAGATTGTAAAGTTTTAGGTATATAAACTTTATCACGGATTTAATTTTTATAAATAAATGGTATTATTCTTGAAATAATTTCAAATTTTGATTGGCGACACATGCAATGAAGCCTCCATGTAAAATGTGGTAGAATGATGGTGCAAAGTTCCATGATGGATTTATGGAATAGCATACCTTGGATTCCTATTACTATTTTTATAAAAGAGTATGAAATTATCTAACAAAAAATGATTATTGCACCGGCAAAAATTGTATAATGGGTTTTTCGGTGCTTAATGAATATAAATGAATTTTGTTTTTGTACAAACAACTAAATGGTAAAAAATTTTTACTTAAATATCTCTTTTGAATTTTAGTGTTCAAATCTACCTTCGTGGACATGTTATTTATATGATTTTCATGATTACTATACAATTAAAAAAAAAAATGAACCTTCTTAAATGAAAATTTTTTGATCTAGATCTTCGAACTTGCCTAATTTTTGGAGGGCAAAATGAGAATTGAGAAGCCGGTGGGTTCGGTGGTGGTAACCCGGTAAAAAAATGGGTCCCACCATTAGATTTGATATTTTCCAAGAGAAAATTACTTATCAAGTTCTTGAATATTACATCGAATTTATAAATTAATCCATGAATTTCAAAATGTAACGACTGAGAATCTAAATTTTAAAATTCGTAACACAATTAGTCATTCTGTTACTAACGGTGTCAAGTTAGTCATTAAATACTGACGTGTTTCGATGTGGTAGATGATGTGAACTACTACTTTCTCATTTGGCTTCCTATGCGACAGTAGTTGTTGACACGTCAGATGACACATCAGCATCAAACCATCTCTACATTGTCACGTTAGAAAAAATATTGATGTGACATACCATGTCACCAATATGCTGACGTGGTAGTGCCACACCATCAAGTGAGTTTTTTCTAGAAAAAAATATTTTTAATTCAAATTTTAATAAAATATTTTTTAAATTAAAGTTTTAAAAAAAATAATAAAAATCATCTCTCTATCTCTGTCAAATAAATGTTAAACATTTTATAAAATTTTTACAACATTTTTTGAAAATAATTTAAAAATATTAAATATTTTTAAAATAATTTTAATATTAAATATTCTTAATATTAAAATGTTAAATATTAACTCTCTCTTTCTCTCTCAAACAATTTAAAGTGTTAAATATTTTGTAAAATTTTTACAACATTTTTTGAAAATAATTTAAAAATATTAAATTTTTTAATATTTTTAACATTAAATATTTTTAAAAAATATTAAATATTTTCACAAAAATATTTTAAAAATGTTTTAAAAAGTTTTACAAAATTTTTTATAGATGAATTTCCGGATTTGAAATGCTGTATAATATTTTTACAACACTCTACAAAAAATTTTTACAAAAAATTCATCGATAAATTGAAAGGAAAAAATGGAGGTAAACACCACGAAATTGAAAAGAGGATTTGTTCACCTGCAGATTGAACACAAGGCATGAGATGTAGATTGAACACAACCCCACTGAGACTCTCAGACGATGAAATTCGATGCCGGGAACGATCGATCTAAGTGAGGTAATGATGAATTTGAGGTTCGATTACAGTGATTCTTTCGATAGCCTTGGGATTTCTACTTCGAATCTCCGCCTGCTACGTTTGTTTCAGAATCCAACAAAGCTTTTGAATGATGACTGATGAGGCATCGAGTAACGACCATTTGCCATGGCAGTTTGACACAAATCATCTTCCCACAATGACTGATCATCTTCCTCTGCCATGGTGATTCAAATTGCCTTTGAGACACGACCTTTTAGCTCCGCGACCTTTCGATGGTGAAGATTTGTTGAATGACTAGGAGATCCGAAGAGGAAATAGAGAAAAGGAGCTAGGATTTAGGGTTTGAATACATTTGATGGATTTGAAGAAGGGAATTTTGGATTTGTTCCTATGGGTGTAGAATTTCAAATTCGGAAGTGGGCTAGGGTTAGGGTTCCTGCCCTCCATTCCGAAGTACATTGGCGAATTGATGAAGACTAAACTTTTGGGATGCAAGGCGGAAGACAAAGAGATGATAAAAAATTGAAATTGAGATTGGAAGCTCTAGATCGATTTTGGAGAGAGATCTTAGTTTCATAAATGGGTGGAGAGAGCGAGATTGAGATAGATTTTAGAGAGACAGAGAGGGTTAGAGAGAGAGAGAGATGATTTTTATTACTTTCTTTTTAAAACTTTAATCTGAAAAATATTTTATTAAAATTTGAGTTAAATTTTTTTTTTTTTCAATTTCCTCTCTTCCAAGGCCATTTATAGGTGCATCACCAACAACCTTTACATGTAACCATGTATAATTTAGGGGGCATTTGGTTCAATTTTGAGAATTAGAATCGTAATCGGAATCATATTATCTGTAATCAAAATGAATAGAATCATTTTGATTCATTTGTTTGGTTCAATATACTGAAATGGATATTATTACCATACCTAGTGTTTGATCGGTTTTTTTCAAATAATAATTAATTATTTTCAATTTTACTTTTACTCTGATATACAATAAAAATTATAAATTAAAATAAACTGTTTTAAAATATTATATAAAATTAATTTTATTAGAAAAAAATAAATATTATATAAATTTATCAACTAAATTCTTTATGTTTTTCAAAAATAAAAAAAGAAATTAACTTATTAATGATAATTTTATATTTTTTCACTTGCTTAGCGTTTTTTTTTTTTATATGTAAATGAGTAATGAATAATTTTATAATGAAAATTGTATGAGTAATGAATAATAGATAATTTTATAATGAAAAAATAAATATTATATAAATTTATCAAATAAATTTTATATTCTTTTTAAAAATAAAAATAAAGTAACTTAATAATACAAATTTTATTTTTTCATTAATTTAGTTTTTTTAATATATATATATATATATATTATATGAGTAATGAGTTATTTTATAATGAAAAAGATAAATATTATATGAGTTCATCAAATAAATTTTATATTTTTTTATTTGTTTAATTTATATATATATTTTTATATGAGTAATGAATAATTTTATAAAAGTATTATATGAGTAACGAGTAATGGAAAATTTTATAATAAAAAATAAATATTATATAATTTTATCAAGTAAACTTTATATTCTTTTCAAAAATTAAAAAAAAAATAACTTAATAATAAAAATAATATATATTCACTTATTTAGTTATATATATATATATATATATATATATGAATAATCGATAATTTTATAGAAAAGGAAAATAAAAAATGAAGTGTGAGAGTGGAGAGTAATGAGTAATTTTGGATAAGTGTAAAAGTAAATATTTATTTGAGAATCAAATATAGGTTTTCAACAAAATCTATCATCTTACTTAAATTTTATAGATTCTTAAATTTTTTGATATGATTACAAAATATTTATTTTTATAGTATTAATCCAAACATCATCTTATAATTTTATTTATATTCTTTATTTTTATACCCTCTAACCAAACGCTCTTTTAATATTTTGAGGGGGCCACGTGCCATGATTCCGGCCGAAGTTCACGTACCACTTTATCATCGAAAGCAACATTAATTTTTTCCTTAAAATCTAATTTTTAAAAGAAAAGTTTCGTACTTTTATATATTGCAGAACATAATTAACGTAGAATTTAATATTGCTCCTACCTCAATTTAAATTTCGTATATTATTGAGAATAACGAATTAGTCCATATATGATTTTTTTTTTTGTTTTCACCTATCGATATTTGAATATCATCCGATTAATCTTATTTGAATACTATAAGACCTAAGGATTGATTCTCTCAAATATTAATTCCCCTCCACGGATGGCTAACTTCATGATTTTTATGATATTTAATGATAATAATTCTCATAAGTGCTCAGCTTTTCCAATTTTCACAATGGTAGTCTTTGCTTCCCATTTGAGAGTTTTCACCTAAATAAATAACTTCCAAGCTGGTATTAATTCAGACCATGGTCAGAGAACTGAGTTCATTGGTAGAATGGATTGAATCCCATAGACGACTGGATTTAATTCTCACAATCCATGTCAAACCATGAGACTGAAACGCACATGTGGCATATGGGTCCTATCTTCATGCTTTCTGACGCTCAATCCCCAACAGTGATTTTTGCAACTTGAGATCCCTCTGAATGCTTACATTGGAGTGCAGGAAAAAAGAATATTCTAACTATTGGGGTGCCAAAATGTCTTTCCCTTTTTCTTTGCTGTGTCTTTAGGGGAAGACAGAAGGAAAGGAGAAGAGACAGGAGAGGAAAGAGAGTGCCCAAAATCCATCCACAGAGAAAAACAAAAAGAGAAAAAAGGAAGAGAGATCACATGATTGATGGATCAGGATCAAGAAAAGAGAAAGCAGGGAGGAGGAAGCGAGAGCTAGTGGCGGGGGCAGCCTTGAAACCTTGCCCAAGTTGTTGAGATAATGGAGTGAAAAAAAAAGAAAAAGAAAAACAAGTGAAGAAATGAATGGTTTTGGTTTTGTTCCAAAGTGACAACCATTTCTAAACACAAAGGCTTCCTCATGTTATAAAATATTATATTTGAGTCATACTGCTGCCTCATAAAAAAAAATTATTTGAACTATCATGAAACTTGGTCATTCAATGAGACTCTTTCCATGCCGAAGTATCAAAAATTGCCACTTCCCTATAACCAAAGCTGCAGACTTTTTTCTCATAAACACTATACAACTAGGGTATGAGCCCAGGTTTGCTAAATCAAGAGTTGAACATCATAATAGTACTCTTCATACGGCCAGTACCAATAAGTAAACAGCCATCATCATGAGCTTCTATATGTCCAAATGCATCAGTTCCTGGAGGGCATTCTAGGGCAGCTTCAAGAACTCGATGGTGCACTCCGTGAGAATCGATTGAATACCCACCTTTATGATCATGTCCTGCCATGCAAATCTTTACACAATCATATTGATGTATAATATTCATCACTTCATCATAGTTCCATAGAAGAGCTTCTTTAGATGATGCGTTGGGATCTAAAGGGAGGTGACAACAGACTACTACTTTCTCATTCAAACTTGTTGCATCTTTAAGGATGTTGTCTAACCATTGAAGTTGCTCTTTTCCAACTGCTCCATTGAACATGAGGAACCGTCTCTCAAGACCGTCCAGTCCAATGGGACTATTCTTGTCCAAATTAGGGTTTTTCTCGTTAAGAAACTTTAATGCTTCTAATGTTTTTGGATGATCTTGAGGCCAACCAAGTGCACTACTATCATAACCATCAAGAACTATGAATCTGTATCCTGGTGCTGGAGAAAAATCATAGTAGGCACGATGGTCGAGACAGGAAATATTCAACAACGGAAGTAACTTTTCTCGAGGAAGATTGTAGAGACAATGGTTACCAATCATGTGGTATACTGGGCCATCGAACTTCTTAAATTCATTTACAACGCTGGTTACTGCCTCCAGTGATTTGTCCTTGGGGCAGAATCCGTCCACTATATCTCCAAAATGAATCAGAAAGTCAAGTTTTGGCTGGTTATTCCATTTTTCAACTGCCCTTTGCAACACAAGAACACTATGTCGATAATACCGAGGAACACCAAGAAATGAGTGACCATCAGGAATATCGGCATACTGAATGTCGGAAATTACTCCAAAAGAAAACAGAGGCTGCTTTTCTTGAATTGGCACTAATCCATTAGAAGAGCCCATTGCATAGCTACAAACAAAATCCTGTCACATAAGACCAGAAGTATACAATCAAATCAGTTCATCAATAACCCTTTGCATTGTCAAACCTATAGATACTAAAATATCATCAAGGTCACATTCTGCAAGTCATAATATGTATAAATCATCAGTGTGACATGATATTACTCACCCTGAATGCAACCTAAATGGTCATGCCATTCATTAGCTTGCAAACGTAAAGCTCTAAGGACGTTGTTGCCTCCAGAACTAAGATTCTCCACAAAGCTAAAATATTTTCACTCTTTGAAAACAGAAAAAGTATGCCAACACACGTGGAGGCGTGCTCCAAATTGTATTGTAGCAGTGCCTCTGTAATGCTAATATGAAAACTAAGAAGCTCAACATTTGATCAGGGTCATACAACAAACATAATAAATAACTAATCTGTTCCATGTCTGCTAACATTTTCACTATGGGTGAAACCAGAAATTTATATATGGAAGGGGGAGGGGGGGAATACAACAAGCATTTGAGTTTATATTTTCATGGGAGAGTGGGTTATAATTTTTAGGGAACAAAAACCATTAGGGATTATAATTTTTGAAATGAATATATATAATTTTTCCCTTAACATTTCAGCCCCCACCTTGCCCCTGGTTTTCACCATGCTTGTCAAGCTGCCTAGAATTTCCATGCTCAATATCCACATTTTACCACCACTGAGATGAAAGGCTAGTTAATATTGCGGGGACAATATCTACTTTCAGTTGTTTGGACAGCCAATTCAATGTGCTTGAGTCCCACTTCAAAGTTCACGTGTAACTGTTACCTCTATAAGATCTAAAAACATAAGCCAATATCTACCTCGCAATAAGCAAATTCATTGAATTCTCAAATTAACTCAACTAAGCGTTGATCTTAAACCAGATGGGACCATATAAATGAATTTGGGCTTTCTATTTCCTACGATTCAAGGTGATGTTTATAACATATTACATAATATGATATCTAGAAAATTGCTTCCTCCTCCAGGTTTGAAGTATTACTAGATCTTCTTAGGACACCTTAAATTTGTAAATTATCAGAACTTTTTGTTGATGCAATCACAAGTCTTTATTACTCATGACTAAACCATCTCAATTAACTATTATTTTTTCAATCTTATCCTCAAGCAAAACCACCCCTAACTTTTCTTTTATACTGCCGTCTCTAATTCTGGATTTAGTGTTAAACCACTCAACTATTTTGATACTCACATTATCATCATTGAAATGCTTGTTTCTCTGGTTGTGAGAATGATGCTCTGCACAAATTGGTCAAATGTACTACCAAGAAAATTCTATAAATATGTAGTTCCATGGAAAAATACAATAAATATAAGCCAAATCTAATGTTGAACAATATCACACAAGGATGGCTTGTATATAGCATGTTCAAAAATTTGCTAACAGTGTTCTATTAAGAAGGCAATTAGGGTTCAATGAATGGATAAAGCCATACTGATGAAATTCCTACTTTCCACAAAATTAAACACAATGACATTCCCCACTCTCATCCTTACTATAAAGAATGCCGAGAAAGAAATGGCAACCATGGGGATTTCCTTTAAAGCCACAATGGGTGAAGTCACAATTATCTATTGTTTTCTTTTCATTTTATTTTCTAGCAACACAAATGGCACCTCATTTATCACACCCCTTTGGAGGTCAGCACATCATATAGCACAACAGCTAAATTGCTATTCTAGACCTCTACAGTAGTAAAACAAGACCAACCATCTTGTCCTCAATCAATGCTATCCCAATGTCAAAGGAACATAACATCAATCACATGCTTTTGATTTCTTGAACCTCATCTACTGTCAGATTTGATTGATATGTTTCGCTCATCACTTCCCAACTTTTCAAAAATTCATATACAACAAGGAGACACGAAAGAATTCCAATTCAGACGATCCCTCAAAACCAATTTAGACCTTGCCTCTTTAAAAACAGTTCCAATAAGCACCACAGAAGCCCCACTTGTCTTGGACCTCATCTACCATCAGAACTTAAACAACTTGATTATTTTGACTGATACGTTTTGTTCATCACTTCTCAACTTTTTAAAAATTCATATCCAACAAGGAGACACGAAAGAATACCAATCAAGACAATTCTAATTTCTACCCTCAAAATCAATTTAGACCTTGCCTTTATAAAAGACAGTTCCAATAAGCTCTACGGAAGCCCCACTTGTCAATCCATAAAATATGGATTAACAACATTACTCAACCTTCTAGTGCCAAGATCAAATTTGAGAAATTTTCAATTCTCTCACTACTCCCTTTCCCTTATGCTACCCACAAATTGCTAAGTGCGTATTCATCATATGCTAGACGTATTTAAATCAATCGTAAAGCTACAAAGCTCTAATCTAGTGCACATCTCCTACTCTCTCACCTCAATCAGGCCAAGATACTCACTGTAGCAACAAGCACAACCACTCCATCATACTATTTCGACAAGCTAGGAATCAATATTCAACTATGTTAACTCCTCCAACTAGAAGCATATAAGAAGAAAACCCCACAGACATTGCCCTCCAGCTTGCCCCGCATACAAAATCTGGTTTTATTTTGATTTCCACCAATTTTCTAATTCCTATGACAAATTAAAAGCCTAGAATGGATAGATAGGCGGCAAGAACTCCCCATCATAGTCATATGCCTAGAATTATTAAACTGGCAAACCATGGTAGAACCAGATTAACATACAGGGTCCAACTGTGAAGAAGAAACAATTTTTTTTGAGACCAACGATTTTTTCTTTTACAATGTACTGTCTTTCAGGGATTCCCATATGCTTCATAGGATTAAATAACGATCTCAAACATAATTATAACCATGACAATCTGGAAAAAAAAAATTCCATGAACAAGCTTGTAAATCAGCGACCAATCCTCAATCCCGTTAATTACAAAACTATGAAATCAATTGCTGCCCATGAAAAATCATCAAAGGATACATCTTTGAATAAATAAAAGCAATCATTCAAATAATCAAAACCCAGAAATTAAAAAAAAAACGAGAAGAGATAGAGAAAGACTATAAACTTACAAATGCAAAGAATCTGATCCAAGTAGATCTTTTGTGATTGTAGAGAGAGAACTCGAGAGGGAATTTTGGTTTGTGGGTCTGTGGAGGAGAGAGAAAATTTGGGGAAAAGAATGAAGTTTTTGCGCAGGAAGGCGAAGAGAGAAAAATTGGAAACGTAGGTGATGTAAAACGGACCGTACCCATTTAAGATGGACGGGAAACAGAGTCCTACGAGGATTGGGTCTGGATTTGGATTGATTCCAAACATCGTATAGTGTTTTTTTTTAATGTTGGAGTCTTTTTTTTTTTGGTGAGAAATGTTGGAGTCTTGGTCGGTCCAATTTTGGAAATTTGCTAATACTAAGGTTACACAAAAAATGAAAGAAAAAAAATAAAAATATAAAAACAAGAATATTTCAAATATATATATATATACAGATTATTGGCGATGAAGAAGTATATTATAATTTATAATATTTAATCAAAATATGTATTAATTTTGTTTTTAAATTTTATCCAAACCATTAAATAATGCACTTTTTTTTCTAACTATAATAAAGTGTCTATTTCTAAACATATTAGAAAAATAAGAATTTTATATTTATATTTAAAAAATTTTAGTTCTGTTTGGTACTGATAATTTATGAACTATTGAATCAATAATCTTTGAATTATTGAATATATTTGATGAATGATTTACTGTATACGTATAAAAATTAATAGCATAGACTTTTATAGCAATATATAAAAATATGTGACAGGTGAACTGTATTCAATGACTTATTTTATACATTTAAGTATTAATAATGGAGATTCCCACAATTATATATAGAAAAAGCTATATGCAGAATTTTTAATTTGACTTTTTGCTGCACCAGACATTATTTATTTATTTATTTATTTATTTTTATTATTATTATTATTATGATGATCATCATCTTCAAGGAATTTAAGGGTAAGCACGAACAGGAAATTGTGACAATAACGAATGGTCATTTTAGCCATCATGAACATCCCTTGGAAAAAAATTGTTGATCCTTCATATGAATCTATTACATGCCGCAGGCAGAGACTATCTTACATGAAGAATTTTACCTTGTCAGAACACAAGGAATGAACGAGGCTATGAAAACAAAAGTTCCATTTTACCTTTAGCTTCCACTAAACTATTTCTGTATGCAATAAATTATAGGGCAAGGGAAAAAGATTTGGCACGGAGGAATTCAACCCGCAAAATTTTGTTTGGCCTTTTCATTTCCTTCCAACAACAGCTGTTTGCAGGAGGTCCTTGACCGGAGTTGTGTGATGGTTTGATTCAAGGTTGCCGGTAAAATAGCAGCACAAGTTCCACTAAGAAACTGGTCTCCCATTGCCATGGATATGGAGGACCTCGCTGACAAGCTTCTCCGGCAATTTTTTTGTTGCCTGCAATGGCGTCAAAAACAATTGATAAGGGGATGGTGGCTTCAAATCAAAAGGAGAGGTCATCGAGACAAGAAACTAACCTGAAAGTGTCTCATGTGCAAAATCGGTTCACACCCAGCATCTGCAATTAGTTTGCCTTGTGGGGTTCTCAAATTCATTCGCCTGGCTTCATAGGCTGTGAGAACACTTCTCTCGTTGGGTAGGTGATGGCAGACCTTAAGGAGTGCAGTAAGAGAATTCATCTGCCAGTTCAGATCAAGTAAAATATGTGAAGCTGCCAGATCCTAATATAGAATATAAAGCTGGACTGATTAATAAATGCACGGCCAATCAAAGTGATATCAATCATTGTAAATAGCAAACATCAGGCTTCCATGTAAATAGAAAAGTACAAATGCGCTCATGGCCATGGTTTAATACTGTGTTGCCTGGAATGATTTTAGGAGTTTAGTGCTCATGAAAAACTTGGGCTTATTCATCCACACAAAAGCAAAGATGACCTACCTTCATGTATGGACATGAAGCACAGCCACCATTAATTGAGCATCCCTCCCCACTTGCAACTCCAGGTACTACAGGGAGCTTGACAGAATCACCAATTTCCACAAAATTCAATGCCTCGGACGAACTTTTTGATGTTCTTGACAATGACTCCGATGAGACAGGAAAAACAATTTCTACATCAATATTAGCTTTCCTAGAAGTGGATTTAACTGAACCTAGCAAGCTCCGGAGTGCTGCAACAATTGAAGTCACCATTCCTGATTCTGTTCCTAACACAAACTGAAGATGGTCATCATGGTTTCTATCCAGAGCATCTTGAACCTTCTTCTTTATGAAGTCTAATATGTTCTGGGTTGAACCAACAACACCCATTCCTCTTCTCTTTGCCTCCATTGCCAAAGAGAACATTTCACCAGGGACCTCAAAATGGGCAGTAAGAAATGCATCACAGTACATCTCATTTATCTTTTGCACAACTTCAGTGCCAAATAGGTGATGCACAATGCATGTCCCATCCTGTTGCACAAGTAAATTACACATAAGATTCAACTGTGCTGGATTAAAGGGGAAAGAATCCACCAATCAGAGAAGATGAGCAAAGCCTAAAGATTTGACTCTTGACCGATCACTAGGTCAAAACTGAACCTCCTTGTGATCATTGGATCAAAGGTCTATTTCTACTTTCCAAGATGCAACTGAGAACTGAAAATTTTTATTAAACAATAAGGAGTAATGAATCAAATATTCAAAATATGGATCGACTTAAAAGTGTGAGAAAACAGCATAGCAACAGGTATACAACACATAAAAAAAAAAAAAAGAACTCCATCTAAAGCAGCAAAATATGACAAGCCACAAGGTGGTGCCATATTGATGATAGAATGGATCATAAAGTACATAAACTTCTCTCCTTAAATCCCAATAGTAAGAAAGAGGAGTAACCTGATAATAGTGCATGCGAGGCAGCAATGATCGAATTGAATTACTATTGTGCTCAGGATGAATCTCAGCAATTTCCTCATCAGTCATCATTGTCATCTGCTGAAACAACTCCATAATATTTGCACCCATATAGGAATCAGGCCCATACCAGATGTTCAAATTTGGTATTTGAGCAAATGCCTGGATCAAAATTTCCAATACTTGAGTTAGAAAATGAGGAAAAACTCCCAAGGCATTTTTTTTTTTTTTGTTTTTGGGTAGGGAGAAGCTTCCATTGCCATCACTCACAACATGATAATCATTTGATAAACATAAAAAGGTATGGGAAAAACAGTTCCACAGACATAGAGAGCTCTTTGACTGCACTTGATGTACTTGATAATTCAAGAGAAGTCAGTAAAACAATAATAAAACAATAATAAAACAATAATAAAATGCATGCAGTGAAGGAAAGTGGAAGTCTATAAGTATGTGCCAGGGCCACCAACCTGTAGAATGGTTTGCACAACATTAGAGGAAGTGCAGGTAATTGTTGGCACAAGTTCATGAGAATTTGCTTTGGTCTCCAGTGAAGTGTTTATGTAAACAACATGCAGAGAAGGCGAAGCTGAGGAAGCTACTTCAAGATAGTTCATGTACGCAGGAGTTGATGCAGCATCAGCCAAAGAGCAACCAATTCGTTCACTTGACATCCTATACACTCCAACCTGCATAGAAAGGTACCATCAAGACACCACTTGGCACCAGAGACATTCTTCATAACCAGAAAGGCATCATTTAAAAGCTCACATGGTACATTAGTAAACTGACAACGTTAGGGTTCCAAAGTAATTGCCTACAAAGTACTATAAGGAAAGGGGAAAATATGAAATACCTCTCCATAACCAGCTTGATCAAGGATGGCACGGACATTTTCTGACATGAAATCCACACCCAGAACGGTGATGAATTTACATCCAGCTTCTGCCATCTTGACAGCTGTATCTGCCATAACCAATGAATCAGAAATATGAATATGAGGCCAGAGCTTCTTTGCTGCTGTTAACACGCCTTGGACCTCAGGGTCCATGTAGAAATGAGCAACAACACCAATTTTCTTCTCCTTTAGCACATTGGCAAGTTCTTTAACCTTCAACTCATCAGGGAACAAATATTTTGCCTACAATTAAATCATGCAATGACTTAGATGTTCAAACTTTTTAGTGTGTGTATTAATTGGGTGCATATATTGCAACAATCAGGAGGATATGTTGTCACTACAAACACAACATAACTCTGTGGATTGAGACAAACATAAATAGACTTAATTTTATAAATGTTCTATAATTGAAGAGGCCTGTTCAATTTTTGGAAACATATATAATTAAATTCTTGCCAGCAACAATGGAAAATGTGTGATCTGATTACTAATCAGCATAAGCAATACTCATTGCTCGGCTGAATTATATTCCTAGATAAAAAAGTTAAAGAGGTTCTAAGATATACCCCATAAAGAAGTGCTTCTTTTTAACACCAAGTTTTTTTTTTTTTTTTTTTTTTTTTTTTTTTTTTTTTTTTTTTTTTTTTTTCTCATATTCTATACCTGTTGATGCTCTTGGTGAGTGGAATAGGACTGCATGCATACTTTGGTCCTCTCCACTAAAACGGTCGGAGTAATGTGCATCCCATTGTCTTTTATCACTAATTGACCTTTACAATGTTGATATTGAATCTTTTTCTTACGTTATCTAACAAACTCAGAATCATGGATCAAATGGTCAAACAAAGTTTCTTTCAAAAGCATTGCATTTTTAATCTCTAAGAAAGAGATTATCTTCCCTTGGATTTAAGTTGTCCTATATCTGAATTGTTTGGGGCCTACTGCAAAACTACTTTTCTTGGGTATTGTCTTTTATTTGGGTTTCTTCAGTAAATTTATTGCATCTCATCAAAACTTCTGTACAACACACCGGATATTTTTTTGGACCTTCCTCTCGTTCTTTGACTCATATTAACTATATTTATTAATCTTGTTCCTTGGTCGTGACCATAATCGGGGTACATAAGAACAAACCGTTATTGGTACATCTGAATAAGCCAATCGCCACAGAATAAGATCAATGGAAAAACTGAAATATGTGAAAAATTTTTCGCACTTTTAATCACATTATCTGAAGTTATATGAACCTCCCAGCAGGTGGGCCTAGAGTAAACAAATGGAGCAGGTTTAGGAATATGCCAATCATCGACAAGAAAAAGTTCAGTATATGATTAAAGTGAGACTTAAACAAATGCACGTTTTTCCCTCCTTGATTATCCTTTTTTTTTCCAATTAACAGAAAAGAGGCACTTTTACAGTTTTATATCAAATTATAGTGTGTATACAATATTAGAAAGTTTACTCTTCAAGACTATGACACCCATACGCACCAAGTCGAGTCCTTGTGCTTCGCAATGTCAGGAAAAACATTACCCTTGTTTTTATTCAAATAGGTAATCAGCTCTACTTACAAAAACTGTCTACACATAAATTCAAGCATATGGCATTATCACAGTAGCTAAAAAAATTATCCCACAAAACACGCATAAGGGCACTAAACTAAAACGACAAAAACAATATAATTTATTACCTGAGCTTCAGCATAACTTCCCTTAGCATGAATACCATCCGCATTGACAATCAAAGATGGGAAAGGTTCCATTGGTGGCATCCCAGCCCTTTTAGCCACAAGAGCTTTAGTCCTCTTCTGCATACTAATCAAAACATTATGCCAAGTATTAACCCTAGATTGAGAACCGCTCAACATCCCAACATTCAATTCAGCCAAATCCTCTGTTTTCATTGCCAAAATCTCCTCTGGCTCTGCCCCATCAAGCACCCAAATCAAGCAAGAACAAAACCCTTTTGTCATCCCAGAGTCACTATCTGCCATGAACCTCATTCTACCTTCGTTATTCATTTTCACCTCCAACCACACCTGTGCAGTGCACCCCATGACCCTATTCTCTGAAACCCTAAGTGACTCATTGATTTCGGGTAAATTATTTGCATAATTCAATAATCTCTTAACACGATCAATGGGTTCTGATAGAGATTTGAACTCAGAAACCAAAAGCTCTAATTTGTAACTTGCAAGCTTCTCAGATGTTGACGGAATTGGAGGGGAAGAAGCAGAGGCAGTTACTGCAGAGCAAGGAAATGGAGAAAAGGAGCTAGGATTTGGGGTTTGAATACATTTGATGGATTTGAAAAAGGGAATTTTGGATTTGTTCCTATGGGTGTAGAATCTTAAATTCGGAAGTGGGCTAGGGTTAGGGTTCCGGTTTAAGTAAAATGCAGAGGAAGAGCAAGAAGCGGCACTCAATTTGATTGCAGCGGAATCCATTGCTGCACGGTCGTGGAGAGAGAGAGAGAGAGAGACAGAGACCTTAAAGTGCGGACCTCGTTAGAGAGAGAGAGAGATGGTTATGGGGAAGAGAGAGGACAAGAGCAGCGGAGAGAGGCTTTTAATTAACACGAGGCCGAAAATAAATGTATCAGAGGCGGAACACGAAAGAACGCGCGAAGCACTCCAACCCAAACAATACTTTTTCCTTTAAATCTAGTTTCGTTGTGATTAACCTAAATTGATTTATTATTAAATTTCTTTTAAAAATAAATCTTTTAATATAATTTTTTTTTAATAATAAAAATCAAACTTATAAATATTAATTAAAAAAAATTTAATTCTTTTTTAAGTGAGCCAACCAACATCAGTTCCAACCCAAACAAAACATCGCAATACGTAGAGACAGGATAACGTCACCCATCCTTTCTCAGCCCATTTGGTGATTATTTTTTTCTCCTTAAATAATCGAGCAAATTATCTTAATTATGTCAAAACCCCAAATTATCTGATATATTTGCTATTTGCTCCAAAATGGAATTTGTGCCCTTCTTTAGATTCTTATATAAATAAATTTATACAGATAAAATCAGTTAAAAATCAAATAAATCAAATACTGAATGATCCAATGCAATGTTTCTATTTTCATTTACAGAATATATTTTCTTATTTTTTTCTTTTCCAAAGTATAAATTATGTTTATACCCGAATAAAATTTACTATTTTAGCAAGGTGCAGCCAAGCCTAGAAAAAATTTAAAAAAAGTGTGTGTGTATATATATACACGTGAATATATATAAAAGTTAATTGCATGGTCGATTTTTATTTATAAGCTATTTTCACATGTATTTTTCATAAAATCAAATTCATAAAAAGTGTGAAAAGTAATGTAAACTTTTTCTAAAAAACGATTGAGAGAGATTTTATCCGATCTAAATGAAAAAATAAGGGGGAATTTTAATTTTAATTTTAATTTTGTGGATGGCAATTGTTATAAGACCCACAAGTTTTGCTATGTGGTATGGAGCCACTTGCAAGAAAAGTGCTAAAAAAGGGGTTTGGTTTTACTTCTCTTCCAAAGTGCTAAAAAATTGTTGGTTCAAGTGAAAAAAAAATTAGTGATTAAAATATTAAATTCTCTAAATTTATAATTAACGAAACAATATATCATAATTGGTCTATCTTAGCAATTCAAATTCTTTAAGACCAAAGCAATGAAAGCTTCTATTTTTATTTTCCTAATTATGCTAAAATTAGATAAAATAATAATATTGGTGGTGGGTTTCTTTTTTTTTTTTTTAATACAAATCTCCTTATGTGAAAATTGACTCAATTGGGAATATAAAAAACAACTTTGTATTTGGCCAATCAGTGTCTAAAAGATATATTCCAATTAATTCGATCTAAACTGTCCTTAGACCCTCTTTAGGGGACTCTTTCAATATAATTTTTTTTTTATTTTCAATATTCGAATCAAATTTTAATTAAAAATTTAACATCTTCTTATTAAACTTATTGTCAGTTAATAAACATAAATAACAATTTTTGGGGCTATGTGGGCTACAAAATATATCCCAAAAAATGCTACAAGGGCACTATTGGCGGTCCCAAATCAACATAGTTCAATCGAAAGCTATGATTCCATGACTGTCCCCTCCAATGACTTCCAGCTCTTCGCTGCCTCCAATGGTCAAAGTAGAAATTTAAGATTGTATTGCACCCACTAGTTATTCAGTGTATCTTTCCCCTTTCACTCTATTCCAATTAAAAAATTTATGGTCATAAAAGACTGCAAAAAAGAGAAACGAATGGAAAACGCAAGGCAACTGCACAAAAGACTCCCATCGGTTTAGATTAGACATTAGAGTCAAGGAATTGGAGATAAGAAGACAAGTGCAACTTGATTGGTGGTCTACATCTTCGTGACTAGAAGAAAAAGTTTGAGAGAGAGAATATTGCGGAGAATTTCCAAGTTAAATTTGCTTTGTGCAGTACCTAAGAAAAGTTGGGGTGGCAAGACTTTTACCTTTGAAGACGCCATGGATTTTGGCCTCACAACTTGGGACCTTTTGTAGCACCTTCCAATTCAAATGATCATTATAGCCCACATTTTTCTTTCCATAATGATCATCGATTGATAGTTTTTGGGCTATAAATATAAAAGTATGTCAATGAATAATCTACGTAATGAGTAAGAGTGTTCAATTTTTTAATTAAGTTTTGAGTTCGAAACTTAGGAATATAAAAGAATACGTTAGAAAATTCTCCTTAAATTAGATCCGTTAATATTTAGAATAAATTAGTGAGTGATTTCATATATCTATTTATTATTAAAAAAAAGGTGTAAACTAGAAGATACCAGCCATATTACCTAAAGAAATCGATTTCAAGTTGTTGGCACTAAAAGTATTAATCAATATTCTGCCACTTAATTCAGTGCTGTATTAATTTTTTTAATGGTGCCCGGCAATGTAAACGTGGATTGAGCTTTTGGATTCATTTGAAACTTTGTTATACACTCCATGGCTGGACATGCGATGATCCATTTCCGCAAGTTCCACATCAGTCACATTACTAGGTTGTATTTGACTAGGATGCTTTATGGTTTTGTAGTCCTCGGATGAGGTTAAAATTTCTGACAGAACCGTTCAACATATCTCCTGTTTTGAAATTCGGGCCAGACCAATCGGTCCGATCGGGAATCGCCCTGGGAGCCGGTTTGGTTTCTTTAGAAAATCGGTTCTGGAAAGAACTGGTCAAATCCGGTCAAAAACCGGGTTGAATCGGGAAAACCGGGTTGGACTGGAGTCGAACTTGAGCGCTGAAGTGTAAGAAATTATAGCCTTCATCACTATGCCATGTAGAGGTTGGTGTTTTTAATTTTAGAATTTATATTTATTTATAATTTTATAATGACATTATTTGATTTTTTTATCTGATTGGTTTGACTTAGTGAACCATTAACCTTTGATATAATTGATTTATATTTTAATTCAGATTTTAAAACATTGATCTCCACGCCTTGTATCGATAAGGTGGGCACAAGAAGCCAAGGTTACGCTGACACATTATGCTCCTGCCCTTCATTTTTAGGGTTGGGCTAGGACCATATCAGGCCATCTGGCCGAAATACTTGTCCAAGCCCTTCCAAAACCAACAAGCAGAAAAATTGGACAACTGAGCAACCCATATCCTTCGACACTCCGCTGGCCAACGCGTTGTCAGTTTAATAGTAGACTAGTTTCTGGGTCCGTGCAGATGCACGGGATACTTAAAAAAAAAAAAAATGATTTGTATTTCTTTAATTGTATAAATAGTTATTATATCTAATATCTTAAATCTGAATTCAATTATTTTCGATACTATTAATTTATTTATATAATATAGTAAATATGGTGATGATCATGTGCTTTTTAGAGATAATTTAAGTGGTTGAACTCCCCTATTTTCATATTTCCTTTCTCAATTCGATCTCATTTGTTTGCATCTCCTTATAAAAAAAACAGTGATGATTATGTTCGAAAAATAATGATATTTAATGATAATATTTATACCGAAAGAAATAATACTCCAATCGTGATATTAGAATTTGAAGCATAAAAAGATAGAGTATGCTAATATATACAGATTTCAATTTTAATTTACATGAATTAGATGATAACATTAAACAACACCAATCAAATAGTAATAAGAAAAATATGTATAAAATGTAAATTTATAAAAATTCACATTAAGATAAATATAAAAAACATGATATTCAATAAATTAGGATATGGTGTAGTGGAATTTTTTTTTTTAAAACACCTGAGTAGGAAAATAGTTTATGATATTAGTTTGTTACTTTGCCCGAAGAACAAGAAACAGTTTTCTTTAAATATTCTTATGAAACAAATCGGTAATATAATAAAATTTATATAAATAATTTAATATTCAATTTAATATTTTATAAATATTTCAATTTTAGGTTAATATTATAAGTATTCAATTATTTGTAAAAAAAACTGAAAGCAAAAATTTTAAAATAAATTTTACATAAAAAAGTTTAAAATAAAATTTTCAAAAAAAATTACAAAAAAAAAGGAAAAAAAAAAGTAAGTTTGAAAAGAAAAAATTTTTAAAGGAAAATATTTACAAAAAGAAAAAATTTTTATTTAAAAAAAATGCAATTTTTGTAAATTATTAAAATAAATTTTTCATAAAAAATTTTTACAAATAAAAGAAAAGAAAACAAAAGGCTAAAAAAGGTAAGTTTGAAAACATAAATTTAAATGATGGTAAAATTAATAATTTAAAAAAATATGAAATTTCAAATTAAAATATTAATGCTAAAATAAAATAAAAAATATTAATATTGAATTAAATATCTTACATATGTAATATTTTTTTTAACTCTAAACTTATAAAAATTAGTATTTAATATAAAATTTATATAAATAATTGAATATTCAATTGAATATTTTATAAATATTTAAATTTTAATTTAATATTGTAAGTATTCAATTATTTGAATATATATATATATTAAATATTTAATATATATATCTTTTTAATTTTTAAATATTAATAATTTAATATTACCAAGTAAATATCTTTCCTTTTGCAAACTTTTTTTTTTTTTTTTATAAAAAATTTATTTTAATAAATTACAAAATTGGGAAATAACCATATATTTTTGGGAATGTTTAAAATTGTTTTTTTAATAAATTAATTTAGAAATTATAATTATATTCAAACTGATCGGTTAAAAATAATAAATTTGTTTTTCAACAAATTTTTAATTATAACGAAGATTTTTGTTAATGTGTTTTTTATTTTGAAATATAGGCACCAATATAACGTATAACAAAATTTATTTAAACATATAATTAATCAATTTATTTAAAAATATTTTTATTTTATTTTATTCTACTTGTAATATACATTTGTTAAAATGAAAGTTTTTTCATAAAAAATATAAAATTTTATATGTAAAAGTTAAATATTTCATTAAAAAACTAAAATGATTGTTGTATAATTGTTGTATTAAAATACAATATAATTCCATTTTACTCAATTTCAAATTTTCTTAAAATGTCTTTTGAATTTCAATAAGTTATGATATATATATATTTTTTATATTCTTAGTGAAAATGACAAATATAAGATTGTAGAAGAAAAGAATACAACTAAATTACGATGATCATAATATTTGGTAGATATTAAATATATATAAACTTAAAATTATAATAATTATATTACTATCATTAAATAAAAATTGAAAAAATATGTAAGTGCAATTTAGTAGATAAATAACTAAAAGATAATACCCGAGTACAAAAATATATGATTCCACTCACTCAATTTGTATTATTTTCTATTTTTATTCAATAATAACGATATAAAATGAAAATATTAATAATAAAAAATAAAATAAAATAATACAAAATCAATGATAAAATACGATTTAAATGATAGTAAAGTAAATAATATAAGAAATATAAAATTTCAAATGAAAATATTAATATAAAAAATAAAAAATATTAATATTATACGAATTAAATATTTTAAATATATAATATTTTATTTTTAATCATGAAATTATAAGAATTAATATTTAATATAAAATTTTAATAAATAATTTAATATTTTATAAATATTTTAATTTTAATTTAATATTATAAGTATTCAATTATTTGGATATATATTTTTGATTTAAGAAGTAAACGGAAAAAAGAAAGGCTTACGGTGAGAGTTAAAAAAAAAATATTTTGGTGCGAAAAAAAAATGGTTATGTTTTATGTAGGCGATAGGGGAGAGGTGTGGGGGGGGGGGGGGAGAGAGAGAGAGAGAGAGAGAGAGAGAGGTGGCGGGTGGGGGTCACAAAAGGACAATTAAGAGGGAAAAAAAAAAAAAGGAGAGAATGGGACGAGAGAGAGAGAGAGAGAGAGAGAGAGAGAGAGAGAGGTGGTGGAACAAAAGCGGAGGACGAAATTATTACAGTTTTTGGCCGTATTATATATGTTAGGATATTAATTTTTATTAATTAAATTCTTAAAATTAATTATTAAAAATTAAAAAAAAGATATCGAGAGAGTTCATTTGTTGATAGACTTGATAAGTGGAGTCAGATTAATCAAAACTAATAAATTAATTATTAAATATCAATAGATTAAATACTAAAATAAAACACTACATGACAAAATTTCTTAACCAATATCCAGATAAACCCAATTAGCTCCTCATAAAAGGGTTTTATAATCCAAACAGTCACATTGTTTTTGTCAAGTGGAATGGGGGTTGAACGTATCAAAAGTTAGGGCAGCAGTCATCTGCCTAAGTCAAAGGACTCAGTTGAAGCCTTGAATTGAAGGCCACAAGTTTTGGATGTATGACCCTCCTTCACCATGTAGCCTACAACTTGTTCTGTTTAATGTTTAACTTGTGATCAGGACTTCTAATTGTTTTGAGTTACTAGCAATATTAGGTTACATGAAGATGGACACAATATGGCCTAGACAAAATTATGAAAAATCTCATACTATTTCTTGTTGTGTTTACATGTTCCACAAAAAAACATAGATATTCATTTCTTGAAATGTTTGTGCAACATATACTATTAGCGAACCATTTCGCATCACCTTGCTTATGCTGTTGGTTTTGGTTACTATGCCAAGTTTCCCTAGTTAACCACAAAACGTAGAATAAAGATTATATGTAATTTTTCATCCAAATGTCATCTCTAGATGATTTACCGTGTCACAATGGTCTGGTCATAGACACAGAAAAAAGCTGAACATATAAGACATTCACTCTCCAATCTGCCCTCGTTTGACTGTGTCATGGTGCTTGTCCTACTTGGTTGTTACCCATGTTTGGGACCTCAACAGGCCGTCTAGGCAGCTGTATAAATTGATTCATTAAATATAATCTTCCTCTTTTGAGTTTTTTCCCCAAGGCTTTCCTCAGAGCCACCTTCACCTTGTTGATTTACTAACCATGGTTTTTATCTCACGGTTTCTATCCATTCCAATTCTGATTATTCTGATTAGACCCGCTGTTTCTCAACAATCCGATGACAAGTCTAACAGTATGTCACAATCCCAAGTGCCGGGTTCCAACTACATTTGCAATTCACAGCAATTCCCTTGTCCTGCCTTTGTAGTTTACAGAGCTAAAGAAAACCAACGGAACCTATCTTCCATAGGCACTCTCTTTAATACTGACATACCTCACATTCTCTCCTTCAACAACTTTCTAGGTCGAGAAATCATAGTGCCTGTCCAATGCTCATGTCCTGACAGGTTTTCCGAGGCCATTTTCAAGTACAACTTCTCGCGCTCAGACTCATCCCATTCAGTGGCATGTGGAGTTTATGAAGGATTGGTGAAAGTTCAAAGCCTTATAGAGAGAAATCCAAGTTTTGGAGATCATGAAGATTTTCCTATTCAGGTACCTGTTAAATGTGTTGTCCTAGAGATACTGAGAGAAATATTAGCATTTAGTACCTTGTGACATACCCAGTTATTCATGATGATAATACAGACTCAATTGCTAAAAACTTTAGGGTGCCCGGAAAAATGATCTGGGATGTTAATGGTTTAGGCTCACTTGGTGGTATTTTTCCTCGAACAACTCTGCTTATCCCCACAATGCATGAACCTGCACTGAATTTGGAAATTGAATCTTACCATCCAGATCCATCCCTTAGTCCTAGATCTGTGATTCCCTCAAGGAAAATCAAATTGGGCCAAAAATTACATTACGTGAGTTTTTTCTCTGCACTTGTGGCCATTGCAGCATTCATGGTTTTTTTCTAAGGAAATGGAAAATAAAAGCTCAAAAAGTTCATGCCGTGTCTGCTAGATCATCACCACGATCAAATTTTGAAGCTGAATTACTTGATGGGATATCCAAGTTTAAGCGCACATTAATTGTTTTCAGCTTGGAGGAACTGAGAATTGCTACTAATGATTTCAGCAAAACCTTTGCTATAGGTGTTAGGACCGGTCCAGGACAAATAGAAAGCTAAATGGAGGGCTTTTTGACAATCTAATAGATAAATAATAAAAGATAAAATTTAAATAAATAGAAAAAATAAAATTACAGAATTTAAATAAAGAAAAAGATAAAATTTACGTAATTTAATCAAATAAATCTACATTCACAGGTGAAGGAGGAATAAAATTTCACAAAAGAAGAAAATTATAAATATTTTAAAAAAATATTCTTAAACTCTAAATAATCACCGTGAGATAACAAAATAAAATCTTAAAAGATCATAACATATTTTACTAACTTACTGTTATTATTGCTTTACAACCAAATCCAATGCACAAATTTATAAGTGTGAGATTTTGAAAGTGCCCTCTCCAAATTCGACGTGGGATTGCAGAAACCAAAAAATGAGTGTCCTTTTCCAGTGTGGGACAATTTGGTGGGACACGCCACCCAACAATAGGCCCTGGAACCTACAAGGGAATGATTGGTGGCTCTTGTTTTGCAATCAAACAAATGAATTCTTGCGAAGAGTCTTATCATGTCATAGACATACTAAGATCAATCAACCATTAAAATGTGGTTAAGGTCGAGGGTTGCTGCTACGAGCCCAATACTTGGTGTTTGAGTTTGTGCCAAATGGTAGTCTAAGGGATTGCTTCTCAAATGCTAGTGCGGGTAAACAGCTCACTTGGACAAAGAGGACACAGATTGCTTTTGATCTTGCCGTGGGTTTGCACTATCTTCATTATTGCATAAAGCCTGCTTATGTCCACCGTAACCTTAACAGCAGAAATGTGCTCATATCTATGGACTGGAGAGCCAAAATCTCCGGATTTGAGTTTGCAAGAACTTTAGCCTGCAGTCCAGAAAATGAAGAGATGAGTAGCTGCAGTGTCTCTGAGATAGTAGGCAAAAGTGGGTACCTAACACTAGAATATTTATGTAACCAGCGTGCCTCTCCAAAGACAGACATATGTGCACTAGGGTGGACTTTGCTTGAGCTGCTTTCTGCTAGAGAAGCTGTGATGGATGGATCTCTGTTGAAGGATTCAATCGGGTTTTTGTCAAGCAGAGGGCCTAATGCTTCTTCAGGGTTCTTGGAGAAGTTCAATGAATTCATGGATCCAGCCTTTGAAGGGAATCATCCAGTAGCTGATGCAAGGTGTATAGCGGCATTGGCTACAGCTTGTATTGGGGATGACGCCCAACAAAGACTTACCATGAACGATGTCATAAAGACGCTTTCCAGAATTGTCTAAACCACTTTCTGTAACTTCCTGTCAATACTGAATTGTTAAAAAAATTATGTGACGGGAGCATTTGCAATTTCTGTGAAATCCTATTTATGTTTGAGAGAATTCGAAATAACAATATTAACGACTTTTTTTAATAAAATTTGACAAACAAAAAAAATACCCCAACCACGGAAAGAGAGCATACTTGTCCCGTTATATAAGAATAAAGGGGACATATAAGATTGCTCAAACTATAAATGAATTAAACTCATGCTCCAACTATAAATGAATTAAACTCATGAATCATACGATGAAATTATGGGAAAGAGTAATAGCGTATAAATTGATACGAGAGATAAGTGTGTTTCACAATCAATTCAGATTTATATTAGAACGATCCACCAATAAAACAATTCACTTACTAAGATAGTTGATGGAAACATTTAGACCATAAAAGAGAGATCTACATATAATATTCATTGATCTTGAGAAAACATATGATAGGATCCCAAGAGACGTATTGTGGTGGATGTTGATAAGAAAAGAGATCTTTTTGAAATACATTAACCTTATTAGAGATATATATAAAGGAGTTGTGATCAATATAAGAACTTGCGGGGGCTGAGTGATAGCTTCCCTATTAACATTGTGCTCCATAAAGATTTGGCATCGAATCCCTTACTATTTGCAATACTGATAGATGAAATCACAAAAAATATTCAAAATGAAATACTATGGTGTATGCTCTTCGTAGATGATATAGTTTTGATTGATAAAATTAGAAAGGGTATCAGTACTAAATTAGAATTATGAAGGGACACATTAAAATCTAAAGGATTTAGATTGAGTAGATTTAAAATTGAGTATATGAGGTGCAAATTTAGTGATAACCATCAGGATAATAAGGAAACGATTAGATTCGAAGGAAGAGAAGTCTCAAACAACGACTGGTTTAGATATCTTGGTTCCATCATCCAGAATGATGATAATATGGATAACGATGTAAATAATAGAATTCAACCAAGTTGGATGAAATGGAGAAAGGTATCCGGAATTCTCTGTGATCGCACGATGTCATTACATTTAAAGGGAAAATTTTATAGAATCATAGTAAGAGCTGTTATATTATATGATACTAAATGTTGGGTTATTAAACAACAATAAGAGTAAAAAATAACAGTAGTCGAAATGAAAATGTTTATGTGGATATGTGACAAAACTAAAAATGATAGAATTAGAAATGACGAAATACGTAATAAATTGAGAGTGAACTCAATTGTAGAGAAGATGCGAGAATACCGTGTAAGATGGTTTGGACTATACAGTGAAGGTTTAAGGACGCACATGTTAGGAAGGTAGAGAATTTAAATATAGGAGATTTAATAAAACATAGAGGTAGATCATTGAAAACTTGAATGTAATACATTCGTAAAGATATGATAGTGATAGATTTAGTTGAGAAAATTGTCTTAGATAGGAATGAGTGGCGTAGAAAAATCTGCACAAACTAAATTATTATTTTTTATTCGATTTCAATATTTATCTCTCATATAACCGATTTTAAAATTTTAATATAGTCTAATTATTATTGTTGATCAGCGGCATCACTAGAATTCAATACAAAAAGATGCTTACGACACGCATCCAAGAATTAGGCAAATTTAGTCATGGGACATTTAGAGGACTTTGTTGCGAAATTGCACCAAAAGGAACAAATTCTTATGGTCAAACATCTCTTCTTTTCCTATCCTCTGTCCAAGTCCATATAAGATGCAGAAATGCTACAAGTGCTGGTGTTTTTCTTCTTTCCATCTTCCTCTGCCCTTTTTAGACTGCTTTTGTGTCCTTTTCGTAGGTTTCAATGAAGGCTGATGCCAGTGCAACCCCTTTTTCAGCACTTGACTGCAGATAAATATCTAACCTTGTTCGAACCCCTGCTCTACGTTTTGACTTGAGATTTCCACATGTTAAGTCCAATTGTCGGCACTAAATCTACTTGTCATATAAACCATAAAAAGCTTCTATTTAGGTAACAATTTCTTTTATTTTTTATTTTACTTGACCATTCCTATCTAGAAACTTGGGGACTCAATTTAGATTCTGACTCTTTTTGTATATATTTTTCTATTCTTAAAACTCGAATCCGAGTAGTTGATTAAGGGTGTTTAATGCCCGTCAAAGTTGTTAGTAATTTAATTGTTTATAATTCTAAATCGAAGTTCTGAATATTGTAGGAGTTGCAGTCCAAACTCTCGCGCCTTACGCCATTTGGCTACATGGTTGGTTTCAAAGGTATTATAAAATAAACCGCAAGTAGTACATTTTGCTTTAATAAGGAAGACAAACCAATATGAAAGAAGAAGAAGAAGAAGAAGAAGAAGAAGAAAAGAAAACAGTAGATGATAACAAGGTATAAGGTAGATCCCAATCAAACCAATGGAGAAGGCTTGCAGTCGCATGCTCCACCGTAGCAAGGCCCATTGACATTCCAGGGCAGCCTCTTCTTCTTGCTCCAAATGGAATAAACTTTAATTAAAATGTTCAAATACCTTATTTTTTTCAAAAAATTTTATATATTCTATTTTCCATTTTTATGTCATACATTTAACATGGATTACATGGAAACTCGAAACATAAATATGAAAAAAAATATGTAAATATAAAAAATATAAAAATTTTTATATAAATATTAATTATTTTATAAAAAATAAAATAGTCATATTTTATAATAAAAATTTAAATTGATCAAATATATAATTATTAATTATAAAAAATAACATAAAATAAAAATTATACTTAAAAAGTAAATAATTTATTAAATATAAAAAAATATACAAATATAAAAATATTATGAATTTTATGAAAATATTAATTAATTTAACGTATTAAAATATTTCAAAAATAGAAAATATTTGAAAGACAATGAATGCTTTCCGTGTATTATTGCTTTTAAACATGTGTTTTAACCATTTGAAGAAAAAAATTTAAAATAAAATAGAAAAAATATTAATTAATAGGGAAAAAAATTTGGGGGTGAATTTCATTGACAAGTGGTAAGTATTCCATCTTTCCAAGCTATGAATGAGGAGTGACATCTGGTCACTACACCGAATATTTTTTCCAGGGATACACAGAGATATGGTTATTGGGAAGGGGGTGGGGTGTCTGTCGTCTTTTGCTTAGAGAGACATCATACTAGAAAAATGTTAAATCACTGGAATTATGTTAGAAAATCTTCTGTGAAAGTAGTAATTCATATTGATTTAATAAGAATATGATTTTAAATATCGATTGATTTAGTTATAAAAAAAAGAGAGAAAGACTTTGATGGAGTTTTAAGTGAGATAAGAGCCAGCAGTGCCCTCATTCCTAAGATCAAGCAGAATTTGAAAGAGGTTTTTCTTCTCAGACTGCTTTCTTTGATTGCACCATCCAGGAATTGATAAAGTCTGTCGAATGTTTCTTCTACTTTCCTGTCCAAGCCTGTGGGTGTATCCATCCATCCAAGACGGGGAAAAAAATCTCGGAAGCTGAAAGCTGAGTAGAGTTCCATAACCTTCACTGATACTTGTGCGAATTCAGGTCCAACATCTTCTTCATACTTTTGACCAAGAAAACATCTAAAAATTATGAGAGAGGGAAAAGAGGAAGGAGATTTTAGAGTTGGGTTGGGAGAGAGAGTAAAGTACAAAAATGGATTTAGAAATAAAAAAAGAAAATCTATTCTTTGATATTATATATATATATATATATATATATATATATATATATATATATATATATATTTGTGGTACGAAAAGATGTAACGAAGGGACAATATCAGGTTCGTCACGCAGACCAACTTTGTGTGATAGTTCAGAAGCTCAATCATGGAAATGCATAAATGATAGTATATCAAACAAGCCAAGAAAGATAGACTAACAAATTAGTAAGTACACATAGAATCAACTTGAAAAAGAAAAGGTACATAGAAAGGCAAACATATTGGACCAATGGAATCCGTCATTACTAAAAAATGTATTAAAATATTCTGACGGTAAATATTTTGTTATTAAAATTTTTAATGACGAAAATACCATATTCTTATTAAATTTAACGACGAAAATATTTTCGTTGAAAAGTTTAGCGACGAAAAATTTCTATAGTTAAAAATTTCCATCGTTAATCCGTTGATAATTTAGAAAGATCACACGATTTTCAACGATAGAATTTTCCATTACTATAAATTTCCGTCGCTAATCTGTTGGTAATTAATTTAACACTTTTCAAATTATTTCAAATTATTGATGGATTAACGATAGAAATTTTTAGCGATAGAAAATTTTCGTCGCTAATCCGTTACTGAAAGTCTTATGCTCAAATGAGGGCACACATGCTCGCACGCCCCTGCCTACGCCCGCCTGTGAACACACCGCTGCCCATGCTTGCCTGTGCATGCGCACAAGCCGCTACCCATGCCTGCTCACACACGGCACAGGTCGCTGCCCACACCTGCCTGCGCACGTGCACAATTCGCCGCCTACGCCCGCACCCCTACTTTTTTTGTTGAAAAAATACTCTCACTTGGGTTCGACCCTGGTTTCAAATATGAGTTTTTAAACATATTTTGAGTTATTTCAACTACTATACCACAATAACTCATGTCTTATTATTATTATTATTTTTTACTTTACTTTTTATCTCACTCTTAACATTTAAAATATAATACCTTAATTTAATAAAAATACAAAATATAAAATTATATTTAATAAAAACATAAAATTATATTTAATAAAAACATAAAATTATATTTAATAAAAATATAAAATTATGTTTAATAAAAATACAAAATTATATTTAATAAAACAATACCCTAATTTAATAAAAATACAAAATTATATTTAATAAAAATACAAAATTATATTTAATAAAAACATAAAATTATATTTAATAAAAATACAAATTTATATTTAATAGAAAAACAAAACCCTAATTAATAAAAAATATTTAATAAAAAAAAACCCTAATTTAATAGAAAAAATACAAAATTATATTTAATAAAAACACAAAATTATATTTAATAAAAATACAAAATTATATTTAATAAAAATACAAAATTATATTTAATAAAAATACAATACCCTAATTTAATAAAAATACAATTTTTTTTTCAAATTTTAACGACGGATTACTGACAGAAATAATTACTCGCTAATCTATCCAAAAATTTTCACGGGAATTTTGCTCGCGTTGTAGTGATGGATTATCGACGAAAATAATTTTGTCGCTAAGATTAGTGTCGGGATTATTTTCGACAGATTTTTTCGTAACTAATTTCGTCGTTAATCTATCCGAAAATTTTTGCGGGATTTTCGCAAACCTTTTAGCAACGAATTACCGATAGAAATAATTCCGTTGCTAAGATTAGCGACGGAATTATTTTCGATAGATTTTTCGTCACTAATTCCGTTACTAATTTATTCAAAAATTTTTACATGATTTTCACTCACGTTTTAACGATAAATTATCGATAAAATAATTTTATCATTAAATTAGCGATGAAATTATTTTTAATAAATTTTTTCATCATTAATTTATCCATTATTAATCTATTGTAATTCTGTTGTTAATAAACAATAAATAATTATTCGTTATTAATTTTTAGCATTAATAACTTTTTTTCTAATAATGTGCGGCTTAAACCAGGTTCCCTTGATTGATCATCAAGAGTTCTTAGAAAGTACACATAAAATCAACTAAAAAAAGAAAAGGTTCATCCTTATCGGACCTCTGGAATCCGTAGCTTAAACTAGGTTCCCTTGATTGATCATCAAGGGTTATAACTTTTAGGTACCAAATGGAGCGGAGTTTTCTTAAGCAGCACAAATCCATATGGTTCAAGTCTTGTCCACATGGAGTAGGACAACTTTCAAAAAAATTATTCAGGCGATAAAAAAAAAAAAAAGAGATTCATTAATTTTTAAATTTTATAATTTCTTAATTTTTTTAATTTTTTAATTTTTTTTAATTTTTAATTTTTTAATTTTACTAGTTTTTTAATTTTTTTAATTTCTTTATTTTTATAGTTTTCTAATTTATAGGATTTACATTCCCTATAAATACTTATAGTGTTTCATTATTTTGACATTCATGATTGATAATATTTTCTTTGAGAGTTATATTTCTCTTTTGAGAGTTTTAGAGTTTTTTCTTTTCAAATTCCATTGTTTTCCTTCTATCTCTCCCGCGTTAGGTGGTATCAGAGTCAAGATTTTTCCTTACGATAACCAATTAAGCTGGTAAAGGTAGTACTCTTTCTGACGTGTTCAGAGAGTTGCAAACCATGACGGCTACAATCCAAACTTTGTCCGTTCGAATGGAGCGGTTAAAATCACGAATGGAGTAGACAGAAAAGGAACTACAAACATCGCGATTAAATCAGGGCAATATAGGAGGTGAATGTGGCATCAGAAGAATCATTCAGGGACCTCACTTCAATTCCATATTATCACAATAATCTCGTAGGGTTCATACTAACGGGAATGATTCTTTAGACGAGGAGATTGCTCAATTTTTTTGTCATAACTCTAATTCTAGGACAACTTATCAATATTGACAAGAAGAGTTTCGATTGAAGATGGACGTCCCTTTCTTTATTGGAAATTTAAATATCGAAGATTTTCTGGATTGGGTAGCAGTAGTTGAGAAATTTTTGACTTTGCAGAGATTTTAGAGGAAAAGCAAGTAAAGTTGGTGGCTTATTGATTAAAAGGTGGAGTTTCGTCATGGTGGGAACAGACTCAGATCTAACGAAGGCGTTTGGGAAAATTACCAATAAGGTTTTGGTCAAAAATGAAGAAAATGTTGATAGTTAGATTTCTTCCCCCAGATTATGATTAGTTTTTTGTTCTATCAATACTAAACATTGATGCGGGGACAAAAATCTGTGACGGAATATATCACAGATTTCTTGTGACTATCGGCACAGAATAATCTGATGGAGACTGAAGGTCAACAAGTAACAAGATATATTCATAGATTAAAACCTACAATCCGTAATAAAGTTGACTGTCAGATCATTCTAACGTTCAGCGAAACCCAAAATATGGCTTAAAGAGTAGAGTCAATGGGGTTTAGGGAATATTACAGGAATAATGATACTCATAAACCCTTTGGTGAGGCATTTTGGGCAAGTTCAAGTTCAATATATGGTCTAGTTCTTAACCTGTGAATAAAGATATGACACAGAAGGAGCATGTGAAAGAACCAATCAACAGCAACCCTTATTCAAAACCGATGGGAGATAAGTATTATAGGTACGAGAAAGTTGAGCATAAGTCTAACAATTGCCCTTAACGTCATCAAGTTCATTTTGTTGACTATGGAAGGAAGGATGATAAAAGGTCTGCTAATGAGAAAGAAGCGATCTGTGAGTCAGATGGAGAAGACGAAAATGTGCAAACCCTAGTGGGTAGAAAAGTGCTGCTGATCTCTAAGCGAGAAGATACAAAACAAAATGACATTTTTCAAAACAGTAGGGGTGATCTTGTTTCATATGCAGATTCAAACTCATTGCATGGTATGGAGGACATTGGCTTACCAAAACCATTGCAGTTTGCAAATACAATTATTTCATTAGATGCTAAGACACAGAAGAAAGTGGTGGTGTTTGACATAGAATAGACAAAAAGAAGCCTTTTGAAAAATCTGAAAGATCCGTCATATGAAGTTCTGGTGTTATTATCTTGTAACTACTTTGCATTCATTCTCCTGCTACCAAATGTTACAAGTGGTATAGTGAGAGTCTACAGTATCATGGAACCAATTTATAACAAAGTTAGAAAGAATGTATATATTTTTTATTTGGAAACTGAATATTTCAATATTGATCCAGTAAATAGGAAAATTTACTATTGTTCTAATTTAGACAACCACGTGAGTGGGGTAGAAGAATTTGAGATTGACTATGATTATCTGGTTATATCAGTTATTTTGATATTTATCATACTCAATATAAGTTTTTGGGAAAAAAAATCAAAGAAAAGACCAGACATTGAAGGTATCACTCGAGGGTGAATTCTTTTCAGGAAGGGGAGACTGATGTAGGACAATTTTTAAAAAAATTATTCAGGTGGTTCAAGAAAAATGAAATAGATCTATTAGTTTTTAATTTCTATAATGTCTAATTTTTTAAAATTTTTTAATTTATTTAATTTCCTAATTTTTCTAATTTCAACTTTTCTAATTTTACTAGTTTTTTTAATTTCTTTAGTTTTTTTATTTATTTTTGTAGTTTTCTAATTTATATGGTTTGTATTTCTTATAAATACTTATAGTGTTTTATTATTTTGGTATTCATGATTAATAATATATTTTTTAAGAGTTATATTTCTATTTTGAGAGTTTTAAGATTTTCACTTTTCAAATCCTATTATTTTTCTTATATCACTCTCGCGTTAGTCCAAGTCCTCCCTTGCTGTTCCTATGGGAAAATCCCAGTCAAACCAGTACAAGAGAGCGACAATAAAATATTCCACATTTGCAAGACCAAATAGCATTCCTGGACAACCTCTTCTTCCTGAACCAAAAGGCATGAACTGAAAATCTTGCCCTTTGAAATCTACCGGATCATTATAAAAGCTCTCCGGGTGAAACTCCTGGGGCATGTCCCAGAACATGGGGTCCCTTTGAATGGCCCATGCATTGATCAAAACTGTTGTTTTTGGAGGAATATCATAGCCTCGGAGTTTGACCAATGATTTTGTTTCGCGGGGAGTCAAGAAAGGAACGGGGGGATGTAATCTTAGAGACTCTTTGATGGTAGACTTCAAGTGGTGCATTTGATTGATGTCATTCACATTTACCTCTCCTTTCCTCCCTACTATTTTTCTTACCTCTTCTTGAGCTTTCTTCAATGCACTTGGGCTTTTAACGAACTCTGCCATCTTCCACTCCAATGTTAAGGAACTAGTATCATTTCCACCAACTAGCATGTCCTAATAAAACAAAACATTAAGTTTGTACATGCATATATATATATATATAGAGAGAGAGAGAGAGAGAGAGAGAGAGAGAGAGAGAGAGAGAGAGAGAGAGAGAGAGAGAGAGATTGTACCAGAATGAGTCCTTTGATGCCCTCTCGAGTGAGTTCAAAGCTGAGATCGCCATCCTTTTCAAGCCGAAGAAGAATTTCAACAAAGTTTTTCTTCTCAGATTGCTCACTTTTTATCATGTTGTTCTCGTGCATTTTGATTTCTTGATCTAGAAAACCATCCATTTCTTTAAAAATCTCTTTCATTTTCCAATTATAGCCAGTAAAGTTATCCATCCATCCAATCGAAGGAAAAAATTCTCTAAAGCTGAAAGCTAACATGAGATCCATAGCCTTCAATGAAGCTTGTCCAAATCTTGCCCCTTCTTCATCACCTTCATATTTTTTTACCAAGAACACACTTGCAAATGATATTATTTGCTGTACTAATTATCAACTCACTAAGATTAACCGGAACCTTTTTCTATGCAAGTCTCACGTATTTTTTTCAATCAAATTTGCCGTTTCTTCTTCCCTAATGAGCTGAAATGATTCTGTTCTTTTGGGGCTCAGGAGCTCAGATTCTCAAAGGCGCTTTAGTTTTCTCCAGTACTCACCATAAGGAGAAAATGAAAGGTCCTTGCATCCATAGAAAAACGTATTGGCAGCCACAGACTGGTGCTTATTTGCAAAAGTCACATCGTGGGTCTTCATGATGTCCATTGCAGTCTCAGGTGATGAAACAACGACCGTTGGAGTTTGTCCAATATGCAAGAGCATGAGAGGCCCATATTTCTAAGAAAGAACACCGAGAGAGTGATTCGGTGATGAGCCAAGCTGATGAAGGTTACCAACGAGTGGTAATTTCTGAGGCGACGGTGGCAACTTGACATTGCTAGCCATTCCTTTGAGTTTAGGAATCAAGAGTACAGCCAAGAAAACTAGACAAACAACAAAAGGGTCAAATGTTGGTGTTTTCAGCACTGGTTGCACATGTTGTTGCAACAACTGGTGTTGATCCATTGAATCCTAAATGTGCAAAATCTTGTGCTACTATGTATAGAGAGAGTTCCCTTTTCTTGAATAGGATTGCATAATTGCCTCTCGACAAACTTACCATTAACTTTCCAATTGGGATGTTAATTCAATGTCAATTCAACCTAAAATAAATTATTGGCGATAGCACTTGATGGTATAGGACCTAACACCCCCTAACGATAAAGTTCGAGACCACCAAGTTCACTAGACCATAACTATAAGGCTCATGGACCACTCAGTAAACACTCAAGATGACCGAATGAGTGCTCGGTCGTACTCTCTCAGTTAAGCCTCTCGACCACCACTCGTTCGAACACTCGGTTAAATCTCTCAACCACCTTTGACTCGAGATCTTTTGGTTAAACCTCGTGACCACTATCAAGTGATCTTTTACTGAGCAAATACCGAGCAATATCTCAACCAAACAAATCAAGATCATGATTACACAAGATGTAAACATTCCTTAATATTGGAAGTAATCTTGTCCTATAAAAAAGAAAATTTTCATGATAACTTGAATTTTTTTTAATCCTGTAAGATTTAAAATTTTTTAAGAATCTTTAATTATGATCTCTCTAATCTTGGAAGATCTCTAACAATCTTTTTTGAAGATACTATAATTTTTGCACTCTTAAATAATAGACTTGTCATGCGTATATATGCTATATATAATGAACAAAGGCAACAAACTAAGACTCTTTGTAGTTTGTTTTATCTTTTATTATTACTTTTTCTGAATTGAGTATCGAAACTTCCTCTATTGACCCACTTCTGGCAGACATTTTACAGGTCTTTTCAGACATGGAGATCCAACAGATGCTAAGTACCGGTTCTCCCTTTGAGTCAGTAGAGCAGTTTTATTTGTAGAGCAAATCCATCTCCAAAAGTACTAAAATAATAAATCAAATGTCTAGGCTCTCTAGACTTCCATCATTTCTTCTTATTCCTCCATCTCTAATATCTTAGCTTCTAATACTGCCCTGAGACAGAGGGTGCCTTGGCTTTTTTTTTTTCCTCACAAAAACAAGCTTTTTACCACCCCATCGAAGTGACAATTGATATCTTGCATGCATGTTTCCATGGCAAAGCATACATGTTAACTTCTCTATTTTATGGAAATTTCATTTTCGTCTTGGTTGTTCATGGATTAGACTACTGACAACTTTGAATCATGTCCTGTGTTACAGATCAAGGGTTCAAGTTTCTCCCTACCCATTGCCTAAAGCTAAGACACCCCCAAGAAAAAAAGAAGAAAAGATGGTTTAAAATTTTGTGTTATAGTAAAGACTTTACTCCGCACGCTAAATTAGGCAACAATAGCCATCTGTTTCTTTTAAAATATATTGAGAATTTTTACTCTATTTTTCAAACTAGGTGTCCCTTCCATTACATCACCAAAGAATACCAATGCATATTTTCTTTTGACTTATAATGATCATGTCTTGATCAGTGGACCATGTCTTGATCAATGGACAACCTTGTCCAGCTAAATTGCAATAAAGTTGTAATTTTCAGTACGTGATTGGAAAATGACGTTAACTTAGGGACTATGTCCCTTCCTTTACACATTATCAAGAAAGTCTAAAGCGGGGACTATTGGCAATCGATGATATCAAGGTTATGAGGTCTAAGGGTGCGGCCACAGGGATAAACCATCTTGGTGGCTATAATTTTGCCCATTTTTTCCCCTGATTTTGAAGTGTTAAGAAGTGGGATTCACAATATATATATATATATATATATATCTTACTATTAATGCTTTTATGGGTGAAATAAAAACTGATAAATTTTATTTAATTTGTGGGTTATAACACAAAGTTTGATATATAGTGGATCTGGATATCTTTGTACCTTAAAAATCTAATTTGATCCAAACTGAATTCAATTAATCTAGATATAATTATTGGATATATAGATAATTTATATAAAAAAAAATATATGATGGATCTTGTTGTTTGTAGTTTTTTGCACTCCCATGTCGTCTTAACCATGTAGGAACTTCTTCTTCCTAAACATAGGTCATGAAATCCAGAAATCCCACCCATTCAAACACAACCCCCCCCCCCCCCCCCCCAAAAAAAAGGGGGTGGGGGAAGAAAAGAAGAAAGGGACAAGGAAGAGAGAATAATTTCATGTCCTTCCAGTCAATGGTGGGTGGGTGGTGCGATTCCTTTTAGGATATCCCCGCAGACACAGACAGAACTACATCAAACGGTGCATGGGAAAAAGAAAAACATGGCCAAATGAGATTTTTATCTTCGGATGGGGTATCTTGTGTGTGGCTGCCTATATGACACGTTTGTTGAATAGGAAAATATAGTATTTCAATGTTTTGAATATGATAGCAGAATTGCCTCTCGACAAAATTACACAGTTCCAAAATAAAAATTATCGAAGATTAATGGTGGAAAATGATGGAAGAGGGGCAAAAGAACGACCTGGCCGCCCAAAACATTATCTTTTAGGTGAGGCATCAAAACCAGATTGTTCATGGCTGCTACTATTCGGAGGGAAGAAGCAGCTTCATAGGTGGAGTTTGATAGAAAAATCAAAAAAGCACAACAACCTTACTATAAATTATGGTGCAAAATGCGATGGCAAGTTTATGTTCATGTCCAAAGAGTCCTTACATGAAGCCCTAATGCACCCAAAGTTCAAAGAGCAACCCAACAAAACTATAAAGACGATTTGGGGCTACAACATTAGAAGCTTAGTGGTCGTAATCTCCTTCCCCAAAAGTGAAGATTTCAGGTTCAAATATCTGTGTAAAAAAAAAAAAAAGAATTTATGAAATACGACTGATAGCCCTATCGGAGAAAATCTTTGGTTAGGCATTCAAAAAAACTCAAAACCTAAAAATAATTTATATCATGTTTATTGGGGTTGATAAAGTTTTGTCGACTGTTTCTTCTACTTTCCCGTCCAGGCCAGTGAATGCATCCATCCATACAAGACGGGGAAGAAATATCGGAAGCAGAAAGCCAGGCAGGGTTCCATAACTTTCCCCGGTGCGAATTCAGGTCCAACATTGTTGGAAATAACAATCATTCAAGCCCAAATTCTCAAGCAAACAGTCCAAATAGGACTAAAAGAATGGCCCAAAAATTCTGTCCACACTCATTCCAGAAGCTGTCCAGAAATCCAGCCCAAGTTCAATCCAATTTGCAAGCCTTCTTCAAGGTCTTCTTGGTCCTGTTTTTCAAGATAAAGCCCATTATCTTTGGTCTTTTTAGCCCATTCAAGGGCAGTGAGAAAGGGCCCCAACGGCTAGAAAATTCAAGCCGTTGAGGAGCCCCAACGGCTAGGAAAAACTAGCTGTTGACGGCTTACAGCCGTTGGGAGGAAGGCTGCCTTCTTCTCTCTCATTTTTCACCTCTCGCCCTCTTCTATAAATGGGGAACTCTTGTATGAAAATGAAAAAGGAACATCTATTGTATATTGTTACACAATTAAGTGAGAAAATTATCTCAGTTAAAGCAATTTCTCTTTCTTTCAAGGGATAATCTTCCCATTATAAATGTCTTCTTGATATATCAGTACAAATACTCTTGTCTCATTTTCAATTTATTTTCTTGTATTTTGGATATCATAAAATCTACAAACATCTCCTTCATACTTTCCACCACGAACACATCTACAAATTATGAGAGAAAGAGGGGAAAAAAAGGAGATTTTAGAGTTGGGTTGGGAGAGAGAGAGTAAAGAACAAAAATGGTTTAGAAATAAAAAAGAAAATCTATTCTTTGATTTTATTGAGGTTAAGATTTGATCAAAGAATATCAGCTTGAACAGTTATGTAGACATTTGATTCATTTAATTCAAAAATTATTTATTCTATATAGCATAACTCATTTTAAAATAATATTTCATCAATTATTAGAATGAAAAAATCTTAGCAATTGAAAGCGCGAATAATATATTGTATTATTTTATATTTTATTCGATGCAAAAAAATTGTTTTTTTTGGACAATGATATATTTCTCGTTTGTTTGATCGCATATTTTTTAAAGAGGCTGAGGCAATAATATGCCGACTTTGAAAAAGCAAAAGAGCTTGACTCCAAACAAAGTGTTAAACAGATCATCGGTCATATATATGTGACTGCATTCCCAATACAGTGTGAGTGTTTGTTCGTCACTGGTGAGAGTCTCAACTCAAAGCGGACAATACTCACATGTTTAGGGTTCGTTACGCATGCCAACTTTGTTTACTACTTCAAAAGCCCACTCATGGATCTGCATAAATGATAGTAACAAATTTGGAAGTGCACACAAAATCAACTGGAAAAGAAAGGGTACATAGAAAGGCAAACATATTAGAACAATGGAATCCGTGGCTTAAACAAGGTTCCCTTGATTGATCATCAAGGGTTATAACATTTAGGTACCAAATGGAGCGGAGTTTTCTTATGAAGCACAAATCCATATGATTCAGTCATGTCCAAGTCCTCCCTAGTTGTCCCAATAGGAAGATCCCAGTCAAACCAGTACAAGAGATTGACAATCAGTTATTCCACATTTGCGAGACCAAATAGCATTCCAGGACAACCTCTTCTTCCTGAACCAAACGGAATGAACTGAAAATCTTGCCCTTTGAAATCTACCGGATTATTATAAAACCTCTCCAGGTGAAACTCCTCGGGCATGTCCCAGAACATGGGGTCCCTCTGAATGGCCCATGCATTGATCAAAACTGTTGTTTTTGGAGGAATATCATAGCCTCGGAGTTTGACCCATGATTTTGTTTCGCGAGGATTCAAAAAAGGAACGGGGGGATGTAATCTTAGAGTCTCTTTGACGGCAGACTTCAAGTGGTCCATTTGATTGATGTCATTCACATCTAACTCTCCTTTCTTTCCTACTACTCTTCTTACCTCTTCTTGAGCTTTCTTCAATGCACTGGGGCTTTTTGCGAACTCCGCCATCATCCACTCCAAAGTTAAGGAACTAGTATCATTTCCACCAACTAGCATGTCCTACAAAACAAAACATTAAGTTTGTACATTCACACACAGAGAGAGAGAGAGAGAGAGAGAGCAAGATTATACCATAATGAGTCCTTTGATGCCCTCCCGAGTGAGTTCAAAGCCGAGATTGCCATCCTTTTTAAGTTGAAGAAGAATTTCAACAAAGTTTTTCTTCTCAGATTGCTCATTTTTTATTATGTTGTTCTCATGCTTTTTGACTACTTGTTCTAGAAAACCATCCATTTCATTAAAAATCTCTTTCAGTTTCCTATTATAGCCTGTAAAGTTATCCATCCATCCAATGAATGGAAAAAATTCTCTAAAGCTGAAAGCTAACATGAGATCCATAGCCTTCAATGAAACTTGTCCAAACCCTGTCCCAGCTTCATCACCTTCATATTTTTTACCAAGAACACACCTGCAAATTATATTATTAGCCGTACTAATTATCAACTCACTAAGATTAACCGGAACTTTTTCCACACAAGCCTCACGTATTTTTTCAATCAAATTTGCTGTTTCTTCTTCCCTAATGAACTGAAACGATTCTGTTCTTTTGGAGCTCAGGAGCTCGGAAACACAAAGGCGCTTTAGTTCCCTCCAATACTCACCATAAGGAGAAAATGCAAGCTCCTTACATCCATAAAAAAACGTATTGGCAGCCACAGACTGGTGCCTATTTGCAAAAGTCATGTCATGGGTCTTCATGATGTCCATAGCAACCTCAGGTGATGAAACAACGAGCGTTGGAGTTTGTCCGAAATGCAAGAGCATGAGAGGACCATATTTCTTAGAAAGAACACCCAGTGTGTGATTTGGAGATGAGCGAAGCTGATGAAGGTTACCAATGAGGGGTAATTTTGGAGGTGATGGAGGCAACTTGACATTGCTAGCAATTCCTTTGAGTTTAGGAATCAAGAGTAGAGCCAAGAAAACTAGACAAACAACAAAAGGGTCAAATGTATGTGTTTTTGGTGCTTGTTGCACATGTTGTTGCAACAACTCTTGTTGATCCATTGAATCCTAAATGTTCAAAATCTTGTGCTACTATATATACAGAGAGTTCCCTAGATTTTTGCACGTTGTCTTATCATAAACCTCAAGTAAATTATATATATAGTCCTTAAACTTTGTCCCATTTTCATAAATTAGTCCCTACAGTTAGAAATATTACCATGTGGTTCTCAAACTTCCAAAACTGTAACGTGTTGGTCCTTCCATAACTGACAGCAACAACGCGGCCGTCAAGTGCTAACATGGACTTATGTGGCATTCTACGTGGCCGTATAAACACTGAAGTATTGTTGCCAAGTCAATATCCTCAACACCCCATGTTGCCATGTCAGTATTTAGCTCATGTGGCACTACCACATTAGCACAAGGTGGCATTATGGTCTTTTCGCAGCCTAGTTTGCAGCTTTACCTTTTGCACTCCATTATTTCTACTCGATAGAGAAAGAAAGAGAGAGAGAGAGAGAGAGAGAGAGAGAAATGGAAGTTTGAGGAAGTAGTCTAATTTGAGTGATCTCTCTCACTATACATCTATCTCGTACTCTCAATGTAGTCGGAAGTTTAAGGTGTGAAGATTTCTCTTGCACTCTCTCTCTCTCTCTAAAAGTTTTGGGTTTTGAAATGGAAAAAGTTCCGTTAAAGTGCAAATGCCACCTTTATGTCATCTTAGTGACTTCATGGACCTCTCGAAATCCTTCATGGAGATCCTACGGTTGCCCTAACTTTGGGGTAAGTTGAGATTTCTCTTTTTTTTTTTTTGAAACATAATATCAAAAATTGATGTAAGGGCAATATTCTCCATTTTTGAAATACCATCTCATCTCTCCATTTTTAATATATGATGTGAATGTTTGTGATTTTTTCCAGTGGTATGATCCACCATTGTCTGATCGAGCAATTGAGGTTATCCTAGGACTTATAAACAAAATTAAGGAGGAAAAGATAAGAAGCAATTCTGTGGTTGCTGATTTTAATATCAGAATGGCAGCAGCAAGTAACATGATCAAGAGGATAAAGGTGAAAAATTAGCTTCTGACACTGCAGAAATTAGAGATGGAGGAAATTTATTTCAAGATGAAAATAGAGATTCTAAGGCTGCAAGAGAATGATGTTCAAAGACAACAATGTTTTGGGGTTGATGTGTTCGGGTAATAATAAGTATTGTAATTTTTATATTTTCTCTCATATTTAAAAATGAGCAAAGTGAAAACTCTGTTTTATCTTTGCCTGGAAAAGTATAAAATGTGTTCGACTGAAAAGGAATGAATGAAGCAATGAAGTTGAAATTTTCATATTTAGGTTGGACTATGATTTTCCTTCATCACTTTTGACTTTAAATTGGACAAAAACACTACATCCTAAAATGTCTACTTATAAGTGAAGAATTCATATAGTTAAAGTTCTATAGAGTTGCTTATGGTTCTAGAGAATGCAGAGCAAAAAGGGGGAAAATGTAGTGGATGGAATTTGTTGACTGGAGGCTAAAATACACAATTAGAGACCATCAACATCAGAAAACTTACATCACATTTCAAAATTGCATAGACCTTCAACATCACAAGCATCACAAGCAATACAATACAGGTTAAAATAAAATAGAGTGTCTCAATCATGACTAAAATGAAGAACCTTCATTTAAATAACAAAGTGTCTCAACATCACAATTCAATATAGGACCATAACATCTGCATTACAATCTTACGGCAGAACCATAACATCTGCATATACATTACAATCTTACTGCAGTTGCATTACAATTTCAGTTCTTGTCAAAACATTACAATTTCAGTTGTTTCAGTTAGACAACATTAAAAAACATTACAACTTTAGTTTTTTCAGTTACACAACATTCAAAAATATTATGTTTGACAGTTTCAGAAAGCAAGCTTGTATTATAATCTCAGACAACTATTGGAACCATTACAATCTTATAGGAGGTGTTGGATTAACCACTGGTGACCAGTTTTGTGAAATTTGAGGAGTTATTTGATTAACCTCATGGGATTGGTGGTGGAAAGTCTGAGATGAACTGACTTGACCCTATAATAAATGAAGAAATGAGTCAAAAAACTAATCCTTATTGAACCATCACAATTTCAGCATTGAGGATGCATGACCTCTTGTTGTGTCCAACTCCCTTGCATATGGTACACTTGATTTTTGAGCCAACTCTAGATAGACGATGGAGATCTTTTGCTAGAACTTCAGTGGCCTTCTTGCGCCTTTTTTTGTTATGGACACCCAAGTTTGCTTTTGTAGATTGGAGACAACAATGTTGGAACATCAATTTTATCCCGTACATTAGGATCATTGCAAGTATAGTTAATGAGACCATATTATTCAGCATAGACAGATTGGAGTATAGTAACTGGACAAATATTTTTCAATCTTATTCTTTAATGTAAAAGAGCAGCTAATTGCATAAGGGCATGAAATGCCACATAATTCCCATTTCCTATGGCTGCATGTCCTATGATCCAAATCTACTATAAATTTGTTTCTGAAGTTTGAAATTTCATAAATTCTACCACTAGCTAATAAAGGAAACCAATGCTTGCCCTGCTTCTTTAAACTTTCAAACTTTCCTTGAATGACTGGATAAATTTTACCTTCAAAAGATGAAACACTAGTCCTATTTTCACTAAATTTGGCCATCAAATCAGTTCTGATAAACTCCAATAAACTAATGACAGACAACTATCTTGCATTCAATATTTTTGCATTAAACGACTCACATAAATTATTCACTAATGTGTCAGATTTACTAAGTGACCTTGTCTAAGTTTTCCTCTCCTTCTCCATCAACCATGCATAGGCTCTTGGGTCAGTTCTTTAGATTTCTATCATGATTCTTAAAAATTCAGCCTCATAAGTGGCCCTTACAGCAGCATAAAACATGTTCTTCAATTTTAAGTTAGGGAACTGCTTATGAAAATTGTTATACATGTGTCTGACACATAACTTATGTTCAGAATGAGGGAGACAGTGCTGAAATTGCATTTATCAATCCCTGGAAGACACATAACCTATATTTGGTATGCAACAAATTCTATAATATGCAACAAAATAGGGGAACCTGGACATACCTTTTGTTGATCAGAAATGAAAGTCCACCTTTTGTCCTCCCCAATGTTTGTTAGCAAATGATCTAAAAACCATCTCAATGAATTAATCCACTCTAACTCAATGATGGCAAAAGCCAGAGGGAAAATTTTATCATTAGGATCTCTATCAACTGTAACCAATAATTATCCTCCAAATGTTGTCTTCAAGAAATAGCTATCTAAACTTATGAAAAGCATACAAGCTACCAAGAAACCTCTCTTGCATGTCTCGAAACAAATGTATAATCTTCTAAAAATTAGGGTATTTGGGTACAGGACTCTCAAAGGATACTCTCCACCAACTTCAATTGAACTCTCAATCTTATAAATGCTTATTTTATTCGTTCTCAAAATTTCTTCAAAATATTGCCTTACGAGAAAGAATTGCTCCCTATCCCACCCTTCTATAAGTTCTTTGGCCATTTTTTGGCTCTCCATGCCTTCATTTTTACATAATTTAACCCAAATTTATCCTTGACTTTTCTCTGCAACACATTCACTTTGATATTTGGATCATGTTTCACATTCTTCACCCATTTTTTGGCCAACCAAGCAGCTATTGCATGTTTGTTCTTCTATGACCTTATACAAGTATGTGTAGGCCTATTTGTGACTAGCAGGGCTGTTTTCTCATGATCATATAATTTCTTTGCATATACCAACCAGTCACAATTCTCAACACACCCCATCCAAGCATTGAACTTATCATTTTTTATATATCTCTTGTTCTTCCTATTGTGTACAGCGTAATCTCTCAATACTTGTTTAAAAAATTCTAAACTCTCAAAAATTTGGCCCTTTCTCAATTTTATGTTCTTAGGGTTGTAATCATATTTGAACTACTCATAACTCATCCCATCCTCTTAGTGCTACATCCCTTTATCATTACTATCAATGTCAGAAATAATGTAATTTAAATTTTCGTCATCTTTCATAGAGGGATTATTCTAGTCATTAAAATCTATAGGACCACCCTCATCTTCATAGTTATCCAAGCCCACTGCAGTTGGGTCCCTATCACTATCAAATAAGTCTGCTCATTCATCATCACAATCACTATTTTCAAATCTGAAACTTGAAGCACTGTCTTCAGAATCAGAATTAGTAACTAAATCCTCAAAATCACACCTCTTAGATTAGCCACCCTGCATCTCTTCTACCTCCCCCCTAAGAACACTTTCATCAACAACATTAGTCTCGTCTATCTTATGCTCCATGTAGAAATGAACTTTTTTATTTATTTTTAATCTTTCATCTAAATATTCCAACAATGCAGTATCACTTAAAAAATCACAGAACCCATCTCCATCAATTTTTACCAATACCCTTTCAAGTTTTTATAACTTAATTCTCCTACAATGCTTTTCAATTCAACCAGAGATATCTTAACTATATCACAATTGTCAAAATAGGTCAGATCTCTACCCTCTTATTTTTCATATCCCACAAATTTACCCCCGTGATGAAATATAACAGTAAATTTTATGGAATTCATATCTGACAATGAAATGGAAATATATAAAGTATTAAACCCTAATTGAAATCACAATAAACCAATATCTCAGCCCTAAGTATACAGTATTACAAATAAATTAGCATATTAATGGAATTTGTGGTACGAGACAAGTAGATTCATAATATTTTTACACCGCGATAATATGTCAATGAATAACAAAAATTCAAAAATTTATTGTGAACCAGAACATAATTTAGTCATGTGAAAATATAATATAAGTGAGAATATAATATAAAGAGTATGAATTTCCTAAAAAATTCATGAACGGTAAATTAACAATTGCATAAAACATTTTTATAAATCTATTTCATAGTGATCACATTTTGGAAAGTCAAAGACTAATTTAAAATATCAATTGAAACCCTAAATTTGAAATTGAAACCCTCAATTCAAACTCTAATTTTCAAACCTAATTCAGTAATCCTAATTTCAAATTAAATCCCAAATTACTATATCCCAAACAATTAATTTCTTAAACACTAATTTAAAACCCAAATTTAAAAGACTATTTTAAAACCCAAATTTAAAAGACTAATTAAAACTTTAATTTCAAATCAACAGTTTAATGACCTTCGGACCCATTCGTAGGATCCATCGTGTACAACCTAAATGTAAAATTAGAAATAAATATAAAAAAGTAACAGATCCAAGCGTTAGATTACATACCTTAAAGGACTTCTTTGATCTTGCCTTGCTGTCTGATGATTGAAACCACACTTTCGGGACCACAAAAAAGAAACAAATGTCTCCTTGAATGCAACATTTTGTTTTGTTTCGACACAACAATCTCTCTCTCTCTCTCTGACAGACTAAAGAAAATGAAAAAGTTCCTCCTTTAAAAAATACGAAACAAAAAAGCCGTAATGTGTTACATTGAGATGTGGAAAGACCATAATGCCTCTTGTGTTGATGTGGCACTACCATGTTAGCAACATGACAACGTGGCACTATCACGTCAGCTAAATATTGACGTGACAATATGGGGTATTGAGGGTACTAACTTGGCAATAACACTTTAGTATTTGTACGGTCATGTAAGTTCACGTCAGTACTTGATTGTCACGTTGTTACCGTTAATGATGAAAAAACTAATATGTTATAGTTTTATAAGTTTAAAAATTATAAGATAATATTTTTAAATGTAAAGAATAATTTATAAAATGAGATCAATTTTAAGATTGAACATATAATTTACTGAATTATTTGGCCATGAAATCGAGAAATCCATCATTCAAAACAATCGCCCACACCCCCGGTCCCCCAAAAAAAACCAAAACAAAAAAAGTAAAAAGGAAGAAGGGGACAAACAAGAGAGAATAATTTCATGTCCTTACAGACAAAGGTGGGTGAGGCGATTCCTTTCACATTATCGAGAAGAGATTGAGATGACAAAGCGACAACCATATTGAGAGTACCTTGGCCAATAAGGATATCCCCACAGATACTGACAGGACTCCAACAGACAGTGCCTTGGAAAAGAAAAAACATGGCCATGGCACTCATGCGATTAAAATTTAATAAATAGCTACACACACTCGATATCAAATTTTAAATTTTAAATTTAAAAATTAAAAAATATATATTAAAAATATTATTCTTAAATAAAATTTTATAAACATTCAAACCAAATTAATTCTTAAAATTAAAAAAAATTAATAAGTTATATACAAATAGATTAAAGAATAAAACAAAAATTGCTCGTGATTTTGACTAACAAGAAAGGAAAAAAAATGTTGGATCCAATTGTAATGAATCATCAAAATATTATTCATTTTAATTTAAAAATCTCACAGTTTTATTAATAAGAAGGCATCACGTTATATCGGAGGCATAACCCTGCACACAAACAAGATTACCCTCTCGTGGATATGAAATTCAAACTCCACTTCACTAATGGCGTGGAATGTTACAATAATCGTGGCTGACTGCCATGTACCTCGCTGATCACCATATTCCATTGGGCTGCTTTCTGGCTGATTCACGTGATTTATGAGATTATGGTGACATCTGTGTTCAAAGAAATCACTCAATCAAAACTCAGCTGGCACCCTTTTCATGTATCCAAAAAAAACTAAAAAATAAGTATAGGACATGAAGAAACTCACATGTGAGCTCTAATTGCTTATATAATCTCTCTCTTTTTTTATTAATAAAGATTTAAATTTAAGATCGGATGGATTTGGAATAAAATTTTTTGATATTTATTTTTATTATATATAAAATTTATGCAAGCAAATAGGTTTTGGTATTGAATTGTAAGATCAGCGAAAATTATCAAAAATTTCTTTTAATTTAATATATTTCCCTCTGATTAATAATTGGACAAGTTGCCTAAACACATGGAGCCTGCATGATGCCGTACTGACTGCAGAATTGCAGGCAGTAGATTCGGTGTCTCTTCTGCACCGTTACAGCAAATTTTATGCATTTTTAAGGGTACAAAATTATATTTTTAAAATTTATAGTCAAAATAAAAAATTATATAATTAAAATTTAATATAAAAATATTCAAAGATGAAAATACTCATTATAATATAATATAATGAAAAACCTTAAAGTCCATAGAGCATATCTGAGCAGTCATCCTTGTGAAGTATATATATAGTTAATCTCCTGCATGGTAGGTCCTCGTGTGAAAACCCTAGTTTTTTTTTTTAGAAGAATTCTTAAGAATCTCTCAAAATTATGGAGATTGAAGTGAAACATCTTTAAAAGGTTTGAGGTTTTATCACTTAAGAGAACACTACAAAAAAATCATAAATTTGCAATAAAATTTACATAAATTCGTAAGAAAAATTCGTCCCAAAACAAATTTGTGACGAATTTTGCGACAAATTTTTTTTCGTCCCTAATAAGTCGTTGTAAATTTTTGGAACGAAAAACTAATTTTTTGTCATAGAAATTTCCCACAAAATTTTTTTGTCGCAAAATTCGTCGCAAATCTGCGACGAAAATAGGATTCGTCGTACATTTGCGACGAAAATTTGATTCCACGATTTTCGTCGCAAATCTGCGACGAATCCTATTTTCGTCGCAGATTTGCGACGAATCATTTTTTCGTTGCAAATTTCGTAGCTAACGGCAAATATGTATTTTTGCGACAATTAAAAATTTTATTGATATATTTGGATCATTTTTTCCTATATAACTTGTTTTTATACCCTCTCATCTAACCTAATCAACAATTAATCATTCAGATCGTTTTTTAATATCAAATTTCAGGCATCTATACTCATAAATATAGCTAACTATTCAATAAAATCAATAAATTAAAAATTCAACAAGAAATCATAATAATAATATCAAAGATAAAATCAACATCAAGTCTAAATGTTAAAATATCAATAACCATACATAACTAAGAAAATAAATATAACGAGTATCAAAATGTAAGTCAAATAACAGTACACAATCTCAAGTATGACCTCCACCACCATCATCCTCATCATCATCATCATCGTCACCGAAGAAATCATCACCTTCATCACCATCTTGAGCATTATCAGGAGGAGAAATAGAAGGGGGAATCTGACTTGGAGCGTAGGCTAGCTGAAGATGCTGCATGATTAACATTTGCTGCGTGCGAAACTCGTTCATTTCTTGCGTGTGCTTTGCTTGAAGTTCATTGAAATCCTGATATCTTTGCCGCAATAAGTCCTTCAAATGGCTCACCTCTTGAGTTAACTGATTTAACACAATTTAACATCATCAATAATAATAACCTTAATTTAACAAAAATTGAATATAATAATAAATAATATTATTAACTTAATTAATATCAAACAAATTAACTAAATTATTACAATAACATTAAATATTATCATATAATCAAATAAAATATATATTATTAAACATTTAACAATATTGATTATTTAACTAATCGAAATAAGATTTACTATAAATTACATATTATTGTTAACATAATGTTTCACCTAAACAATGATCAACACTTTTGATTTCAATTTTATATAAAATATTAAAATTAACAAATCCAAACATATCATTAGATCAACCACTAAATACAAAATAAAAAAAAAACTAATATAGAAATAAAAACACAAACATACAAATTTACATAATTTCATTTTCCAATTATTACAATACAAATTAAAACTTTTCTCACCACCAAATAATAATTCACCGATGGGCTCAGATATCAACAGCAGCAACAGCTTCCAATCCAAATATTCGATAATCGCAAATCTTGACACATCAAAAACAATTATAAATAATTAATATATTATTAAAACAATACAATAAAAACATTTTATAAATAAAATTTGTCAAAATTTTTTTTTAAATAATTTTGCATAAAAGGGGCTACAATGGGCCAGGCCGGGCCCAATAGGCCTACCCAAGGCCGTGCAATGGCCCAGCCCATGGGACACACACGCAGGGGCCAGCGGCCCCTGCGCGCAGCTGGGCCGCGCAGGGGCGGCAGCCCCTTGCCGCGGCTGGCCCGCGAAGGGCAGATCCGGCGGCTTGGCCGCTGGATCTGGCTTCTACAGCGCAGATCCGGTGGCTTGGTCGCCGGGTTCTGCTTCTACGACTGCGGCGGAGAGAGAGAGAGAAAGAGAGAGAGAGAGAGAAAGAGGGAGAGAGATTACCGATCACCATCGCAGATCCGCCATCCCTTCGCAGAACCACTGAGGGAGAGAGCGAGAGACAGAGTGAGAGTGAGAGTGAGAGTGAGAGTGAGAGAGAGCGAGAGACAGAGTGAGAGTGAGAGTGAGAGAGAGCCAGAGACAAAGTGAGAGCGAGATTCAGGGATGAATTTACGAATTCGTCGCAAATTTAGGGACGAAAAATTAATTCGTCGCTAATTCAGAGACGAAAATAAAATTCGTCCCTGATTCAGGGACGAAAAAGAAATTCGTCCCTAAATTAGGGACGAATGGACAAATTTGTCGCAAATTTAGGGACGAATAATTTATTTGTCGCAAATTTAGGGATGAATGTTTATTTTGTTGCAAATTTTGGGACGAATTATAAATTCGTCGCAAATTTAGCGACGAATTTTAGGATTTGTTGGAAATTTAGCAACGAATTTATTATTTCGTCGCAAATTTGCAACGAATTTTACATCAAAAAATTTTCGTCACAAATTTGCGACGAAATTTGTAACGAAAATATTTTTTGTTGCGAAATTTGCGACGAATACTTTTTTGTTGCTAAATTCGTGGCTAATTAGCGACGAAATTTATTTTTGTCGCTAAATTTGTGACAGATTTGCGACGAATATTTTTCGTTGCAAAATTTCGTCGCTGAATTCTTGTTTTTTTGTAGTGGAAGTTCAAGTTAGTACGGGATTCTTTACCTTACCGTGCGCGGTTATAAATGTATCTTTTCTTATAGAGGAGGGTTCCTTCTGCAGTGTTACACCCCAGGGCCTGGCATGGGCTAGGACACGAGTTGGGCGTAGGGGTTAACGCATACCACACAAAGAGCATGTGCAACTTGGGTTCCAAGATATAATTTGGGAATTTTGGCTTTGACCATTTAATAGCCTTTGGTGGCTAAGGAGACTAAGAGCAATTAGTTGGTGGTTTGCCCAAGGTGGCAAAATGGCCGACATGCATGACATGGCATGGGCACTGGCTGACGTGTGTAAAGGAGCATCGAGCAGACGTGAGAATATTAAAAAAGTAGCTCGAGCAATCCATATGGATTTCCAAATGGCTAACTGAAACCAAAAATAGCCTCAAACGCACGTGCGAATTTTGAGATGGCTTGTGGAGCATGTGTACCGGACACATGCCAGATCACACCGGCAGCAATCCATGCCGACTTGGATTTGATTAAAACAAAGTCAAATCCTTAGTGAGGGAAGTATTGATAATTAATTGAGGGAGTTTCCTTGCAAGATAAAGTGGACTTGGTACTTTGGGAAAATGACTGGGCACTTTAGGAAGGAAATTCTTGGTCCAAACCAAAACAAGGAATGCTTTGGGTTTGAATTCAAATATAGTAGTTGTGGACTTAAAGAAGGCAAGTTTTTGATTTTGTCTGACAAGGAAGTTCCATCTTTCCAAGAGAAGAAGTTCCAACACCCAAGGATGGAAGCTTTGGGATAAATTGCCTTAATTCTTACATGCGATCTTTGGGAAGGTCAAATCTTTCTTCAGCTATATAAAGGGGGATCGTGGGAATGCGGAGGTGATCCACAAAATCTCCAAAGGTACAAGGGGAGTGCTAGAGATAAGAGAGAAAATAGAGAGTTGTGGGAATTCTTTGTAGAATAACAATAGGGGTTTCTTATAGTGGGTGTATAAGCAACAGGGGTTGGGTTACACAAAGCTCTCAAGTGAGAGAGCTAGAGTAGGGTGTGTCGAGTGGGTGAGTTCTCAGGTGTGGGAGTTGTTTTGGGGGAACCTTGTAAACCCTTCGCAAATTCGTCTTTGTACATTGTGTATTTGAATATATAAAGATTGAGAAGGAGATTTCCTCTAGTTTGCTTGTGTGAGTTTACTTACTTTCCATATTTGCCAAAGGGGTGTGTGGGAGAGTGGCCAAGTGAGGGAGTCATTGAGCTCATTGCAGGGTAGTGATTGTGATCAATAGGCGAAAATTTATGGAGAAATTTTGCCCACGTGACACAGGAGTTCGAATCTTAAGTAATCGTTTGGTAGGTTGTTGTAGATCAAAAGGGTACTCAAGTGTAAAGATGTTCTACCAAGTATGGAGACGACCGAGAGACCTTGATTAAGAGAGCCAAATGGGAAGTGTTATAATCGAGAACATAGTCTACCGAGGGCCGGGAGGTTCCTCTTTTTATTGAAATTGCGCTTATGGTAATGAGTTTTTGAACCATGTACCATCATTATTGTTATTGTTCTAGAACAAAGAAAACAGGAATATTTTATAATTTTATCACATGGGAAAACAACTGCATCACCATTTAGATTTTCAAAAAAAAAAAAAGGTTAGAATATGCAAATGCAATTTTCACCTGTTTTTCTGTGCAGCCAATGCAGCATGTTTATGAAGAGTTGGCACTATTGCTCATTGTTAAGCACGAGGCCACCTAGGCCACCTATATTACTGGTCGCTTTCCTGCTAATTCACGTGATTTTTTTTTTTTTTTTTTTTTTTTACAGCATTCGATGATAATTGTATTGTTTAATGTTAGATTCCTTTCTCTGAGTAATGCTTTTCTTACTTAGTGTAAGATGAGTGTCAGATATATACTTTTATCTTAATTTATCTATGCTGTAGGAGCTCTAAGAAATCAATAGGTGTTCAAAGCCCATACTTGGCCAGCATTATTTAGGTTTGCTTGAGCTGTTATCGGCCAGAGAAGCTGTGATGGATGGACTTTTTTTGAAGGATTAAATCGGGTTTTTGTCAAGCAGAGGGCCTAATACTTCTCCCAGGTTCTTGGAGGAGTTCAATGAATTCATGGATGCAGCCCTTGAAGGGAATTATCCAGTAGCTGATGCAATGTGTATGGCGGTATTGGCTAAGGCTTGTGTGGGAGATGACGCCCAACAAAGATTTACTATTAACGATGTCATTAAGACGCTTTCCAGAATTGTCTAAACCCCTTTCTGTAACTTCCTGTAAATGCTGAATCGTTGAATTGTTAAAAGAATTATCTGACCGGAATTTTTGCAATTTTTGTGAAATCTTACATTATCAGTGGCATCACTAGACTTCATGTTAGATTTATTATATGATGCAAGCATGGAAAAAATTAAATAGTTCAGAAATTTTTTGGGTCATATCTCAATGTGTAAGTCTCCAATAATCTGAACCGCGAAATCCTTCAAACAAATCACTTGATCGTGATGATAATCACGAAATCGAACTACTACCATAATGTCACGACACCTCAATTTACATTCTGATGAATCGTAAACGATTGAAAAAATTTCTTACTCAAAATTTTCTCAATGCCTTCAATTATTTCTCTCAGTAGAAATTGATCTCTCTACCTCTAAGCAATTCTCAGTTACCTTAGTTTTCTCTCAATCTCTCTTTCTCAGCAATGTGCAGAGAGAATTGTTCATTCAAAACTCTGGATTGAACTCATAACACATGTTCTTAGTTGTGTTCAAAGAGAGGGAGAATTAGGTTTTCATATATTTTTTGTTTATTTCCATATAGAATTAGGTTTTTTAGAGTTTTTTTTTTTGGCTATCTGAAAATAGAATAAGGAATTAGGGAAGTGACAACTTGTTTCAAAGGATTTCGGCCTACTGAACAAAACCCGTAGTTATAGCTATGGGTAGCTACTGGCACTGTCCTATTTTCATCAAATTCCAGCGGTTTCATAGGATTTTCTATTTTCTTTGATTTTTTCATGATTTTTAGAATTTTTTGATTCTCTTCTTGGGTATTTTTTTGCATTATTTTGTTGTATTTTTGTGATTTTTACATTTATATTGGTATTATAGATTTTCTTGAGTGGTTTTTACAATCGGTTTTGAAGTTTGAATTTTGTACTTTTTTTGATATCCGTACAATGCATGTTACAATCCAAGAGTTTTGACATAATTGATTTCGATCTTGAGATTGAGAGAACTTTACGAACCATTCGTAGACAAGCTAGGGAAGTTAAGGAGGAATAAACAATGGCCCATGAGAATAGAGCAATGAGAGAGGACTCGATGCCCAAAATTCAGAACATTCAGACTAGCATCGCACGACCCACTATAGAGGCAAACAATATTGAAACCGAGTCTTATTGGGATGGTACAAGTAGATTAGCTTGGTGGTGAAGCATTCGAAGATCCAAACAGCCACTTAAAGAATTTTTTGAAAATTAGTGACACCATCAATTTAAATCGAGTCAGCGCAGATGCCATCAAGTTAAGATTATTCCGTTTTCTCTTAAGGGAAAGGTAAAAGTATGGCTGAACTCCTTCCCTGCTAATCATTTTACGAGTTGGGAGATTCTTTCTCAGACATTTTTGGCTAAGTATTTTCCATCTGGTAAGATAACCAAACTACATAATGATATTACTAGTTTCAGACAGTTTGAGGGTGATTCTTTATATAATGCTTGAGAACGGTTTAAGGATTTGATTAGGAGGTGTTCACATCATGATATTCCTAACTGGTTGATTTTGCAAACATTTTATAGGGGTCTTTTAAATTCTGTCAAGATTACTATAAATGCTACAGCAGGAGATACTTTTATGAGTAAGTCATATGTTAAAGCATATGCATTACTTGATAATATAGTATCTTACCAATATGACTGGTCTAGTGAACGTGAGACTCCTAGGCAGAGGGTTGGTGTGTATGAGGTTAATGGTTTGAACATACTTAATGCAAAAAATTGACTCATTGATTAATACTATTAAATCTAATCAACTTAATGTTATCTCTAAGCAAGCTTTATATTGTGATTCATGTGGTGATTCTACTCATGCTTCTTTTGAATGTGTGCAGGTGCAACACGCAAATTATATGTCTAATTTTGGCGGATCTCATAATAACTCATACTCCAACACATACAATCCTAGGTGGAGGAACCATTTGAACTTTTCATGGAGTCAAGGGGCACCACCACGACCAAGCAATTCACAAAAGTTTGCTTCTGAAAGTCAATAGCTAAGGGAGAGCAAGGCATTGTGGGAGATAGCAATTGAACGCTTGATAATTGCCACAAATGAAAGGATTGAAAAACTTGAGAATAAGATTGATCAATTGACTAATACCTTTCATTCTCGCGTGCCAGGTAGATTGCTGAGTGATACGAAAAAGAATCCCAGAGAGCAAGCGAAGGCAATTACATTGAGTAGTGGGAAACAACTGTAGGAGGAACTAATTCAGTCAAAGGAAGAGAACGAACAAAAGGCCGAGAATAAGCAGCCTACTGAAGAGAAGACCAAGGTTTTTGAAACAAAACAGGGAAGTTCTTTACCTTTGAAAAAATATAGATCTTGTGTTCCTTTTCTTGGTCGTTTGTTGAGTGATAATGCAAAAAAACAATTTGAGAAATGTCTTGAAATTTTTAAGAGATTGCATATCAACATTTCTCTTTTGGATGCTATCAAGCAGATACCGAGCTATGGGAGTTTTTGAAGGACGTGATCACAAACAAAAGGAAACTGGATGAGGTTTCGATGGTTAAGCTTACAAAGGAGTGTTCAGCAATTCTACAAATGAAGCTGCCGTCAAAACTTAAGGATCCAGAGAGTTTTTTCATCCCTTGCACTATTGACTCTTCTGATTTTTCTGATGTTCTTTGTGACTTGGTGCCGGTGTCAATCTCACATCATACTTTGTGCTTTTAAAGTTAGGATTAAGGGATTATCGACCTATCAATATTTATTTACAATTAGCTGATAGAAGTGTCAACTATCATAGAGGCATTGTTGAGGATATTTTGGTAAAGGTCAATAAATTCATCTTTCCTATTGACTTTGTTGTTCTGGACATGGACGACAATAAGGATACTTCTTTTATTTTGGGTTGACCATTTTTTAGCACTGCATGTGCATTGATTGATGTTTCTGATAAAAAATTGACTTTGAAATTAAATGATGAAAAAATTGAGTTTGAAGTCCTTAAGTCAATGAAAAGTTTTGATACTCGGGAGGTTTTTAAAGTTGATTTTGAGCCTGATCGTATTGATAGGATTGTTGAGCATGATTTAAATATTTTTTATTCTAAAGATTCTCTTGAAAATTGTATTACTAGATCCTTGCATGTGAGGTATGAATTTTTAGATGATAAATATATTGATGCATGTGCTATTTTGGATGCAAATTTATCTCAAATTCGAACACAATATGAGTCAGGTTGAAATAAGGAGATTGTGTCTAGCCAAAAACAAAAAAAAAAAAAATGTGTTTATTGGGAGACAACCCAATATTTTTATGATTTTATGATTTTCTTTAATCTTTGTTTTGTTGATTTAATTTATGTTTAAGTTTTGATGATACTTTTTTCATAGATCAATAAGCAACCCTTTGCACGAGAGGAAGAAAAGTTGCTGAAGAGGAGGTTGAGAGTTCACCGACTTAATCAGAGAAGTTTTCTATTCTTTTCTTTTGATTTTAGTGTTTCATTTATATTGTGGACAATGTTTGGTTTAAGTGTGCAGATACATTTTGAATTTTAGGAATTTTATTTTAATTTATTTTATTCTGATTTTTAGGATATTTTTTTTCTAGGAATTTTTAGGACTGAATTTTTTGAATTTTGATAAAAATTCTTTCATGCTAACTAATTTTTTTTTTGAATTTCTTAGTCCTTGTATGTTATTTGTTTTAAATTAGGTTATGTGACAGATGATTGATATTAATAGTTATTTGGTAAATGAGTAGCTATTCATCTTTTTATAGTTGATTTGAAAGATAGATATGCAATATTTAACATATAGACATGCAACATTTAACACTAAATTTACTTTAGTGAGAATTTGAGACTTAAAAAGTAATTTTTTTCTTTTGTTATTTTTCTTAATGAGCGTGTATATCACATATGATGTGGTCATTCCAGTGTTTACTTTGTTATATATTTTAAGATCACATTCTTGATTTTTATACACCAAAATAATTAAGACACTTACCTTTACATACTTTTGACTTTAAAAAAATACAATCTCAATTATTTTTTGCCTCTTAGTTAACCAATTTGAGTCTAAACATTTTCTTTCATATGTTACCCATATAATTTACCCTATGACCTATTTTTTTCTAACTCCAGAATTTGAACCCGAATTCATTAATATATTTATTGTTGATAGCGACATTTTTAGGTATTATTATTTCGTTTGAGTTTTATATATATTTTTAGTCATTGTTTTGTTGAGTGAATTATGAAAAAAAATCAGTAAAAAAATAAAAAATGAAAAAAAAAAGAAAAGAAAAATACTAGTTAAAAAAATGAAAAAGAAAAAATCAAAAAAAAAAAAAAAAAAGAAAAAGAGGAAAAAAAAGAAGGAAAAAAACAGAAAAAAATTTTTCATTCTTGATATTGTTCACTCTTATAATGAAATATCTTTACCTTGTCTTTTGTTTTGAAGAAGTGAATTATCACATTGTTTAGAGTTAGTATTTTCTTTGTTTTGATCTAAATGATGTCATATCTTGATATTTAAGTATACTTAGTGAATCATTTTAACCCTACATCTTACCCATTATCTTATTTCTTAGCTTAGCCTATTACAACCAAATAAAATATCTTTTGATTGGTGTGTGGATTTCATATATAAATGGTGAAAATTTGATATATGAGCAACTTTATGGTAATACTATTTTATTGTGTTGATTTGAGTGATACACATACTCTTACATAAAATGAGTGTTTTGAGTAGTTAATTAGTATCTTCTTTTATTTTATTAAGTGAACCATTTGTGAGTGTGGTTGAGTTTTGCATTGTTTTTTATTTTGATGAGAGTATATGAGATGCAATAGTTGTTTTAGTACTGGATATTACAGAGGATTGATTGTTTTGATTGCAATTCCAGCTTAAATTTGTCATATGCATAATTAGGGAGTTGAGAGATTGAATTGGTTTTGTGAGAAAATTTATTTTTGTTTAAGAACAAACAAATATTCAAGTGTGGGGGTATTTGATAGCAATATTTTTATACATTTGAATTTATTTTATTTTATTTTATTTTAGACATTATTTATGACTTTTAGGTCTGTTTTAGGTTTTATTTTGTGATTTTACATTGATTATTTTTGTGGGTTTTGTTTTAGGATTATTGGGTTTATTTAAAAATATTGGACTGCATTGACAGTATTCAATATTTTGTGTATAACTTTTTGTCCTGACATCCGATTGACTTGATTCTTATGACATTGGAAAGAAGATTTTGAACTCTACAAATTCTATAAAGACCTCAGAGATTGGGTTAGATCAGAAAATGTCTAAAATTTGAGTCGAAATTACTACAGTACTGAAAATTAAGGACCACAAGTTGTAAAAGCCCAAATCCAAGTGAAACCCATGAATTTTTGTTAACTTAGGACTCTTAGGATTTAGGTTATAAGGAGAAGACATCCTTTACACTAAAGGGAGAGAAGACAAACCTTATCAGCCTCTCTTTGGATGGATTCTTCTATATAAAGATGTTTTCTTTACCTTTCTTACTTTTCTTTGTTATATTTAGTTAGATTTCTTATTCCTAATACTCGATAAATTCTATTCTTTAATTAATAACATGATTTGATTCATTTCTTTTCCTTAAATTTTTATTGACATATTCTTTCTTTGATGAGATTTCATTGTTGGACTTAATGCTTCATTCGTAAAGGGTTTTACGATTTGACGATTTGTGATTACATGCATGAGATCGAGAGAAGATTGCATGATAGGGTTATGAGATCGGCGGATGATAACTCTATATGTGGGAATTTTAGAGGAAACCCTAGATTATAGATATTCCACAAATCTTAATAAGTTCGGTCTAATCAAGATTGTAAGACCATTGAGTTTTGGTTAATTGAATTAGACTTTCATTACATGATCATTGAGTAAATCTAATTTAGGAAAATCTGTTATTATCAAGAATGAATCTTTAATCAATTAACTTTAAAGCATTTGAAAGAATTCTACCGAGTAAAAAAATTGGAAACAAAGATCGATGTCCTAGGTTTTATAAAGTTAGCGTTTTCATTCATTATAGTTTTGCGTTTGATATTTTCGTTGTTTTTAATGTCCATACTATCTTGATTCATTCTGTTTAATTTAGATAGGGTATTTTATATTTGGTAATACATAATATTCTCGTGGGATCGACATTTGTTCTGCACTATACACAACACTCGACTAAGGTATATTTGCCCGAAATCATGATACATAAAAAATCACGTAACAGTCGCCCTGTCCTATTGCTAGGGCTCTATCTCCCTAAACGGGCCAATATAACTTTGTCCTATCGTTAGGGTTCTATCTCCCCAAACGTACCCATATCGTCCCATCCTATCGACAAAGGTCAACTTCCCTGAATGAGCAAGTATCACCTAGTCTTTCCGAGTGGAGCCCATGGATAGGGACTTGACTCCTTGGACGGACGTACAATGCCTAATTCATTCAATGCACATGACTTGTTAAACAGATCCTATCGAATACTCACGACCTTCTTATCAACTGACTTAAGAAGGGAAATGGCTCCCCAATAATGCTACTCATCAAGGAACGATCTAGTTGACATGAAGCACTGAGCAAAATGAAAACGAGAGATGCATTTCATTTACACACTTAGAAAAGAAAGTTAGTTTAAGTCATAAAAGAAAAATAGAGATCCCGATCAGGGGACAGGTGGATCATCAGGCTCTATAGGAGTAGCAGGCTCAGGCTTAACAATAGGATGCTTAGTGCTTGAGGGCATAGCATTCGCTAACCCTGCTTGTTGAATGATCTCCATAGCATACTGAAGCTACTCAGACAATTCACACTGAGTGTGCGTATCCCTTGCGACTACAGCCCTCAATTCAGCCAACTCCCGTTCAGCAGATTAGAAGGATCGGTCATGCATCTCAACCAGTTTCCTCATGGCTTGAAGGAATGCCTCACATAGCCTAGCCTCTACCTCTAGTTCCTCACGCCGCTGGAGGGCCACATCCCGTTCGGCCCGCAACTACTCTATCTCCTCAGCATGGCCGCTCGTAGCAACCACCGAGGACCTCGTCACCTCAAGCTCCCTTTCCTTTTACAAAAGGGCCTTCTCTAATCGAGAAACATCGTTCAACATCTAGTTGGACCGATGCCTCATGTGACTTAGAATCTGCTCCCTGTGTCATTTCTGGAACTCTTATAAAGCTATAGTCTGCACAATTGAACACTAGTCAATAAGCCGAAAAGGGAAAGGCCAACAAGAGCAAAGAAAAAAAAAGAGTACCATCATAGCTATCAAAAACAATGTCTCATCGCCCTGCTCAAGTGAGAGCTTAATTAGCTCTAAGTCAGAATGATAAAAATCCAACTGATCGGCTATTTGCCTCACTTTAACAATGTCCACAAAACAATGACGATGATCCCCAGCACTAATCGTTACTATCTCACGTTCCTTTAAGCCCCTGTGCCTATCAAAAGACCAAATGGGGATAGGATGAGGGAGCACTTCCTCCTCGAGCACTTTCTGTTTGCCTTTGTCCGAGGGCAATAGTAAAACACAGTAGAGGGTCCCACACCGAGCACCTCTTCCAAGTCAAAGCCAGCATCTTTAGAATGCTTTGGGGAAAGTCCCCCCACCTTTACTAAGGCCTCAAAGATATAGCCCTCTTCCCTTACCAGGATACCCTCACCAATCCCATCATTGGAAACCTTGCCTCCGTTGGCATCCACTGGCTCATCGGCAAACAATCAAGCAGACTCATGTCTCTCTGGACTCTCGCCAGACTCTTCCTATGGGGACTATTTCAATTACAATCACCTTCTTTTAACTCTCAATGAGGCAAGCGGGGTCAAATTAGGCGAATGGGCCCTCAACGTATTCACGTTGCCTTCAGGGGCCCCCACGAATCTTTCCCTCATTCGGCGGTCAACGGTGATCTCTTTTAAATCCTCCTCCATGGGAAAACGCAGACAATCTACAAGCTTCTTCTTTGCCTTCTCAAACAACGGGGGTCTCTCAATTCCCCTTCTTTCGCCAAGTAAAAGACCAGCTAGTGACAGCTAGAAGATAATCGATCCAGACAAAGCCTGAATTATGACAATCTTTACAGGGCTTTAATCTGGTGAACGGGTCTACATCGGGCTCCGAAAGCTTTGGCACTGAGCCTTCTCTCAAGAACTCGATGAAAAAGTACTTGTATATCTAACTTTTGTCGATGGTCTCACTATAGACAAACTTTCAGTTTGACTCTGGCCAAGTCTGCAGACAGAACCAGCCTCTAATAGCACACCACATTCCTTTAATATGAGCATAAATACCAGGACTTCAAAATCAAAGTGTAATCGACAAAAGCTCATTAGAGAAATAAGTGCTACCACCAAATGCCAGGTACTGGGGATCAGCAAAGTGGGAAATATGTTCCAAGAAAACAAAACCCTTGCAATAGGGCGGATGTAGAGTACCTTCAAACCGTATTTCATCGATTGTTTTGTACATCGGGACTTGATTTCCCGAGGCCATGTTGGCTTAACTGGCATCAACTGGCATCAATTGTCGATGGTCATCGCCTAACTGCATCATGCTTTTAATTTCGCACAGTTTCTTTTGTGACATGGTGCTCCTAATGTCTCTGATGCCCGGAGAAGAACTAGATGATGAGCCCTAAGCCATTTTTCTCAAAAGATCTCCACAGAAAGCTGAATCGCTGAAAAGCTCGACTGTTAAAAAGGTGAAGAAGATGATGGGGGACTAATTGACAAACGTGTAGAATAAAAAGTGTGTTGAAACCAATTCGCGGCAACCAAAGCAGCACGTGTTACATTTAATACTTTGATTTGCAAGATCCAAAGGGTATCGTTTAGACTATTCTCCTCACATTCCTCCTCTGAAGTAACAACAAGAGTAGGGGTAAATAATGATACATGATTAAAATGGCCCAAACTATATTGGGCTCAAGACAAATGGCTTTTAACATAAGTACTTGTAGGCATATTCGAGTGGTAAAAAACTTTTATTCAATTGTCTTCCATGAGATCTAGTGTTCAAATTAGTGAACACGTCTCTTTCCACAATTTTCGCAACCCTATGTAACACAAAAAAAATGGTTTTTTAGTATAAAAGGATTCAAGCATTCCAATTTGTTAAGGAAGAATATATTGCAAAATCTCTTTTTGAAGTAAAAGCATCTCGTCTTCATTTTGGAAATATGTCATTTCCTACCTATACAAAGTATTGTATGGTGAGTGTCATTTCTAAGGTTGTGTTTGGTTTGGAGAGAGGAAAGAAGAGACAATACAACATAGGCAAGTCAAGATTCGACACAAAGGGCAGATTGTATTTGGTTTGAATTACATGACATTGTCTCTCTTTGGCTGTGGTGTACCAGATAGAATAAATGTATCAAATGACGAATTTATCCTTATCATATATATGCCTGGAGACATTTTATTTTATACTATCTTCAACAATTGATTCATTACTTCCTAAACATTTTATTTGTTTAGGAATTTTTTTCTCATTAAATTTAAGACTCATGTTTGAAATTAAATATTAAATTTATTATAGCATTTATTCGTTAATGAAAAAAAAATTAAACCAGATAATTTATTTTGGATTACCGTTAAAATTAAAATTTCATCAATATTTGGGATTAAAATTCAACTCCTTTTTTTTTGTTAAAATTAAAATTTCAAGTGGCAAAACTTAGAATTTAAATTGGTAAAAATTAAAATTGAAAATTAGAATAAGTTAGAATTTATTATAGCATATATATATATTTATTTATTATTATTATTTAAGCTAGAGTTTTCATTTTTCTTTTGTTTCAATTTTTTTTTTTTTAAATGAAGAGTTAGAAATTATTTGTGATTACTGTTAAAATTAAAATTTCAAGTGAACCCCAAAGAATAATATTCCCGTGAATAGTGTTTTTACAAAAAGTGAGCCTTTTCTCATTGCCATTCTGTATGAATATTTTGCTTGTATCCTTTCTTTCTTTATTGTTTGAATGATGAAAATATTGGCTCTAATGAGGCCATGACCCACCCATGATTGGCTGACTAATATTTTAGGAAAGTTCACTCTTTATATTTGTGATAAAGAGTTAATCTCTTTAAGTGACTATATTTATTTTGAGAAATTATTAGAAAGTATTATATATCAAAATCAAAATAATTATTAAAAAATATTGTAAAAATATTTGATTTATTTTATAATAATGAAATTTCTGTATAAACTAGATCTATTATAATATTTTAATGAAACAATAGTTTATTAATGTTTAATGTTATTATTATTGTATTAGAATCATATTCAAATTTTTTAATTAGAAAGTAAATATATAACTTACTTAGTCATGGAGAGTTGGATATATGTCACATTCTTGGATTTTTTTTTCCTTAATAATCAAATCATTTTGAATATATATTACCGTTTCAATCATGTAAATCTTTATTTTATTAAATTGTCTTACCTTATTTGATAGAATTTCCTCATTGAGCAATGGTATCGTAAAAACACTTTTGTCAAATAAAAATCCTTTGCGTCTGTAGTTCACCACGAGTCAGTAAAAAATTTGAAATTTATTATTATTATTATTATTATTATTATTATTATTATTATTATTTACAAATACGTATATCTAATTTTTTGGAAATATATTCTATTAAATGGTGTTAGATAGAACTGAGTGATGTAAAAGAATTTACACAAATCAAATTAAATCAATATTTTGGTTTTTTTTTTTATATTTATCTCTTAAATAATCAATCCTAAATTTTAAGGTAGAAGCTAAAAATTATTGTTAGTTAGTAACCTATTAAATTACCCTGGCCTTACAAAAAATTATAATTTAACATGCACACTTTTCAGAAAAGGGTCGGAAACAGAAATAAACAAGAATGGATGATGACAAAATTATCAAAGATAATTTAAAATAATAAAAAGGACAGAAACTTGATTTGAAAGCTTATAAGAAAGAAAAGTCCGTTGACAAGAAAATTAAACTAGCCTTGAATACTAGAGAAGCTGAAAACATGCTGAGGACATAAACCAAGTCATTTGTCTGCTTACTTGCACAGGGTTAGACAAGAAGGCAATGAAGCCCAAATATTAAGTAATGATAAATCTGACCCAGAACAAGAAAACATAAGCAGAAAGAGAAATCACCATGACAGGATAGGCCTAAGGTGTTGTCCCTGCGGGAAGCAGGTGTACATGTCCAGATTAGAGATTGAACAAACAGAAAAAGAGGGACAATGGGATATTGGAAGCAATCGAAGAGGAGTGCTCACTTATGTCCAACTCCTCATGCTTTTAATCCCAGTCAAACCTATGAAAAAAAGGTTTGCAATGACAATATTCCTGTACTGCAATGCTAAAAGCCATTCCCGGGCATCCCCTTCTGCCTGATCCAAAGGGAATGAATTGGAAATATTGGGCTTTAAAATCAACTTGATTGTCATGAAGTGTCTCTGGTCGAAATTTTTTGGGCATGTCCGATATTTTGGGATCTCCCTGGATTGCCGTGTATTGATGAGCAATATTGTTTGTGGAGGAATATCATTTCCCTTTCTTCAGTTAGGTATCTTAAGTGCTCCATTTGGCTGATATCATCCAAATCTATCATTGATTTCTTTACAACCAATTTCCAGGGTTTTCTTCATTATACTCGGGTGTATCACAAGCTCGGTCATCACCCATTCCTTTAAAGCTCAAATTGTGTCATTGCCTCCCGTAAGCATGTACTGAATTCAAAACAGATTACCTTGAACACTCTGTCCCCTTGCCTTGGGGCCGAAGCCTGAATATTGTCTTTGGGGGAGGGGGTGAAGTACAAACGTGTAGAGGGCGGCAAATGTTATGACTCTGAGGCAATAAATTTTTTTGCATTTTACAGATTTTTACCGACTTTTTAAGGCGTTGCTACGACTCTTACCAGCATGTTCGGGCCTTTTAGAGATACTGCAAGAAGAATTTGTGTTATTTTTTCTCCAAAATTTTGAAAGGGGGAGGGGTCGGAGTCTGCGTGCAACAAGAGTACAAGTCAAACATCTCTGGCTCAGGCCCTGGTTTAGTGTACATGCCATCATTTGTAGATATAGACTAAGAAAAGAAAACCAACTAAAAATATAACAAACCAAAAATAAAATAATTAGTCAAAACTTACAAATAATAGAGAAAATAGAAGAAAAATAATGAGTGATAAAAAAAAGGGGGCGGTTCTGCGTGACTCTTACCACGAACAAATGGTTTAAAGACAATTTTTTTTTTTTTTTCCCTTTGTTACCCTGAACCTGCGGACAGGTCCGGTTCATGCGGGTGGCCACCTATGCCACCTTTACTACTTGTCGCTTGCCTGCTCATTCAAGTGATTAATTTTACACAGCAGTCCATGAATAATTTCATTATTTAATGTCATATTCCTAGCTCTGAGTAATGCTTTTCTTATTTAGGGTAAGATGACTGTCAGATATTATTTTAATTTATCTATGTCGGATCAAGTAGGTGTTCAAAGCCCATACTTGGCCAGCATTATTTTTATTTGGGTACGATGAATGATTGCGTATTGTTTAATATAGGATTTTCAGAAAACAACTAAAGAAATCAAATAGAGGACATAAAGATTGGTGCTAATTCATGCAGTAAGCTTATGAAGAATTAGCACTGTTGCTCATTGCTATGGCTCTTGTTGCTGATTGATCCACTGCTGTTCTTCAAACCATGACATGAACTGGAATTACAACAGATTCATGAGCACCTTCTTTCCATGCCATTCCAATTCTTGAGAACAATTAATGATTTCATCACAAGATAAACATCTCAGCCATGACTCAGCTGCAGAAGCATATAAACAAACATGTAATAGAAAACGGCCACAGAGAAAGAGCATACCTTGTGCTGGATGTCATTGCAAGTGACAGATAAGCAAGTACAAGATCTAAAAGTAAAAGAAACATGAGAAAAATAATCGAACACGACCACTACTAAACAACAAAGAGAAAGCAAAAAGATTTGGCAAAGCAATTTATTTCAAATAGAATCCCGTCTGCAGTCAAGGATCATAGGATGTTGGGACTAAATATAGTGGCCTTCTCTTGCAGACAGCCATACCATTCTGTTCACTCATGTCTAAATCCTCCGCATTAGTTCCCACTGGCAAATCCCAGTTAAACCAATACGGAAGGTTGGCAACCATATACCTCATCCAGGCAATGGCAAATGGCATTCCAGGGCATCCTCTTCTTCCAGCACCAAATGGAATGAATTGAAAACGTTGGCTTTTGAATTCTATAGGGCTGTCAAGAAACCTCTCCGGAAGAAATTCTTCTGGCATCTCCCACAATTTGGGATCACTTTGGATTGCCCGTGAATTGATCCGTCTTGCATGAGGCTGCAAATATACACGTTTGCTGAATAGGAAAAATATAATATTTAAATATTTTGAATAGGATAGCATGCTTCTAGACAAAATTACATAGTTCCAAAATAAAAATTTTTGAAGATTAACAGAGAAAAATGTCTTCCCCATTTGCTTGAAGAGGGACAAATAAACGACTTAGCCGCCCAAAACATTATCTTTCAGATGAGGCATCAAAACCAGATTGTTCATGGCTACTCCTATTCTGAGGGAAGAAGCATCTTCATGGGTGGACCGAACTATAATTTATGGTGCAAAATCCGATGCCAAATTTATGTTCATGTCCAAAGAGTCCCTACATAAAGCCCTAATGCACCCAAAATTCAAAGAGCAACCCAACAAAACCATAGAGGAACGTAACATGCATGTACTATTTTGGGCTACAACATTAGAATTTGTAAAATAGGTCAGATAGCCCTATAGCAGGAGATCTTTGGTTGGGGCATTCAAATAAACTCAAAACCTAAATGTAACTAATCATGCTGACTGGGGTTGATAGAGATGTTATTATTGTTATTGTTTTCTGAAAACAAAGAAAACAGAAACATTTTGTAATTTTATCACATCGGCAAAACAACACCATCCTCATTCAGATTTTCCAAAAAAAAAAAAAAAAGAATGTGCAAACTCAATTTCAGCTGTTTTGTTGTGGAGCCATGCAGCCTGTTTATGAAGAATTGGCACCATTGTTCATCGTTAAGCACGAGGCCACCTGTGCCAACTATTCTACTTGTCACTTTCCTGCTAATTCATGTGATTATTTTTATACAGCATTCGATGATAATTTCATTGTTTAATGTCATCTGAGTAATGCTTGTAGAAGATCATGACAATCAACCATCCATCCAAGCCCTCACCACGTAGCCCAAAGCAAGCCAAAGTTCAGCCCAAGGAGGCACAGGCTGCTCAAGAGGATCCTAGAACAAGAGCCCAGAAACAGGCCCAGTGTTCTGGTCCAATCTGGCCATAGATCATCCGGACTTTCCAGCATGATCAGCCCATCTTTGGCCCAAGAAAAGGTGCTTCCAATAACTCAGCACAAGCCCTAATCGAGGCCTAAAAAGCTCTCCACAGTCCAGCCCAAATCACTGCAGAATGCTGGCCTAGAAAGTGTCCAGTGCATCAAAGGGCCGTAATCCATCTTCAAAGGCCTTGTAGTTTGTCCAGCTTAATCCAGCTTTGTAGAAGCTCTTCTAGGCCCGAATCACATTCAAAATCAGGCCCAATAAAACCCAAAATTGAGAGAGAGAGAGAGAGAGAGAGAGAGAGAGAGAGAGAGAGGGAGGGGGCAAAAAAAATGCCCAGTAAGAAAACCCAAACTACAAGGGAGAGGGGCACATAAGAGCCTCACTTCTCATTTGATACATGGAGAGAAATCGAATAGTTTAAGAGAATATTCTTTCTCTAAGGTGGAGCAATCTGCTCCATACTCTTTCGTCTTCTTTTTTTCTTTTTTGGATAACATAAAGTTTCAAAATTGAAATCAGGAAAAAAAATTGTCACCATTAAACTGTTCTTTTAAAATTACCTCTTTCTTTCGTTCTTGTAAAAAGACATTTTAATGCCCATTCTTCCCTTGAGTAATCATCTCATATTCAAGTCTTGCGTAATCTTGTTTACAAATACAAGTTCTTCATTATTTGGTCATACTGATTCAATACATTCAAAATTTTTACATGCTTTTCTTACTTGGTGCCCGATCGTCAGATATATGCATTATTTCAATTTATCTATGACATAGGAGCTCTGATAAATCAAATAGGTGTTCAAAGCCCATACTTGGCCAGCATTATTTTTATCCGGCGTTGAAAGATTGCATATTGTTTAACATACGATGTTAGGGTGAGCATAACCTTCCCATACCCACAAAACCGTCCAATCTCGCTCGAGTGGGACAGACTATGGACATATTTTTATTGAGTACAGAACGGGACAATACATTTAAAATAATAATAATAATAATTTTTTATGGGACGAAATCGATGTTTTACTCATGGGAAACCAATAATTTGTTGGATTATTAATCTGACATTGAACTTTATAAAGCTTTGGTGCATGCTTAACTGATAGCAAATCATGGATTTGAAACAAGACACCAACGATTTCTTTTTATTTATTTATTTATTTATTTGAGCCAGACGAATGAGCAGGTCGCCTAGACTCATGAAGCCTTGAAAAATTTAGAGAAGTGTGGAATGTTCAAACTCAATTTCACCCGTTTTGCAATGAAGCCAACATGCAGTCTGCTTATGAAGAGTTGCCACTACGGCTCACTGCTGTGGCTCTAGCTGCTGAGAGATCCACTCCTGTTCTTCAAACCATGACATGACCGGGTATTACAAGAGATGCATGAGCACCTTATTTCCATGCCACACCAATTTATGAAAACAATTAATGATTTCATTACAGGATAAAGATCTCAGCCATGACTCAGCTGCAGAAGTATACAAACAAACATGTAATAGAAAATGGCCTTAGAGAAACAGCATACCTTGATCTGGATGTTATTACAAGTGACTTATAAGCAAGTACATGATCTAAAAGTAAAAGAAACATGAGAGAGATAATCGAACATGATTAGTACTAAACAACAAAAAGAATTGGCAAGCAATTTACTTCAAATAGAATCCCCTCTGCAGTCAAGGATCATAAGATGTTGGGACTAAATATAGAGGCCTTCTCTTGCAGACAACCATACCATTCTGTTCACTCATGTCTAATTCCTCTGCATTAGTGCCCATTGGCAAATCCCAGTTAAACCAATACAAAAGGTTGGCAACCAAATATTCCATTGAGGCAATGGCAAATGGCATTCCAGGGCATCCTCTTCTTCCAGCACCAAATGGAATGAATTGAAAATGCTGGCTGTTGAATTCTATAGGGCTGTCAAGAAACCTCTCCGGGAGAAATTCTTCTGGCATCTCCCACAACTTAGGATCCCTCTGGATTGCCCATGAATTGATCAAAATTCTTGTGTGCGGTGCAATGTCATATCTTTCCAGTTTTACCCATGTTTTTGTTTCTCGAGGAACCAAGAAAGGACCAGGAGGATGTAATCGCAGAGTCTCTTTAATAATACATCTTAAGTAGTCCATTTGACTGATGTCATCTAAATCTATCTCTTCTTTCATTCCCACCACTCTTCTTACCTCCTCTTGAGCTCTCTTCATTGCAGTTGGATGTCTTGCAAGCTCCGTCATTAGCCATACCATTGTTGTTGCATTAGTATCACCACCAGCAATCATAATGTCCTAAAATTTAGGAAAAGCAACATAGTGAGTCAAAAAGAAATGTGTACAGTGAGAGAGAGAAAGAGAGAGAGTGAGTGAGTGTGTGTGTGAGAGAGAGAGAGAGAGACCACAAGGATTCCTTTAATGTTGTCAAGTGTGAGGTCAAAGCAGAGCATGTTATCTTTCCTTGAATGAAGAAGAATATCAAGCACATCTGTCTCAGACTGCTCATTTTCACTTCTCCTGCACTCGTGCTCTTTGATTACTTGATCCAGGAAGGCGTCCAACTCTTTGAAAGTGTCCTGGAATCTTGAGACCAAGCCAGTGACTTTATCCATCCATCTAATAGAAGGGAAGAAATCTCGGAAGCTGAAAGCTACCAAAAGATCAAGAACCTTCCGTGCCACATCTACAAATTGTTTCCCATTAACTTCGCCTTCATACTTTCTACCCAAAGCAGATCTGCAAATTATGTTGTTTGCAGCCCTAAATATCATCCTGCTGAGATTAACAGGAACTTTTTCTGAACATGACTGTCTTATCTTGGCAATCATATCAGCTACTTCTTCTTCTCTGATGAAAGAGAACGTTTGCACTTTCTTTTGGCTCAAGATCTTAGTAACACATAGCTTTTTCATTTCCCTCCATTTCTCACCATAGGGAGAAAATCCAATTTCATTGCCTCCATAGAAAAGTATGTCTGCAGCAATTGGCTTGTGCCTATCTGAAAAAATCATGTCATGCGTTTTCATGATTTCTTCAGCAAGGTATGCTGAGGAAACAACGAGTGCTGGAGCCTCCCCCAAGTGTAAGAGAAGGAGAGGCCCATACTTGTCAGAGAGGGTGCGGAGAGAGCGGTGTGGAAGTAAACCCAGCTCGTGAAGATTGCCAATTAGCGGTAGCTTTGGTGGGGAAGGAGGCAAGTTATATTTGCTAGCTTTTTTAGTCCTAAGCAACAAGAGCAGGAAGAAGGAAACTAGAAACAGAACAAAGGGACTGAACAGAGGTGTAAGCAGTATGGCCATTCTCGTATTTCCTCAATTGTGATGATCATTTGAATCGATCACCTGAAATTTATAAGAGTTCCCAAGTCCTAAGTATGTCACACTTGAATGTCAAGCACATCATCAACATCTTGTTGGTCCTGTGACAGGATACTAAATTTCCTTAACTAAATTCTCGAATTCGAGTTCAGAGAATTAAAAAAAAAAAAAAAAAGAAAGAAAGGCATCAAGAGAGTTTGCCCCTTAATTGGCTTTACAATTAAGTCGAGTCAAATTAGTCGAGATCAATAAATTGATTACTGGATACCGTATTATGAAACTGTGGCTAAGGTTGCTAAAAATCAATAACATCTTCGCATGATTCATGTGATTCTCTATATCATATTTAAAATTGGGCGAGATGATTCATTAAATGTGAGGAGAACTGTTATCATAGATCATTAGTCAGTCAAGCATAGGCACAATTTACACAATTATATGCACAGACAATTCCAATTTACTGCGGGAAAAACTTATTTTAAAACATCTTTTCTTCATCTTTCAAATATGTCAATTTCTACCCCCAAAAACTAATCATAAAAACAAAGTTGATTGCCTGTTGCAGAGAAAAAGAAAATGTTGGGACAATCTTTTTGGCCATTCTTGAAGGGGGGGACATAGTGATGTCATTTGTGATTTAGAAGAAATTATCCAAGTCTTTTTAATTATTAAAAATTTATATTTTTTCTAACTTAAATAATTTATATTGTATATAATGTAAAAAAAATCAATTTTTGGATATTCACTGAACTAGATTTTTAATAATTGAAATGAATTAATTTGATCGATTCGTTTTCGGCTATTACAAATCAAATTTTATATAAAACAACAAACTGAATTTACTATTTTAGTTCATTTCAATTTGGTTATTTTGATTATAACCGAATACCATTCACTCCCAAGCAGAGGGCTCTACCTACTCGAGAAGTTAGTCGAGGTGTGGAAAGTTGCGAGGCACATCCATTATCAATGCGTGGATCAGTTGCCAATGAGAAGATTAAACCAGCCTGGAATACTGCTAGCAAAGTGTCCAAGTACCATTCCCAAAAACAAAACAGGGTAAAACAGTAGCCTAACTTTCGAAGGGCCTAAAGATAAACGACCGTAACTCATCTACAGCAGGGAGCCCGATGAGGCAAGGACATGGAGATGGGACACGCGACATGGCATGGATTGGATACTGCGGCACGGTAATTTTATAATACTCTTGTGCTGTTATAAGTTACAAAGAGTTTTATAGCGAGTGTTATTTTTAAGAATCATAGACATGGCACTCGCATGGTTCTTTGTTTTTAGAAGAATAACATAAGCCAAGCTAATTTTTAACCAATATATAATTGACTACTCTCTTGTTCTTGTAAGGTTTAAAGTTGGGACTCCTGTTTGTGCAGTATTACAGTGGGCTAGCAATGGAGATGAAAGCATCTTGAACACATAAACCAAGTCATTTATCTGTTTACTAGAACAGAGTTAGACAAGCAGATGACTGAACCCAAATTTTATGCATTGATATATTTGACTTGCAAGAAGAAAACAAAATGGAAAAGAGAAAAGACCATGAAAAGATAAGCCCAAGAAGTTGTCCCAAAGGAAAAACGGGAGCACATGTGCAGAATAGATATTGAACAAACAGAGGGACTTATTGAAGCACATAACTCCCAATACCATCGTAACAATTACAGACCAGGTGTAATACCGAAAATTCGATGTTAGAGATATTCTGTAAAATATCTTGATAATTATAAAAGAAAATTATACATTTTATTGATTTTCAATTTTGAGGTATTAAATTTAAATTTTAGACGTCTGAGTATCTCGGCCATACTCTCACTTTCACCTTCACCCAATCACATTTTATTTAATTTTCTCCATCAACTCAACCTATTTCTCATTTAACACACTAAATGGAATACCAAAAATCCCAATCAAACTTAGAAATGAAGAATTAAACGAAAGAAATTGCGGATTTTCACAAAAGGAGAAAATTAGGGTTTATGGAACCCAACCTCAAAACTCGATTCGATTACAAAATCAAGGTAATTTTTGCTCCTAAACTTGGGTCTAAACTTCTTTTTACTAGATTATAATTTATTATTGAAATTTTGGTGTTGAGAAAAAGTAGAGCGTTTATTGCACTAAAATGCTAATGGATAGAAACTAACCAACGTGCTCTAAAGTTACTACCTAAGTAAAAAGGAAAACATTACTGAACTTCAAATTTTGTTTTTTGGGAGAAAGGAACTGAAATTATATTATATTAGTTTATACGGTCTCAAATGATATGGATATGTAGTCTGCATAAACTTACATTATTCTAGATGGTAAAAAAAAATGTTAAATCAAATATTTATGGATGAACATATCAAGTGTTTAAATCTTGAACGTTGGCAAACATCTGTCATCTTACAACCCATGGTTGGGAGTTATATATGCCAGCACCAATCGTGTAATCAATTGTTGGATTCTAAAAAGAAAAAAAAAAAAAGACCTGTATTCGTCCCCCACCTCCAAATGCCAAATGCCACAACCAACAGAAAGAAATATAGAAGAAACTTGAGCACTAACAACAACAATGAAGGAGAAATCTAGGAAAATTATGAATAGAAATTTTATAATGACATAAATAATGATAAATTGATAAAATGAGAATTAAAACAAGCAAATATTTGAAATTAAGGATTGTACAAAAATAGGGAGAAATTGATAAACGTTAGAAATAATTGTAAATTGACAATGTAAATGTGATTGTGGATTTAGGAAAATCAATTGAAAATCGAAATAAGGTTTCATTGGGAAATTATGAAAATTGGGAATAGGCACCCTCCTTAGAGGTGAGTGGATGGTTATGTATCATATAAATGAGTAAATAATTTTAATATGATTTACAAATTTGATTTTGAAATGAATTTTGCAATGAATTTATAATATTTTGTGATTGTGGTAAATCTGAAATGAATTTTGTGATAAATCCATGACTCGTGAGTTGAATATTGATTTGTTTACTCTATGTTACAAATGAATGCTCATGCAAATTGTTGAATGTTGTTCTACTGTAAATTTGAGCATGATTTGATTTACGAATAAAAATTTGGAAAAGTGGTGCTGGAAAATAAAATGACTGTAGTTTGAGTCTTACCATGGACTAGCCATCGAGGGTGGTTAAGGCTGGTTAAATTTGGCTTGGGGGAGGTGGGTTGGAGAGCCTCCATAAACCGCCGGATAACGTGATAACACCTCACGGAGTTCTGGGCTAATGCCAAGATAAAAAGGAGATTTTATAAAATTGTGAAAAACCCTTGACGGGTCCTGCCAACGGCCATTGGTAGGTTAATGTTTTCAGCATACCTCAAAATTGTGAAAAAATGAATTTGAACTGGTTGATTTGATTATATGAGTTATGGTGATTTGATATGAATGATTTTACGTGAATAAATTTCTTTATTGTATTAAATTATATTTGATACATGTATTTGACATCACCACTCTCATCTTTCATCTATATGTTGTATACCATTGCGATCCACTCAATGGGTATTTAAAATACTCACCCCTCTCCTTTATATTTTTCAGAGGAAGTGTAGATTAAAGGCGACTCCTTGAACTAGACGAAGATCTTTTTTGTGGGATTTTGGGTAGATATGGATTATTTAATTATTTTGGGAGTTGTAGATCATTGGACTATGAAAAGGAAGTTATATATATCTCATATCGTTTGTATTTTATTGATTATGGCTTGTTTCTTCGAGCAAGTATTAGTAAAATTCGAACGACTATGATTTGAGACTTCATTCTTTTGCGTAAAATTATTTTTGAGAAAATGTTTTATCTTATACTGAAACATTTGGATTTTAATGATAGATTTCTATATATTATTTCTGTTTTATGAATTTTATAAATTGTCTGAGAATTCTGGATTGGTTGTGATGGCCACACTGCATGTATGCATGTACAGGAATTCTCCGATTGTGTGTCGATGCATACATGTGTATAGGGATGGGTTTGATGGATTTTACGTGTTGAATGATTTATTTTACAATTGGAATGACTTGCGCTATCTCAATATACGGAGAGGTCATACCCGTATGCCAAGATAACATGACGGTTGTTTTGTGCTTGATGGGAGAGTCGGAGCGTGATACCAGAAGATGTTGGAATGAATTGAAGAGGAGTTTTTTTTTTTTTTTTTTTTTCCTTACAATCACACCAAATACCTCACTAAGGTCCAAGTCCTCATTTGCTAAATCCCAGTCAAAGATATGCATAAGGTTGGCAATTACACATTCCACCACTGCAATGCTATAGGCATTCCTGGGCTGATCCAAAGGGAAGGAATCGGAAATGTTGGCCTTTAAAATCAACTGGATTGTCATGAAATCTCTCTGGCCGAAACTCTTTGGGCATGTCCCATACTTTGGAATCCCTCTGGATTGCCCATATATTAATGAACAATATTGTTTGTGGTGGGAATATCATACCTCTAGATGATTGTCGAGGTATCAAGAAAGGACCAGGAGGATGTAGTCTTAGACTTCCTTTGATTACGCATCTTAAGTACTCCATTTGGCTGATATCATCCAAATCTATCTTTGATTTCTTTCCAACCACTTTCTTCAGTTGGTTGTTTGTGGGGGAATGGGTAATGACGACCCAGCTGGTGAAGGTCTGCACCAATGGGAAGTTTCGGTGGAGACAGAGTCAAGCTGTATTTCCTAACTTTACTCTTCTTAATCAACAACAGAAAAGAAAGGAAAACAAGGAAAAGAACTAAAGTATTAGATAGGGGTGCTATGTGAAGCTCCTGGGCATATTGCTACAGCAACATAGGCAGTACATCCGTTCTACTTTTTTTCCTCAAATTCTTTATTTGGGTAGTTAGAAGCTCCATCTAACATGAATCTTATAAACACTGTTAACGCTGAGTCTAACATAAGTAGAGCTTCTTAGTCAGGCTAGGATGGTCCCAAATATTTGTCTGGGGGGGGGGGGGCAAATTTAAGACTTTTTCTTTAAATTATAATATAATAGACATTTTAGACCTTTAAAAATTTCATGTGTCCTTCACAATTTAAAGATATTTATAAAATTTTGAGGGTCATGGAACCTTTGGTTCGATCCTTTGGGCCGCCATTCTAGAGCTTTCCAGATTCGGCACAATCTTCGCTCATGATTCAGATTAGTCTGTGATAATATAAAAACTATACCTCGTGCAACTTGTTAAAAAGGTAACATCAAGGTGCATGTTGTCAGATTGCAGAAGGCATCCGACATGAATAAAATAGTAATCTCTTAAGTCTAATGGCTGCCTATTATTTATATTTGACAGCAACAATGCATCTGCTTGGTCTATCCCATCCTGCAAATACCTGGTCAAAGGGACACACTCAAAAGGATGATCCCATCTAACAGACTGAATCCAATTTCCTCATATTCTCAAAGCATGGACGAATTAAAAGTACCACAATTCAACTTCAGTAAATTTTTCATTCAGAATAGCAGGCACAAGGGAAAATAACATAATTTTGGGCACACACAACTATAATTGAGCTACAAGGAACCAAGTACAAGTACAAGAACTATATACACCACTCACTAAAACCACACACTTATCATATACCTCACACACATCAACTTCACTCACTAATGTTGCACTTTTCTTATTTCTTCTACACCTACTAGACATAGCTCTCTATTTTTTCACCACACAAGAACACTCAAGTTTTGGGCACACAAAGGTAAAGCTCTTCTTCCCTATTCATAGAGGTACAAACTTGAAGCTTTCTCCACAACTTGTCATGGAGAAGATGCCACCGTGACAAACAGTAAGTTGATTTACGCGGGGGGGGGGGTGTTTGTGTGAATCTGTTCACTACACCAGCTGCATATGTCATCGTTGTGACTTTCATAAGTCAACGTGACAAACTTGTGATCAGAGAGTCAATGTTGAAGGCTATAAATGCAAAAAAAAAAACAAAGGATGTCCCACCAGATAACACTACAATGGAAAGAGCAAACGGAAGGAAAGGAACTTAAAGAGCATAAGTGCAAAGCATAACAAATTCACAAGTTGAACACATGATCAAGACATGACGTCTTCACCATCCAAGGATTATAAGGTGTTGGCACCAAATGCAGGGGAGTTTTCTTCTGTACCACCATTGTCCAAGTCATTTCCAATTTCACCCATAGGACAATCCCAATGAAGTGAAACTACAAAAGGTTGGGAGTCACATATTCTGCCACTGCAAGGCCAAACGACATGCCAGGGCATCCCCTTTTCTCAAACCAAAAAGGAATAAAATGGACATACTAGTCAGCCACTCCTAATTTCTAAATTCATGAAAATTTTCTCATGAATATTGTCCAGTATTCTAAACACCAAAAGAATCACTAATTCACAGATTATTTAAACAAACCTCTCCACGCAGGTTAGTCAATAATCATTCATTAATTCTTAAATTTTCATTGTACCCTAAATTACATGTTATAATCCATGATTCTATGCACCATCAAAATTCACAAATTCTCAGTATCTAGTCAAAAATAAAAGAGACAAACTCGCCAGGACAGTCCATTTCAGGGGGGAATTCAACCTACAGCCCTAGAACTACCCAGAGGAATTAGGGCTTCTCCAGCTCAAATATCGCGTCCCATTTCCTCAATTGAGTTCCATCTCAAGAATCCATCTGGAGGTTTGCTATAGAACAAGGTTAGAAACAAGGACATTTGACGTTGTACTCAAGGAACCCTCCAATTCCAAAACCCCATTAACATAAACTCCAAATTCAAGCACAGCCCAGATTCAAAATCCTTCCAGAGACATATTCGACCAAAATAAATAAAGGGTTATTCACCAAAATTCAAAATTAATCAAGTCTGGTCCTTCTTCCCAAAAAAAACAAAAAAAACAAAAAAAAAAAACTCAGTTTTGTTTCTCTCCGTTTTCCTCCTCCTCTGCATTGTCACGGGTTGCAGGCTCTGGCATAAAAGCCGGACTCCCGGGCTCTCAGGTTTGACAGACCGGTCTTGTCAGAACGTTGATATGGGATACGTTCAAGAGTCAAGGGGAGAGTACCATACTAAAGTAGTGCTGTCGGACTGGCAATTGCGTTGGATCAGTCCGAGTTCTGCCCGTTTTAAAATTTTGGATGACCCTGGATGTTAGTCGGCTCAGCCTTTTAAAAGTCCGATCCACTTAAAATTAGATATATATATATATATATATATATATTTTGTTTTACATAGAAGAGAGGTGAGAAGTGACACTCACGGCCAAAGAGCTTTAGTTCGATATTTTTCCTTTTTCTTATTATAACAGATTATTCAAATCCAAATATATATATAAAAAAAAAGCGACACTCACGTTCTCTTTTGTCCCTTGCAATCCCCTGCAATCATTTCACAGCACTCACTTACTCATTTTTTTTAGCAGAAGCACTCACTCACTCTTCCCTTTACGCTCTCACTCGGTCACTCTCTCTTCTCTCTATCACTCTTTCACCCTTCCCTCTAAGACGAAGCTTCTTTTTCACTCTCACTCTCAGTCTCTCACTCATTCACTCTTACTATCTCTCTCTCTCTCTCTCTCACTCTCTCTCTCCTCTCTCTGAGATGAAGATCAATCCTGTAAAATTAATGATCAACCTTCTTTTTCCGTCATCAGTCTCTCTCTCCTCTCCTTGAGATGAAGGTGATTGCAATTTTAATTGATTAATTCTCCGGCCTCTTTTTTGTCGATAAAGATCAATTCAATGATGAAGATGTCAGATCCGTAACGAACCGATGGTCGGAGAATCTCTTCACAATTGGTTATTTCCTCTTCGTCTTTTACCCCAAGATGAAATCGAACAGCCAAGAAAATAGGGGTCACAGAAGTTCAGCTCTCTCGCCTCTCTCTCTCTCTCTCTTTTATTTTTTTGTTAATTTGAGCTCAACCTTGACCCGAAATGAGACTGAGACCCTTTTAATTTTGTGGATCAATCTCAAACCTTGATTCCTTTAGCTTTCTCAAGCTGGATTTGGACTTAGGCCTATAAAATTTTAAACGAATCGAGCCCGAGATTTGTAAAGGCCAACACACAAAACTTGATTGCTAGCCCTAGTCAGTAGGGAGCTCTATATGCTCCTTTGGAGCCCGCCATATAGAAAGGAGGATTGATAATTGTCTCTATTGGATCAACATAACTTCATTAACTTTTACATATTAAATAAGTATTATCTACATTCAATCTAAAATATTGACCTTATTAAAATCGTCAATCGACTCATTAACATGTCATTCTATTTTATAAAAATATTTTATCCCCACTACCTTTAAATTTTAGATCCATCACTGTTTGGAGCTGTACATTGCCATTACTATAGTGTATTTTTTGTTTAGGGAGTATTTTTCTATGCTTTATGGTCCTGTTACACACACGTATATATTTCTTAGAACAGTATTATATTAAGAAAAGCACCTGCACTATCCCAATGACTGGTGAGCACGTCCAAAAAAAATCTTAAATTGCTCGGCTGATCATCGGTGTGTCCTAAATTAATTGGGCCTCTCTCTTTTCAAGACCAATTCTATTTTCAAGTTTAAATTAATTTAAAAATTTTAATCGATTCTAAACGAAATGACTAAAATTATATACTTTTATAATTGAGTGGATGCATTTATATATATATATATATATATATATATATATATATATATATATATATATATATATATATATAAACCTTAGGGATTATTTGTAGTTTGAACCTAAATTTATGAGGAATTTTGCACTTCTTCCCATAGAATATAGAAATGGAGACTAGAAACATTGAGGTTTGAGATTTGAGACATGACTCATGCATTATTGAGGCGGCTAAGGACATTATGATTTGAAATTTGACCCTACTTTGACATCAAACAAATAAAATAACTTGAGCAGACAACAGAAATAGAAGGCCCGACACATAGGGGTGTGCAAGGCAATAATACAAGTTTTGCCTATATAAACAAATAAGTCATAAAATGAAGGGCTCCCTTCTTATATTAAGTAAAGATGTTATTAAGGATCATTCAAAGACCATATGGCATTGGTACCAAATGAAGGGGAATCTTCTTATAAACAATCACCCAATCAGCTTCACTCATGTCCAAGTCATTACCCTCAGGCAAATCCCAGTCAAACCAATACAAAAGGTTGGCGATCACATATTCCACTATTATCACACCGAGAGACATTCCAGGGCAGCTCCTTCTTCCCCCACCAAATGGAGTGTACTCAAAATGTTGTCCCATGAAATCTACCGGATTGTCGAGAAATCTCTCTGGTCGAAAATCTTCCGGCATATCCCATATTTGGGGATCCCTCTGAATTGCCCAAAAATTAATGATCACGATTGTCCTAGGTGGGATATCATAGCTTTTGAGTTCTACGTGTGCTGATGTTTGTCGTGGAAGCATCAGAGGTGCAGGAGGGTGTAATCTTAAGAGTTTCCTTGATGACACATCTTAGGTACTCCATTTGACAGATATCATCTAAATCTATTTCCATTTTCTTTCTATTAGAAAAAACAGGATAAAGTAAAAAAACTGAGAGAATAAAGAAAAGCAGACTAAGAGAAAATGGCTTGTGTATATTGTATATCCAATAGATTGTACAATAATCCTATAAATAGGGTGAATCCATGAGATTAAACCCTAAAAATATAAAAAAAAAATATATATAGAATATTTACAAAATTGTAAAGAATAAACTAAATAATTAAATATTAGAATTTTAGAAAGTCAATATTCTAAAACTTCTTTAATTTGGAAATCTCCAAAATTTATTCCCAATACTTGCAATATTAATTCCCAAGATTTTTCTAAAATCTCTTCAATTTAGGAATTGTCAATATTCTTTACACCCCCCTCAAACTCAGGATGGGTGTAGAGAAGTCATCTTGAGTTTGTATAATAGATCATCATGACGTCCAGGAAGATGAGTCTTGGTAAAAAAATCAGCAGGTTGATTGATAGAGCGAAGAAAGAATATTTGAAGATCACCATTAGTTATATGTTGACGAATAAAGTGACAATCAATCTCAATGTGTTTAGTTCGTTCATGAAAGACATCATTATGAGCAATCTAAATAGCACTCTGATTATCACAATATAGAGGAGTTGGAGAAGAGGTAGGTATACTAAGGTCACAAAGAAGTCTCTGAATCCATAATAACTCTGCAGTAGTGTCAGCAAGTGCACGATATTCTGCCTCTGTACTAGAGCGACCTGTAAAAGTTTGTTTCTTACTACGCCAAGAGATTAAAGAATCACCAAGAAAAATACAATAGCCAGTAGTAGACCGTCAATCAGTAGGATCACCAGCCCAATCAGCATCAGAATAGGCACGTAGCTATAACGAGGATGAGACAGAAAAATGAAGTCCATGAAATAAGGTGCCTTTAACATAACGAAGAATCCATAGAATGGCAGCAAAATGAGGAGATCGTGGTGCAGCCATAAACTGACTGACAATGTGAACAGCATAAGAGATATCAGGATGAGTGGCAGTAAGATAAATAAGACTGCCTACTAATTGCCGATATAAGATATGATCAGAAAGAAGGTTGCCATCTGTAGGAGAAAGTTTAACATTATGCTCAAGAGGGGTGGAAGCAATTTTATTATCTGAAATGCCTGAACGGGAAAGAAGGTCAGAGGTATATTTTGCCTGAGACAAATAATAACCAGAAGATGTAGGAGTAACTTCCAGTCCTAAGAAATAACTAAGATGGCCGAGATCCTTCATTTCAAATTTGCCACAAAGAAAATGTTTGAATTCGGAGATTGCAACAGTATCGCTTCCGGTGATAATCATATCATCAACATAAAGAAGAAATAAAACAGTACCATGATCAGTTTTCTGAATGAAGAGTACAAAATCATAAGCACTAGGAGAGAAACCAAAATCACTGACAATACTGCTGAAAGTAGAAAACCGGCACGAGGAGCCTGTTTTAGGCCATATAAAGCACGACGAAGACGACAGACTTTGTTGGCAGGATGTGAATAATCCGGAGGTGGTTTCATATAAACTTCTTCCTTTAGAACTCCATTGAGAAAAGCATTTTTAACATCCATATGATACAATGGTCATTGTTTAGCTGTAGCAACAGCAAGCAAGCTACGCACAGAGGTAAGACGAGCAACAGGAGCAAATGTTTCTTCATAGTCAATGCCATATTCCTGTGTAAATCCCTTTGCGACCAGCCGAGCCTTGTATTGCTCAATAGTCCCATCTGAGTGAGTTTTGATTTTATAAACCCACTTACATCCGATAAGAGTTTTGTCTCTAGGAAGATCAACTAAATCCCAAGTATGTGTGTTCTCCAAGGCTTGAAGTTCTTCTTACAGAGCTTGCTGCCAAAGAGGATTAGTACTAGCCTCTCGATAAGATTGAGGCTCATGTAGAGTAGAGATTGTAGAATAACAATGATAATCAATAAGACGAACAGGGGGTGCTCTTACTCTTGTTGGTCGAGGAGTGGATTCAAGAGGCAACTCAGTTTCAGTGGAAGAGGGTGCAGATCCATCATTTGGGAGAGAATCTGAAGGAGAAGCCGTAAGAGTTGAAGTATCTGTCAATGTATCAGAACTAGAAGGAAACAAATCAAAAGATAGATTAGTAAGTAATGGAGACGTGGTACGAAAAGGAGATAAGGAAGAAAACATGATATTTTCCCAGAAGATGACATGTCGAGAAACTCGAAGACGATTGGAAACAGAATCCCAACATTTATATCCTTTGTGTTCAATGCCATACCCTAGGAAACAACATAATCATGCTCGAGGTTGTAACTTATTATGCTCATGAGGTTGAAGTAACACAAAGCAAGCACAACCAAAGATTTTGAGAGAATTATATACTGGTGGAAAACCATATAACCGCTCATAAGGAGAGATGTTAGAGATTGTAAAAGAAGGTATTCTATTGATGACATATATAGCTGTAAGAGCTGCCTCACCCCAAAATTGTGATGGACAAGATGCAGAGAAAAGTAAAGACCGAGTTATATCAAGAATGTGTCGATGTTTTCGTTCTGCTCTACCATTTTGTTGGGAAGTACCTGGACAAGAACGTTGGATAATGGTTCCATACTGTTTAAGAAATATAGTAAGAGTAGACTTAAGATATTCAGATGCATTATCAGTGCGTAAGATCTTGATGGTTTGAGAAAATTGAGTTTGAACCATTGATGCAAAGTTTTTGTATATTTGAGGTAATTCTGAACGGTTTTTCATCAAATAAATCCATGTAAAACGAGAGTAGTCATCAATAAATACAACAAAATATTTTGACCCACCCATAGTTGGTGTAGGAGATGGTCCCCAAATATCAGAGTGAATAAGATCAAAGGGAGCATTAGAAATAGAATCATTTGTATTAAAGGATAAAGCCGGTTGTTTTGCAGTTTGACACGAAATACATTGAAGAGATTCATCAGTAACAGAACCTAGTGAACCCGAAGAAATTAAAGAACGAAGTTTATTAAGAGATAGATGACCCAGATGAAGATGCCATAAGTGAAAGGATGAAGGAACGATTGGCGACAAGAGAGTGAGGAACGACTAATATGAATGTGAAGAGAAGTAAGCTCGTATAGACGTCCAACCTTACGGCCTGTCCCAAAGATCTTTCCCGTCTAAGGATCCTGCACACGACATCCAATAGAAGTGAATATTATGTCAAATCCAAGTTCACATAATTGACCAACAGAGATAAGATTTAAGGTAAGTGTAGGGACAAAAAATGTATCCGGTAAATCTAAAAAAGAGTTAGAAAGATGACCAATATGAGTGGCTGGCATGGTAGAGCCATCAGCTGTATGAATCATAGATGGTGTACTAGGAGCGGATAAAGAAGTAAAAGAATGAGAATTATGGGTCATATGGTTAGAGCAAGCAGAGTCAAAAAACCAAGAAGAAGTACCTGATACGGTAGAAAGTGCAATATGTTTGTGATTATCAGAAGAAAGAACTTGTTGTAAAAGGGTTTGAAGATCACCAAGAGATATTGTTGGCTGAGAAGAAGAGGTGGTAGTAGCAGAATCCTCAGTGGCAACAATGAGATTGTGAGATATGTCGAGAACTGTGAGCGATTTTGGGATTGAATGACCTTCTTTGGGCAATTTTCAATAAGATGACCTTTCTCTTTGCAATATCTACATTCAATCATAGGATTAGCAAGACATCGACTAGAAATATGTCCTCGCTTCTTGCAAAACCTACATTCAACAGTGGGACAATTAGGAAGGATATGACCTGACTTCTGACAGTTACGACAGAAATTTGGAAATTTTGGTCCTCGAGTAGTGGTGGCCAATACAACGTCACTATGTTGAGGTTTGAGTAATCCCAGACGAGTCTCTTCTGATATCAACTCAGAAACTGCAGTTTCAATAGTAGGGAGAGGATGTCGATGAAGCAGAGAAGCTCTAACAGGCTCAAAATCTAATGTTAGAGCCATAAGAAATTGGACCAGACGTCCTTGGTATCGATATATTGCATATTTACTTGCGTCAGTTGTGCATTGCCAATGGGGTTCAGTGAGAGCAAGTTGATCCCATATTGACTGTATACGGGCAAGAAAATCATTGATTGACTGACCTCGTTCTTGTCGCAAAGAGTGAAGTTCTGTGAGCAATTGATACTGATGAACCAGATCTGATGTAGTATAGCGACTTGCAAGAAGGTCCCAAACTTCTTTAGCCGTCTCAAAACGACTAAATTGCAGATGAATAGAAGGTGCAGATGTGTTACGAAACCAAGTAAGAATTTGGTGATTTTTGCTATCCCAATCTTCAAGACGGTTACCAAAATCATCATCCGATTCATCATCAGATTTTATAGGCAATTTGATATCTCCTGTAACATAACGCCATAGCCTCCTTCCCTTAAGAAAACTTCTCATCCCTTGAAACCATGCCTGATAGTTGTATCCATCAAGCATAACTGATATAGGTTGAGAAATATCTAATTTCTCCATAACTAAACAAAAAAGAAAGTGTTTAATTGATAAAATAAAATCAGATCGTACACCTAGTGCTCTGATACCATGTTAGAAAAAGCAGAATAAAGCAGAAAAACTGAGAGAATAAAGAAAAACAGACTAAGAGAAAATGGTTTGTGTATATTGTATATCCAATAGATTGTACAATAACCCTATAAATAGGGTGATTCCATGAGGTTAAACCCTAGAAATATAAAAAGAAAGAATACATAGAATATTTACAAGATTGTAAAGAATAAACTAAATAATTACAATATTGGAATTTTAGAAAGTCAATATTCTAAAACTTCTTTAATTTAGAAATCTCTAAAATTTATTCTCAATACTTGCAATATTAATTCCCAAGATTTTTCTAAAATCTCTTCAATTTAGGAATTGTCAATATTCTTTACACCCACCACCCTTCTTACCTCTTCACGGGCTTTCTTCATTGCTGTTGGATTTTTTGCAAGCTCAGCCATCACCCATTCCATTGTTGCTACAGTTGTATCATTTCCACCAGTAAGCAGGTCCTGGAATTGACAACATAGTGCAATCTAAGAACACATATAAACATACACATAGAAGTAAAGATGTATGCTAGTGTAATCAAAGAAACAAACCAGAATGATCCCTTTGATAACATCCAGACTGAGATCAATGCCAGCCATGCCTTTGTTTCTCAAATTAAGAAGAACATCCACACAATCTTTCACCTCAGACTTTTCACTTCTGCTCGTTATAGAGTCCTCGTGTTCTTTGATTACTTGATCTAGGAAAGCAACGACTTCTTTCCACGTTTCCCCCAATCTTGCATCAAAGCCAGTAAACTTATCCATCCATCCAATGAAGGGAAAGAATTCTCTGAAGCTGAAAGCAAGAAGAAGCTTTGAAATACTCTGCGACAGTCTTCCAAATTGCTTGCCATATGTTCTTCTCCTCCATACTGTCCACCAAAAGCAAACTCACAAAGTATTATGATCAAGATGGAGTGCAACATCTCCCCAAGATTAACCGGAACGTGTCCACCATCACATGACTGCCGTATCTTGGCAACCATAATCTTTACTTCCCTTTTCCTATTTAGATGAAATAGTTGCAGCCTTTTTTGGCTCAAAAGCTCAGAAACATAGACTTTTCTCACTTCCCTCCAGTGCTCATCATGTGGGGAGACACTAATTCATTACCTCCATAGAAAAGTACGTCCGCAGCCCCTGTTTTGTGCCTGTTTGCGAAAATAGTGTCATGAGTCCTTATGATTTCCCTCACAATCTCGTGCGATAAAACAACTAGTACCGGAGGTTGTCCCATGTGTACAAGCAGCAAAGGACCATACTTGTCAGAGAGGGCGCCGAAAGAACGGTGAGGAAGTGAGCCAAGCTGGTGAAGGTTGCCAATTATGGGAAGTTTTGGTGGTGACGGAGGCAACTTATATTTGCTAGATTTAGTAAATTTAATAAACATGAAGAAAGAGCACAAAAGTAGCAGTAGAGCAAAGAAATTAAACGATGGTGAAGAATGAACGTCTTCCGTGTATTTCAGCAAAACTTTTATGGCCATTTTTAGCATCTTGGTAGATACAATGAGCTCAATTCATGAAATTTTATCAGTTCATATGCTTAAGTCTAAATGTAAATTGAATATAATATTCTGGCCAAGGACATTGTGACATCAAGAATGACTAATGTATTTTATGCATTCTCTCTTTCTCTCTTTCTCTCTCTCTCTCTCTCCTTGTGTGTGAATATCATAGCCTTCGAGTTTCACATTAGCTGATGTTTGTCGAGGAAGCAACTGGGGGAGCTGGAGGGTAGTCTCCTTGATGACACATCTTAGATATTCCATTCGACTATATCATTGCCATCTAACTCTGTTTTGTTTCCCACCACTCTTAACTTATGACCGTGTCTGCTCGTTTGGAGAGTTTCATCCTAACTTAATGACACATTCATTCGGAAAGTTTGGGCGACTGAGGCCCTTCGATCGGTTTAAAATCTTAGGAGTTAGAGCCGTATCCGCCTGTTCGGGGAGTTTCATCCCAACTTAATGACACATTCGTTCGGAAAGGCTGGGCGACTAGCCCCTTCGATCAGTTTAAAACCTTAGGAATTGGGGGTCGGGTTCGCCCGTTTGGCGAGTTTCATCCCAACTTAATGACACATTCGTTCTGAAAGTCTGGACGACTGAGACCATTCGATCAGTTTAAAACCTTAGGAGTTGAGTCGTGTCCACCCGTTCGGAGAGTTTCATCCCAACTTAATGACACATTCGTTTGGAAAGTCTGGGAAACTGAGGCCCATCGATCGGTTTGAAACCTTAGGAGTTGGGTCGTGTCCGCCGTTCGAGGAGTTTCATCCCAACTTAATGACACATTCGTTCGAAAAGTCCGAACAACTGAGACCCTAAAATCGATTAAACACCTTAGGAGCTAGGGTCGTGTCTGCCCTTTTGAGGAGTTTTATCTCAATTTAATGACACATTCGTTCAAAAAGCCAGGGCGACTGAGACCCTACAATCGGTTAAACACTTTAGGAGTTAGGGTCGTGTCCGGCCGTTCGGGAAGTTTTATCCCAATTTAATGACACATTCGTTAGGAAAGCCTAGGCGATTGAGGCCCTACAATCAGTTAAACACCTTAGAAGTTAAGGACATATCCACCCGTTCGGGGAGTTTCATCCCAGTTTAATGACACATTCGTTCGGATGGCCAGGACGATTGAAGCCCTTCGGGGAATGCTTTCTTCGTGGGACATTGAAGTCCCGGGGCACATGTAGCCGACAAGTAGTAGAAAACATTGCAATCTTTCATCAAGAGAAAAGTGCTGGGAAGTCCGGGTCATAGGCCGGACAAATGCTAGTGCGAATGTATAGCTCATGCCAACTGTCTTTACTGTGGATTTGGAGGATCACCCCTCCTGGTTCCTCAAGTGACGGTCTAGGATCTGACCTATGAAGCAGCTCATTCTTCCGTAGTGCATTATGCCTATCGGGAGAAGGCAGATATCTTCCTTCCATACTGATAAACTTCTGTAGTTTTCCACTACGGACCAAGAATTCCAGTTCATCCTTGAATCTTTTACACTCATCAGTCGTATGGCCGTAGTCTAGATGGAAATGACAGTATTTAAACTTGTCCTTTTTAGGATCTTCTTCCGCCGGATGAGGGGGTTATCTGACATATGTCTTGCTCTTTATTTGATACAAAACTCGACTTGGGGTTTCGTTCAGCGGAGTATAGATGCTGAACCTTTGTAAAGGTGGAACTCCTAACTTACCTCTCTTCGGAGAGGGCCGACGGGGTGATCGGCTGCGTTCTTTTTTGCTAGGGCAGTCGCCTTGTTGATCGAGCTCCTTTGCTTCTTCCGCAACAATATATTTCTCCGCTCAGGAGTAAAACTCTTGGATGGTTGCCGGGGGCGTGATAGAGACCTTCATATCGGAAGAATGCAAACCCGTTAGGAGGGCAGCCAAAGCGATATTGTGGTCCAAAGCGGGGACTTTTAGCATTTTTGTTTTAAATCTCTCCATGAAGACTCTGAGAGGCTCCTCCCTCCGTTTCGCAATGATAGGAGGGATGTGGATTTTCGCTTATCTCCTCGACTAATTACAAAGTGAGGTTCAAACTGTTATCAAAGCTGTGCGAAGCTCTTGACACTGAGCGGAAATAGAGAATTAAACCAGGCCAGAGCATTATCCTTAAGGGTGATTGGAAAATGTTTGCACATCGCGACATCCGAGAGGTCCCTAGAGACCATAACTGTTATGAAATGGGCGGCATGGTCACGGGGGTCACTTGTCCATCATACAGCTCCATGGGAGGCAGAAGGACATCCCTTGGCATTGGTTCTGACAAGATCTTTGTATCGAATGGTGATTCACCTAGAGAGTGTAAAGGATCATTCCTATCCTTCATGCTCACTCTTTTAAGTTCGGCGGCCACGAGCTGTTTAATCTGTTTTTTCAGATCTTGGGGGATTGAGAGACCGTCGAGGGTTCCGGAAACTCTTGCCTAGGTGGCCACTTATATTCGGACTCTGCCGCAAATGAGTGGTTGTCTGACCCGAGGGCTCGACTGAGTCCCTCTAATTGTTTACTCATTCTCTAGAGTCCAGACACCAATCTCTCTATTTGAGGTTGGTCCACCTATTCTAGCACCGGGGCCACGACCTGTTGTTCCTGAGTTGCATGTTGCGGAATTAACTCTGGACGGGAAGGTCGAGGAGAAAACACAGGATTGTGAATAGGAGGATTAGGTGCCGGGGGAGCGATAGGGTCGACGGGTATAGGGATGTGCCCTCCTAAAATAGGGGTGGCTCTCGAGGACGCTCTAGTCCTTGGGGGCATAATTATCGAAATAACAAAAGTTTCTCTAGTTTGTTCCCATGAAGGCGTCAATCTATTGGAGGTGGGTTATGGCTCCATAAATACCAGCTCCTTCACTCGAGCAATAGCCGTTGATGGATAAAAACACCTATAAAAACCGTCGGAGGGTGCTCTGACAGAGAGACTCCGACGCTCAAGTCAGAAAGAGCGGTTTTCGTATGAAAGAAAAAATAAACTGAGAGCTGAGGGAAGGTTGTTCCCGTGATTAGTGTGCCCAGAGTGTTAAACCCCGAGAGCATACCTGGTTCTTAGACCTTAGGGATGACATATATCTCTGAGAGACGTGCGCCGTTGGGGGACTTCAACCTTATCTTCCTTATCGAATCGATCCGGAAATTCTGGAAGTTAATATTCCAAATTGATTACAATCCTCATTTATTCGGAAAACTTCCATCTTCGGGAGGGATTCTTTCCTTATCTGAAAGATCCTGGAGTTACTGTCATGAAGTAGGAAATTGAAGTTAAGGAATCCTGGCTTTCCTTTAGAATCGTTAGGGGTGCTTCTTGTCGTTCGATCGCTCGATTGATAAAGGGTCAATCGGGACTCGTCCGATTGATAGGCTGATATTTGCTTGCCCAATCGGGATGACTACCTTTACTCGGTGAGTTACGTTTGGGAGATCTAGGTGACTGAGACCCTTCGCTAGATCGATCCGGACGACTAAGACCCTTCAGTAGATTATCGTGACGATTGTCAGATACCGGTCCATAGGCGCCCTTCATAGGTTTTTTGAGAATTGACTCTTTTGGTTTGGGTTTTTGGGCCATGTCCCATCAGCATGCATGGCAAGCAAGGAAATATCGAGATATCAACATTATCATACAACAATGTAAACATAGCAAACATTCAAGAAATGCATATAATCACCAGCATTTTTAAGAAAATAATATGATTGTCATTTATAGAGGTACTATTCTTTTCCATATTCAGTGTTCCAAATAACTCAATAATTAAAGAAATGAATAGAATTTCGAACCAAGTTAGTGTATGAGGGTCTGAAAGAGAAAGCCAAATTTTGGTATTTCTAAATAAAATCTAGATCTTTTTGGGTTAGACGCCTCAAACACTTCACATGCTTCTAATTCTACCCTCATAGGGAGAAGAGATACAACCATAGTTTCTCAAGTTTCGCCCGCAGACTTCGTCAAGCTTTCGGAACTCAATATACCAACCATAATCCTTAAGCTTCGCCCGTAGGGTTCGTCAAGTTTTCGGACTTTATGTGCAACCCAAACTCTTCAAACTTCGCCCGCAGGCTTTGCACAAGCTTTCGGAGGAATTCTTATGTCAATACGTTTACTTTTTATTCCTTTATATTTCTCATAAAGTAATCACTACCATTTATCAAAAGATTTGCACTAGTTTTACAGCTAAACATCACAAATAAGCAATTTGTATAACTAGTCCACTCATAGCATTCCTTTGGGCTATTTTAATAAGTTATCAACACAAACAAGTCTTAATAAAACTATCATATCTTGAGCTGCAATACCAGGATTGAGATACATCCAATTGCCATACAAACTTAAGACTTAGAACTACAATTCTCATATTCATAACTAAATTCAATTCCAATTACACAAAGAGAATCAATTCAAACAATGTTGCAATTCACTGTTTACAATACCTCTTGCGCAGTCACAGAAAAAGTGACATAACTTCTTCTGCACATATTCGAATGAGGTGATTCCAGTAGTCATTTAAAGATAAGAGATAGGGTTACAATTTCTTTGTTCAGATCTCTGCCAGATTCTTCCTAGAAGGTAGTTAAAAATGACAGCAAAGATCAGCGTAGAAATAGGACAGAAAACAGGGTAGTTTCTCTGCAGAAACATGCAATTTTGAAAATTCGCCAAAAATATATTTCTTAATGAAATCATGCGAATTATATGTCATTTTAAAGTTACAGAAGTCTAATTTCTTCAGAAGAAAACTCACATGATTTGGAGCTGTGAAAGAAAAGCTATAAATTAAAAACCAAAGACTGGTCAGGCTGTCCGGCATACAGAATTTTTAGGTTTTCATCTAAGAACGAAATTGTCTTTTCCCTAAATCATTTTCTTTGTGTTCCAGCAACATAATACTATCCAAAAATAGGTTCTAAAGCATTATTAGGCATCAATTTAATAAATACATGCAAGGTATTTGCCTCTTCAAGCTTGAAAATCAACATTGCTCTCCTATGTGCCTCTTTCTCCAAATTCCTAACTTCTCATGTGTTTTCCAGCTTGTTTTACAGGTTTTCTACCATTCTTTATGTTAGGGATACTTCATAGTTGGATGGAGGTTGCTAAATCAAACCTTGAATGGTTGTTTCCATGGAGTTAGGGTTGAGTTCTTAGAAGGGAAAGAAGAAAAATGGGAATGAAGTTAAGGATGAATAACAACTCTCATTCTCACCCTTTTCATTTCTATCCTTAGTGGTTTGTGGGTCCCCCAAGGAAGTTGATGTGTCCACCAAACCCTAATTCGGTTCTAATTCCGATCGTTCTTATTTATTGGTATGTCCCGCTAGTCTATACCAATTTTAATATACATGATCTATAATTAAAAGCACAACAAAATAAAGCATGCATCGCACATAAAAATTCATGAATTTTACTATGGTGCAATGCAATAATTTTAAATGCATTTGGTAAAATATAAAAATGCATGTTTTAATATTTTCTCGGAATGGACCCTTACAAACCCGACCATCCATAATCCAATCACATGTACAAGAACAACCAAGCCATCAATATCCAATCACATATACCGAAAATAAAGTAAGTCCATACTCAAGAGATCCAGATCAAATCCAACAAAAATAATTTCTCAAATAAACGTTTGAAAAATCAAATAGATTCTCAATGTATGTATTCAAAATCAAACAAAATCCAAAATCAGCAAGGATAATATTCCAAATAGTTCTCCAAATTGGTTACAAAACAATACCTCCATAAGGGTTAAATAGTACCTCTAATTAGAATCAAAAGAAGACAATACCCAAAAAGATTATCAAAATATCTCCGGTCTAACTCAAAATAGGGGCTAATATCCCAACTAAATGTCCTCTGAAAAAAAAATGGAAAGAGAGGAATGGGTATAAACAATACTCAGTGAGTGAAATAAGATATCAAAATATCACCAGTCTAACTCAAAATAGGGGCTAATATCCTAACTAAATGTCCTCTGAAAAAAATGGAAAGAGATGAATGAGTATAAACAATACTCAATGAGTGAAATAAGATATTATACAATGAGTGAGGAGTGAGTGTAGATATGTCAAATAATATTCTAAAAAAAATCATTCTCATTGTATTCAATTTCATAAATGTTCTAAAAAATATCAAGATTGTTGAGTTAAATCTAGATATCACAATAAAATAAGTTTTATGCATCCAAATCATAACAATATTTTCAATAAATACAGGAGAATGCTAAAACACTTTGCTCGACAATGATCTATCGCGACCAAGGGTGAATCCACCAAGGGGTTTTCATAAATTTACATTTATCAAATGCCTCTAACCTTAGCATTGACTCGGTACCTCCCTAGCGGTACAATCAAGTTTGCTCGATGGGCCAAAAGAGGCATCTCCCAGGCTCGACCAACCTCCCTGTCTAATAAAAACCCTATCCACGTTGTCCCGTCGAGTCACACCGTGGTATGGAATGACTATAACCACTAATAAGGGTTTAGGCTCACACCTCAAACTAATAATACACCATTTCATATTCAACCAATGCAACAAATGTGTTAACATTAAATTCAATAATTTCTCAAGTCAAACTATAATTAATACATCGCATAAATCATGACATATTAATTATTTATAATCATTTGGATGTATAACAATATTAAAATTATATATAGAGACATTCCACACACACAAAATATTTCAAAATTCATTTTAAAATTATTTTTAAAAAATTAAGTAAAATAATTTTATTCATTTAAGTATAATATAAAATCCACTCACTTCTTGGAAGGGTTAACACTCATAATCAACAATCCAAGACTAAGTTAATTTCTCTTAACTCTCAATTGTCACAACCTAAGACAATAAACACAAATTCACCATCAATCATAAACCAAATTTGGGGTTAATTAACTTTCTCCCAAATTTTTCCTAACCTTAAATTCCCAACTTCATCAAATTCACGTTCAAATCCTTCTATTAAATATCATAGACCTATGAAAACAATTTTTCATTTAATATTTCCCTCAATTTCAACATTATAGAAATCCTAAATCTAAACCCCCAAACTTTTTTCTTCAATTTCAATATAATAATTCAAATTTATACTAGAAAAATGTAAATCTAGATTGGAAGAGTAAGATTACCTTTAAAGAAGTCTCAATTTTCGTCCAAGGCGAAAACCCTAATTTTCTCTCTACAAAATCCCAAATTTCAACAATAAATTACAAATTCATACAAAAAAATATAAATATAAATTAAGAGAGAAAATTTACCTCTATAGGGATCCCAAATTTCACCTTAGTTAAACCACTCCAAACTCTAGATTTTTCTCTTTCCAAGAAAATTTGAATCTCCCTCAAAATCCAACATTTTAGGGGTTTGTTGGGGAGTTTGTAGTTTAAATATATGGGTGTTTGAAGAAATTTTGATTAAAGTTGAGAGGGAGAGAGAGAGAGAGCAGCCGAGAGGGAGAGAGAGGGCAGCTGAGAGGAAGAGAGAGATGAGGCAGAATTTCGGGCAAAAGTATGGGAGAAAGAAGAAAAGAAGAAAAAAAAAAAGAGAAAAAAAAAAAGAAAAGAAAGAAAGTGGTGGTGGGGACCACTTTTTGACTTTTCCATATTTTTTTTCTTCTCTTATTAGTCGGTATTACAATTTTTAATCCCCTTAAAAATATATTTTGTCCTCAAAATTTAAAAAAAAAAATACAAAATCATATTTCAAAGAGATGAGAGCATTGTTTTTTCATTATATCTTCGGATTCCAAATTCTCTTTTCCACCCGATCATCTTTCCATTGCATCTTTACAATAGGGACTTGTCTATTCCGCAACCTCTTGATTTGGTGATCAATAATAGCTACGGGTTAAACTTTGAAACTCAAGTCTTCCCTTAGTTCAACCGGTGGAGTCTCTAGAATAAATGAAGGATCTGATAAATACTTTTTTAGCATCGATACATGGAATACATCGTGAATTTTCTCTAAATCCGAATGTAACTCAAGCCGGTAAGCTACTTTTCCTATCATCTCAAGGATCTTGAAAGGACCAATGTATCGAGGATTCAATTTCTCCCGCTTTCAGAATCTGATCATACCCTTCCAAGATGATATCTTCAAAAAGACTATATCTCTAATCTCAAATTCTAAAGGTCTTCTCCTTCTGCTGGAATAGCTCTTCTGTTTATCTTGAGCCACTTTTATTATTGCTCGAATCACCGTCACTTTCTCCATGGTAGCCTCGATCAACTCCATACTTTCAATCTTTCATTCTCCAACTTCATCCCAACAAATTAGAGTTCTACACTTCCTTCCATATAATGCCTCATAAGGCGACATCCCAATGCTAGCTTGAAAGTTATAGTTGTATGCAAACTCGATCAATGAAAGGTGCTTATCCCAACTACCTTGGAAGTCCATCACACACGCTCTAAGCATGTCTTCCAAGGTTTGAATTGTGCGCTCTGATTGTCTATCAGTCTGGAGATGGAAGGCCATGCTAAACTTCAACTTAGTCCCCAAAAACTCTTGCAGTTTAGGCCAAAACCGTGAGGTGAATCTAGGATCATGGTTTGACACAATAGATATTGGAACACCATGAAGTCTCACGATCTCATCAATGTAAAGTTTGACCAATTTTTCAAGAAGTAGGTATTCTGAATCGGCAAGAAGTGAGCTGACTTGATGATCCGGTCCATAACCATCCAAATAGCATCATGCCGGCTTAGAGTGCTTGGCAAACTAACCACAAAGTCCATGGTAATATGTTCCCACTTTCACTCAGGAATTAGTAAAGGTTGGAGGACGTCAGTTGGCTTCTGATGCTTGGCTTTGACTTGTTAGCACACAAAACACTTAACCATAAACTCGGCTATTTCTTGTTTCAACCCTGACTACCAATAAGTCTTCCTGATGGTCCGATACATCTTTGTACTCCCTGAATGTATCGCATAAACTGGTGAGTGTGCCTTTTCAAGTATGCCCCTCAAGATCATCATTCTTAGGAACACAAATCCTTTTCTCGTATACTACCATGCCGTCATCCCGGATTTTAAACTCACCACCTTCTCCCTTGTGGACTTTCTCAACTATGCCCTTCAATTCATCATCGGTTGCCTGAATCTCTCGAATACGATCTACTAAGGTGGGCCTCACCTCAAACTTGGCCAAAAGTGCACTGTGCTCATCATTGGCCAACCTAACTCCAAGTGCACGGAGTCCTATCAAACATGAGAGATACGAACCCCCATGAGACGCCGAAAAAGAAGAAGAAGACTTGTGACTCAAGGCATCTGCAACCACATTTTCTTTGCCAGGATGATAATCTATTACTAAATCATAGTCCTTGATCAATTCTAACCACCTCCGTTACCTCAAATTTAGTTTCTTTCGAGTGAGCAAGTATTTGAAACTTGTGTAGATCTTGCACGTAACCCCATACAATTAATGTTGTCATATCTTCAAGGCGAAAATGATAGTAGTTAGCTCCAAATCATGCGTAGGATAATTCAACTTGTGGTTCTTCAATTACCGAGAGGCATAAGCAATCACCCGCTCATTTTGCAATCCTTGTCGACTAGCATCACTAAACACCACATACTCACTACCGTTAGTAGGGAGGGCAAAAATCGGAGCGGATATAAACCTCTTCTTGAGTTTCTGAAAACTCTTTTCGCATTTATCATTCCAATCAAACTTAACCCCCTTCCGGGTCAAGTTAGATAACAGAGACGCGATTTTGGACAATCCTTCAATAAATTTTCAATAATAATCTATCAATCCGAGGAAGTTTCTCATTTCGGTGATATTCTTGAGTTGCTCCCACTTCAATATGGCTTCTACTTTCTTCGGATCAACAAATATTCCATCCCTGGATACCACATGCTCCAAAAAGCCAATTTCTCTTAGCCAAAACTCACATTTAAAGAACTTGGTGTATAACTCCTTCTCCCAAAGAGTTTGATTTACTATCCGGAGATGCTCGGAATGCTCCTCATCATTCTTGGAATTTACCAAAATGTCATCAATAAAAACTATGATGAACTTGTTAAGATAGGAATGAAAAATCCGATTCATCAAGTCCATGAAAATTGCGGGAGCATTGGTTAGACCAAAAGGCTTCATTAAGAACTCATAGTGGCCATACTACGTTCTAAACGCGGTCTTGTGAATGTCATCCTCTTTTATCCTTAACTGGTGGTACCTCGACCTTAAATCTATCTTTGAGAATACCGAAACACCTTGCAGTTGATCAAATAGATTGTCAATCCTTGGTAATGGATACTTGTTCTTGATGGTTACCTTATTGAATTGTCGGTAGTCTATGCACAACCGGAGGGTACCATCTTTCTTCTTCATAAATAAGATCAGAGCACCCCAAGGTAAGATACTCAGCCGAATAAACCCTTTTTCCAATAACTCCTAGAGTTGCACCTTTAGTTTTTTTAACTCTGCAAATGTTATTGTATATGGAGGGATTGAAATTGGTGCGGTGCCGAGGACCAAACCAATGGCAAACTCAAGCTCCTAGATTGGAGGCAACCCAGACAACTCATTCGAAAAAACATCTGGAAACTCATTTACCACCGAAATATTCTTTAAGTTTGAACCCTTAACTGTAGTGTCAATAATATGTGTCAGGTAAGCTTCACATCCTTTATACACCAACTTCCTTGCCTCTATGGCCGAAATCACACAACTAGGCAAAATCCGCCGCTTACCGGCAAATACTACTATCGGACACCCCGGTCTCTAGAATTCCACCTCTTTCGTGAAATAATCAACTGAATCTCGATGGAGATGTAGCCAATCCATACCAAAATGGCATCAAAATCCATCATTTCCAATGGTATCAAGTCTGCCTCAAGTGTAGTTTCCTTAATCACTATATCACAACCCAGATACACCTCATTTCTGATTAATTATTCTCCCAATGGAGTGACCACCAATAAATATTTATCAAGAGAGGTCAAGGGTCAGTTGGAGTGTTTGATAAACCCCGAACTCACAAATGAGTTATTTGACCCCGTATCTATCAACACCCGTGTATCAACTCCAAAAATACTCATCATATCTAATAAAATAAACTATAAACATTTATCAAACCGTAACACATACTTTCAAATATGACACTCAATAGTATTTTATTCTATGTCTTAATCATAAATAAATCCAGATCGTCACGCTAATTAGACATACTTACCAAACTCCTAAAATCAAGATACAGATACAGAGAACAATTTCAAATTCTTTAACCAGACATAATCACCATGCTTCAAGACATGACCTATGCATCTTTCATGTTATAACTCTAAATGCTCAAGGTTTATATCTAGAGATGTACATGTGACTACATCTAGATTAGTCTGAGCCTCCTCATTTGTCATCGTATAAATCCGAGTCTGAGTTATTGGTTGAGAGCGTTAGGGAGGATCAACCACCATATTGCTCCCGGTTCCTATCCTTGATTTCGTGTTTGCCAAGGGTGTAGGAGCTCTCGACTGATCGCCTCTCTGGCCACTTAGATGATCTCGACTCATTTGGACCCCTTGTCCGCCTAGGCCCAACTTGGGACAAGTATTTCTGAAATATCTCTCCTTTCCACAATGGTAACATCTCCGGGGCTCCCTACAAAATCTGAAGTGAAATTTTTTACAATTTGGACAAGGATCCTTTTAAGTCCTCGCCAACTTACTTCCGGAGGCGGCACTAGCTGTGGGAGCAATAAACTGAGGTGTTTGTTGGTCTTGTGGATGGCTAACAGATCCAGAAATGGGGACACCACCATAGGTGCCCAAGCTCCTAATCTTTTTAAAGCTTTGCCCTGATGAAAATCTGAACTTCTTCTTCCTTCCTTGGCCATCTCTACCTTTCCCCTTTCTTCTACAATTTGCTCGGCCCTCAAAGCTAACTCTAAAACATCTCGAAAGGAATGGGCTTTGGTCACCAACATCTTCTCTCGAATATTCACGTTCAAGCCATCCTCAAACTTGAATCTCATGGACTCCTCAGAGGCCATATCTGGAACAAAAGAGGACAATCTTCTCAACTCAATTCGTACTCCGTCACCATATTATTGCCTTGGCGTAGATGGAGAAACTCATTTCTCTTCAAATCCCGATAAAACTGAATTTAATATTTCTCATTGAATTCCCGAAAGAATTCGTTCCAAGTAATTGGTGTCAAAGACCTCGCTCTCAAATTATCCCATCATACATGGGTATCTTTATCTAAGAGTTTCACAGTTAACATGAGCTTCCTCTCATCATCAACCCCATATCGGCCACCACTTCTTGGACACGGTTAATCTAACTCTTGGCTGTTGTGGCATCAGAAGTTCCCAAGAAGGTGCCACATCCTAATAGTCAAACTTCCTTAAACAACTTAGATAACTCAACAGTTGATCGGGTGGCCGGTGTAACAATGGAAGTAGGAGGAACCACCGGAACCACCGGAGGAGTGGGTGGGACGACCGGAGTAGGTGGAGGTAGAACTGGTGCTTGAGGCGGAGTTTACATTTGAGCCCCATAGGCCATCTACCACTTCATCACTTGTTGGAATGCAGCAAACGGTGGGGTCAGAGTTCCAGTTGGTGGAGCCGGCTGAGTAGGAGCCGAAGGAGACGCATATGAAAATGATGCAACCTCGGGTGTGGTGGTGGAGTCAGAGAAATTTCATTCAGATTCTTCATTCTTCTTCGTGGAGGTATAGTTCTACAAAAGAGAAATTGTACTTAGCACATAAGACTAGATGAAGAACTAAATAACTAACCCCCTAAAAATAATGAACTCCACTTCCTAAGACCCATAGGAGGCGTTTAAAAAAAAAATCTTTGGAAACATTTTGAATACCAAAATTTTAAAATAGTTTGAAAATATATTGAGGATCTTTGAAAATATTTAGAAATATTTAGAAACTTCTCAAACTTTTTACAAAAACAAAAACCTAAATTCTGATACCAATAAAATTGTTACGCTCTGACCCTCAGATCGAGCAGACGACAACCGCCACGTTACCTTAGAATACGGATAAACCTAACCCGTACACCAAAATACCGCAACGCATTCACCAATATCTATCCTTTTTAAAACATATTTCAATAATTTTAAATAAATCAATATGCAGTCCACAAGATCAAAGGACCAGCCCGGTCCATCCCTGTTCAAACGCATTCACAAGACCAACCCGACCATCTATAATCCAATCACATGCATAAGACCAACCAGGCCATCAATATCCAATCACATGCACCGGAAATAAATTAAGTCCCTACTCAAGGGTTCCAGATCAAATCCAACAAAAATAATTTCCTAAATAAACTTTTAAAAAATCAAATAGGTCCTCAATGTACATATTCAAAATCAAACAAAATTAAAACTCCAAAATCAACAAGGATAATGTTCCAAATAGTTCTCCAAAGTGGTTACAAAACAATGCCTCCATAAAGGTCTAATAGTACCTCTAATTAGAATCAAAAGAAGACAATACCTAAAAAGGTTATCAAAATATCTCCAATGTTACTCAAGATAGGGGCTAATATCCTAACTAAATGTCCTCTAAAAAAAATAGAAACAGAGGAATGAGTATAAATAATACTCAGTGAATGAAATTAAATGTTATACAACGAATGAGGGATGGGTGTAGATATGTCAAATAATATTCCAAAAAAAATCATTCTCATCGTATTCAATTTCATAAATATTCTAATAAATATCAAGATTATCGAGCTAAATCCAGATATCGCAATAAAATAAGTTTTATACATCCAAATCATAACAACATTTTTAATAAATACAGGAGAATGCCAAAACACTTTACTCGACAATGGTCTACCATGATCAATGGCGAATCCACCAAAGGGTTTTCATAAATTTGACATTTATCAAATACCCCTAACTTTGGTATTGACTCGGGACCTCCATGGTGGTGCAACCAAGTTAGCCCGATGGGACAAAAGTGGCATCTTCCGGGCTCAACCAACCTCCTTGTCTAATAAAAACCCTAACCACATTACCCCGTCAAGCCACACCGTGGTAGGGAATGACTATAGCCACTAATAGGGCTTCAGACTCACACTCTATGTCAATAATACACTATTTCATATTCAACCAATGCAACAAATGTGCGAACATTAAATTCAACAATTTTTCAAATCAAACAATAATTAATACATCGCATAAAACATGACACATTAATTATTTACAATAATTTAGATGCATAACAATATTAAATTTATGTATAGGGGCATTCCACACATACAAAACATTTCAAATTTTATTTTAAAATTATTTTTAAAAAAATCCAAATAAAATAATTTTATTCATTTAAAGCATAATATAAAATCCACTCATCTCTTGAGAGGGTTAACACTCACAATCAACAATCTAAAACTAAGTTAATTCATCTTAACTCTTAATTGTCACAACTTAAGAGAATAAACACTATTTCACCATCAGTCATAAACCAAATTTGGGGTTAATTAACTTTCTCCCAAATTTTTCCTAACTTTAAATTCCTAATTTCATCAAATTCACGTTCAAATCCTTCTATTAAATATAATAGATTTAGGGAAACAATCTTTCATTCAATATTTTCCTTAATTTTCCATTCAACATTATACAAACTCTAAATCTAAACCTCCAAACTTTATTCTTCAATTTCAACATAGTAATTTAAATTTATACTAGAAAAATATAAATCTCGATTGAAAGAGTAAAATTACCTTTAGAGAAGTCTCAGTTTTCGTCCAAGACAAAAATCCTAATTTTATCTCTATCAAATCTCAAATTTTAATAATAAATTATAAATTCATACATAAAAAATATAAATATAAGTTAAGAAAAAAAATTTATTTCTATAGAGATCCCAAATTTCACTTTTAGTTAAACCTCTTCAAATCCTAAGGTTTTATCTTTTTAAAAAAGTTTGAATCTCTCTCAAAATCTAATATTTTAGGGATTTATCAGAATGTTCGTAGTTTAAATATACGCGTTTTTGAAGAAATTTTGGTTAAAGTTAAGAGAGAGAGAAAGAGAGAGAGAGCGCAACCGAGAGGGAGAGAGAGGGTCACCGAGAGGAAGAGAGAGGCGATGCAGAACTTCGGGCAAGAGCACGGGAGAAAGAAGAAAATAAGAAAAAGAAAAAAAGAAACGAAACGAAAGAAATTAATTTAAAATTTGAACATGAAAATTGGGCGCCTCTCTTTTCAAGCGCCAACTCTTTCTGCAACTTTAAATTAATTTAAAATTTCTAATTAACCCTAATCGAAAAAAATTGTATATTTTTATAATAGAGGGATGCATTTATATAATAAAAAGAACTTAGGGACTATTTGTTCGTTTGAAACTAAATTTATGATGAATTTTGCACTTCTCCACGTAGAATATAAAATGGAAACTCGAAACATTGAGATTTGAGGTTTGCGACATGACTCATGCATTATTGAGGAGGCTAAGTACATTAAGATTTGAAATTTGACCCAACTTTAATATCAAACAATAAAATAACTTGAGCAGACAACAGAAACCCGACATTTAGGGGTGTGGAAGGCAATAATACAAGTTTTGCCCATACAAAGAAAGTCACAAAATGAAGGGCTCCCTTCTTTTATTAAGTAAAGGCAAGATGTTTTTAAGGATCAAGAACCATATGGCGTTGGTACCAAATGAAGTGGAATCTTCTTATGAACAATCACCCCATAAGCTTCACTCATGTCTAAGTCCTTACCCTCAGGCAAATCCCAGTCAAACCAATACAAAAGGTTGGCGATCACATATTCCACTATCATCAGACTGAGAGACATTCCGGGGCAGCTCCTTCTTCCCCCACCAAATGGAGTGTACTCAAAATGTTGTCCCATGAAATCTACCGGATTGTCAAGAAATCTCTCTGGTCGAAAATCTTCAGGCATATCCCATATTTGGGGATCCCTCTGAATTGCCCACAAATTAATGAACACAGCTGTCTTAGGTGGGATATCATAGCTTTTGAGTTTTACGTGTGCTGATGTTTGTCGTGGAAGCAACAGAGGTGCAGGAGGGTGTAACCTTAGAGTTTCTTTGATGACACACCTTAGGTACTCCATTTGACTGATATCATCTAAATCTATTTCCATATTCTTTCCCACCACCCTTCTTACCTCTTCACGGGCTTTCTTCATTGTTGTTGGATTTTTTGCAAACTCAGCCATCACCCATTCCATTGTTGCTGCAGTTGTATCATTTCCACCAGTAAGCAGGTCCTAGAATTGACAACGTAATACAATCTAAGTACACACACAATCATGGACATAGAAGTAAAGATGTATGCTAGTGTAATGAAAGAAACAAACCAGAATGATCCCTTTGATAACATCCAGACTGAGATCGATGCCAGCCATGCCATTGTTTCTCAAATTAAGAAGAACATCCACACAATCTTTCACCTCAGACTTTTCACTTTTGCTTGTCATAGTGTCCTCGTGTTCTTTGATTACTTGATCTAGGAAAGCATTGACTTCTTTCCATGTTTTCCCCAATCTTGCATCGAAGCCAGTAAACTTATCCATCCACCCAATGAAGGGAAAGAATTCTCTGAAGCTGAAAGCAAGAAGAAGCTTTGAAATACTCTGCGACAGTCTTCCAAATTTCTTGCCATATTCATCTCCTCCATACTGTCCGCCAAAAGCAAACTCACAAAGTATTATGATCAAGATAGAGTGCAACATCTCCCCAAGATTAACCGGAACCTGTCCACTATCATATGACCGCCGTATCTTTGCAACCATAATCTTTACTTGCCTTTTCCTATTTAGATGAAATAGTTGCAGCCTTTTTTGGCTCAAAAGCTCAGAAACATAGACCTTTCTCACTTCCCTCCAGTGCTCACCATGTGGGGAGAACACTAATTCATTACCTCCATAGAAAAGTACATCCGCAGCCCCTGTTTTGTGCCTATTTGCGAAAATGGTATCGTGGGTCTTCATGATTTCCCTCACAATCTCGTGCGATGAAACAACTAGTACCGGAGATTGTCCCATGTGTACAAGCAGTAGACGACCATACTTGTCAGAGAGGGCGCCGAAAGATCGGTGAGGAAGTGAGCCAAGCTGGTGAAGGTTGCCAATTATGGGAAGTTTTGGTGGCGACGGAGGCAACTTATGTTTGTTAGATTTAGTAAGTTTACTGAACATGAAGAAAGAGAACAAAAGTAGAACTAGAGCAAAGAAATTAAACGATGGTGAAAAGTGAAAATCTTCCATGTATTTCAGCAAAACTTTTATGGCCATTTTCAGCATCTTGGTGGAGAATATGAGATCAATTCATGAAATTTTGTCGGTTCATATGCTTTATTCTAAGGATGCTCAAGTCTAAATGTAAATCGAATATAATATTCTGGCCAAGGACATTGTGACATCATGCATGACTAATGCGTTTTGTGCGTTCTCTCTCTCTCTCTCTCTCTCTCTCTCTGTGTGTATGTGTGTGTGTGTGTGTGTGTGTGTGTGTGTGTGCGCGTGCGCGTCTGCATCTGTGTCTGTGGTGTATGTGTAATATATATAAGAACATACATGTCATTTAGCAATGAAAATTAGAGTTAAATTTTGCAATGTCCTATGCCAACATATATTATTCACTACAAAACAACCATACCCCTGCTTCTTATCCAAAGGAATCCATTTGTTCATGTGACATGCCGATGCTTTTGTTTGACACAGAGAGAGAGAGGGAGAGAGTTAAATTTTGCAATGTCCTATGCCAACATATATTATTCACTACAAAACAACCATACCCCTGCTTCTTATCCAAAGGAATCCATTTGTTCATGTGGCATGCCGATGCTTTTGTTTCACAGAGAGAGAGAGAGAGAGAGAGAGAGACCAGGGAGACCCAAATATGCTCATGGACCGACAATGACTAAGAAACCAGCAAATTTATCTTTAGAAGAAAGGGCTCATCTCAAGGAAAGCAACATAATTTTTTGAAGCAGCCAACCATAATTGAGCTATAAAGATCGACCAGTCTGGAATTCACATTAAAAACGAGACCCAAATAAAGGGAAGCAAAAAGCACTTGAGAGATGATTGACTAAAACATTGATCATGAGTGGATCTTTACGGGAATCAAGGGAAATATGGTGTTGGCAGAAAACATAGAGGACTCTTCATACGAGCAACAACACCAAGACTTTCAGTCATGTCTAATTCCACACCATCCGGCAACTCCCAATCAAACCAATACAGTAAGTTTGCAAGCACAAACTCCATTGTTGAAAGACTGAGTGCTGCTCCGGGGCATCCTCTTCGCCCCCCACCAAAGACCAAGAATTCAAATTTTTGTCCCTTAGAATCCACCAGATTCCCATGAAATCTCTCTGGTCGAAAATCTTCTGGCATCTCCCATATTTTGGGGTCCCTCTGAATTGTCCACGCGTTAATGATCACATTTGTATTTGGTGGAATAGCATAGCCATTGAGCTTTAAACTCGTTGATGTTTGTCGAGGAATCAACAAAGGACCAGGAGGATGTAATCTTAGCGTCTCCTTGATAACACATCTTAAGTATTCCATTTCAGTGATATCATTAGGATCCAACTTCATTTTCTTTCCCACCACTCCTCTTACCTCTTCTTGCACTTTTCTCATCCTACTCGGATTTTTGGCTAGCTCGGCCATTGCCCATTCCCTTGCGCACGAAGTTGTATCATTTCCCCCAGCAATCAAGTCCTGAGTTTGAGAAGAGCATAAGCAAAAACATAGGTAAACCAGAACAAGAAGAATATGTAAGAAGATGTTCACACGAGGGGAAGAACAAACCATAAGGATCCCCTTGATGTTGTCCATGGTGAGATCGAGCATGGCACTGTTTTTAAGACGAAGAGAACATCCACACAGTCTTTCTCCTCGAACTGCTCATTTTTGCTCTTCATACGGTACTCATGTTCTTTGATTACCCGATCTAGGAAAGCATCGGTCTCCTTGAAGGTTCCTTTTAATTTAGCATGCAAGCCCGTGAATTTATCCTTCCAACTGATCAAGGGAAAGATTTCTCTGAAGCTAAAGCTCTGCAGAAGCTCAGAAATATTTAGCAAAATTCTTGTGAATTGTTTACAAAATTCTTCTCCTCCGGACTCTCCACCAAAAGCAAATTCATAGAGTGTTTTGATGAAAAAGTTGAAGAATATCTCCCCAAGATTAACAGCAACTTTTTCATTAATACATGACTCTTGTAATTTTGCAATCATAACTTTTACTTCCCTTTCTTTAATATAATGAAGTTGTTGCAACCTTCTTCGGCTTAGAAGCTCAGAAACACACTCTCCTGAATTCCATCCACTGTGCACCGCATGGGGGAAATATTACATCATTACCTCCATGGAAAAGTACATCAGCAACAATTGTTTTCTGCCTATTTGCAAAAATGGTGTCTTGGGTCTTCATGATTTCTCTTACAAGCTCAGTCGATGAAACAACGACCGCTGTAGATTTACCCATGTGTATACGCAGTAAGCGGCCATAATTCTCAGAGAGAGTGCGGAGAGAGTGGTGTGGAAGTGAACCAAGCTGGTGAAGGTTGCCAATTAAGGGAAGTCTTGGTGGGGATGGAGGCAAATTATATTTGCTAGATTTAATAAGTTTGACCAACAAGAGAGAAAACATCAAAACTGTAAACAGAACCAAGGGATTAAACATCGGAGTTCTGAGAAAACCCTCCATGTATGGCTGCAATATTGAGATTATAGCCATTTTTCACTTCTTAGATTATCAGCACCTCGTTGATGCTTTGTCCCTACAAGTGTGTTATTGAACATCGAGATAGACTTAAATATACTGTTGAGACTGCCAGTAATGATATCAGATTGCCCCACATCTGGGGCTGAAAACAAAGGCCCATCACATGGGGATCTTTTTTTTTTCTTTTTTCATTGCCACTTCCTGTCAATATCGAGAACCATGTTCTGATTAATTCAGTTCAGTTTATACAGTAACCTATTCAGGGGCAACTCTGCCAACCACCTGGTTATCATGAATGCTGTCATATTACATAAAAGCAATTATCTATGCTACTTGATCATACTTAATTATGATATGTGCCATACTACAAAGTTATTTTTTATTGAATGCCCAAAAATGTTGGAAATATAAGTAATTTTGTGCTTTCATATTATAAATTATTATTTAAGCAAGATCGTGTTTGAGAGTGTGTAGCCCCACAAGACACACAAGGGCTTGCCTTTTATTCTTTTTTTTGAATGAGCAATGTTACCGTTGAACCTTAAAAATAGATATAAAACATATCAATAACATACATGGCAAATAATTTTGATATTATCCCAACATGGAACATAGAATGGGGTGAGGTAAGTAAAAATTTATAGTAGTAGTAACTCCAAATTATTGACACTTTTTAAGTGAATGCACTTGTTTATAGAAACTAAACCCTATCCCATTATATTTCTTGGGTTTCCAAACGCCTCGTCTTCTTTTTCTTCTTCATGTTCTCAGAGAAGCCAAGCAGTTCTTGGAACACTATGAACTATTACCCCTTTTATCTTAAACCCGTAAAGAACCATCTTTTTATGGGCCCAAGGTAAAGTTTTTTATCAAATACAGCCATCTCTAGTGACAACATATATATTTATATATATATTTGAATCATATTCTGATTAATCCGATTTGAACATCTATAAGTCCCTATTAGGGACGGCTCTTCCAGTGTAATTTTTTCCATTATCAAATTTTGAACTCAAAACTTAATTAAAAAACCTTACACCCCACTTCATTAAGTCGACTGTATATTGGTTACTAACAACATAGAACCCTTAAAATTTGGACAACTTAATCTATGTCCCTTGACCATAGATGTATAGCCTTAAAAAAATAGAGGATTACCCGACCTTATATTTAATAGAATTTTTAGATCAATGGTTGTGGAAGGAATCCGATCACCAAATCACAAATAATCTCAAGGTTAGGTCAAATCTCAGAATAAAACACTTGACATCGTCCACTAACCTTATTCCAATCAGCCACTTTGCACCTGATTCACGCAATTTATAAAATAAATGCAAATCTAGATGTTCACATACATTGCTATTATTTTCATTTAACCTATGAAGAAAGATTAATTGTTTAATCTCAGATTTCTGGCTCTTGGAATATTCAGAAATCAACTAAATCAAATAGAGAATATGAAGATTTGAGGTGTGCTGTCATAGCAAGGAAAATCATGGATTAGTGACAAATCACTATTTTTTTTGTTCCAGCTAGGCAGATGGGCAGGTCACCTAGACTCGCGGAGCCATGACCCATGGAAAATTTGCTCCAATGCTCCTTTCTGCCGATCATTTGGGGAAACCCAAGGTCGGCTCGGCAAGATGCCATGCCGTTAACAGAATTACCCAATATATATATAGAGTCCCTTGGGTTACTGTTAATGCGTACTGCTCATACCCAAGTCCAATCACCCAAATACCCTTGTTATCTTTTTTTTTTTTTTTCCTTTTTTTTTGCTTAAGCCCTTGCTTTTTTTTATCTACGTTTTTAGTTTTACTTCTTTCTCGTTTAGAAAATGCTATGTCATTTTTTTTAACCTTATCATATAAAGCGTCAGTTAAAGAGATTGTATACGTTACTATTCATTCGCCTCTCTATAAATGACCAAAGTGCCCCTCTTACTATCTTTTTTTTTTTTTAAATCAACTCCTTACATTTTTTTTACCTGATTTTTTTGGGTCCTTTTTTTGGAGGACTCCTCTATTTTTTTTCATTCAGAACTCCGTAGCTATTGTTCATCTGCTTATTTCTGTGTGTTACTATTTATTCGCCTCTTTTTGAATGATCAAAGTACCCACATTACTATATATATATATATATTCTCAATTTAAGTCCTTACATTTGTTTTCCTTTTTTTTTTTTTTGCTTTATTTTTTTTTCGCTTGGGGTTTTCCTCTTTTAGAGGACTCTATTTTTTTTTTTTTTAATTCAAGATTCCACAACTATTGTTCACTTGCTTTTTTTTGAATGGCTAAAGTATCCCAATTGTTATCTTTTTTTTTTTCATTCAAGTTCTTGCATTTTTGCCCCTTTTTATCACTTGGGTTTCTTCCTCTTTTGGAAGATTCCGCTATATTTTTCTTTTTTTTTTTAATTTAGAATCTCGTAATTTTTCCCCACTGATTTTTTTTCCTTCGAGTCCTTGCATTTTTTTATCAGGTTTCTTTCTCTTTTTTTTACTTAGATCCATCATCTTTTGGGGAACCGCACTATTTTTTTCTTTTTTTTTCGTTCAAATCCTACTACTTTTTTTGTCCCCCCTTTTTTTCACTTGGATTCTTCGTCTTTTACAGGATCTCACCGTGTTTTTCTTTTCATTCAGGTATTTACTATTTTTCCCTGTTAATTTTTTCATTCGAGTTCTTGTACTTTTTTATGCTCACTTTCTTTTTCTTTTTACTTAGCTCCTTCATCTTTTGGGAGGACCTCGCTGTGGTTTTTTTTTTTCATTTAGGACATTTTATTTTTTTCATTCAAATCCTTCTACTTTTTTTGCCCGACTTTTTTTTTTTTTTTTTTTGATTGGGTCCTTCGAACTTTGGGAAACCCACTATGTTTTTTAATTTAGCTCTTTGCACTTTTTTGACCAATTTTTCTTTTATTTTGACTTAGGTCCTTCGTCTTTTTGAGACTGTACTTTTTTTTTTAATTTAGGTCCTTCGCTTTTTTTTTTTTTTTTTTGCTTTAATACTTCATCTTTTTTTAACCATTCGGTGTTCTTTGATTTTTTAACCATTTTTTACTCAAGTCATTCATTTTATTGGGACATAGGTTTTTTTCTTTTATTTTTTAGTCTCATGAATAATCGTTCTTTTATTTTTAGATTGCACCTTTTTAAATTTTTTCTATTCAGATTCTTGCTCTTTTTATTTTTTAAACCATCTTTTTTTTTTCTCTTAACTCTTTCGTTTTTTCAAATATAGATTTTTTCCCTTTTGATTTTTTGGTGTTGTGGATGGTTGTCCCTTTATTTTTAAACCATAATTTTTTTATTTAAATTTTTGGTTTTTTTATTTTTTTACTTTGTTTTTCTTTTAAGTTGTTCGTTTTTTTTAGATATAAGTTTTTTCATTTTGGACTCCATTTGTCCATTCAAATCTATAATTTTTTTTATCCATTTTTTTGTTTAACTTTATTCTTTCGACTTTTTTTGGCTTAGGTTTTTTCCCTTTTAATTTTTTGACACTATAGATAATCATCCATTTATTTTTAAACCACAGTTTTTTTTTTATTTTTTTCCATTCAAATCTTTTTTTTTTAACCTTTTTCTCTTTTAAATCACTCGTTTTTAACATAGATTTTTTCTCTTTTATTTTTATAAAAAATCATGAATGGTCATTTCTTTATTTCTCTACGTTTTTATTCCACATATTACTTTTTTTTTTATCTCATTTCTTATTTTTTTTAGAGTTACAATGTTTAAACTTTTTTTTTTCTTATCACTGATATACGTCATATTTTTTATTGATTTAAACAATAATTTAATTTAAATATTAAATTAATTATAAATCTAAAAAAGTATTTATATAATAAAAAAGCATAATTCACATTTTATGAACCCCGCATATTAGTGCGGACCCAATCACTAGTAGTTTATAAAAGAGAGGACAGTGAATGTTTGGGCCCCTCCTTGCAGGCGATTTACAGTGACACCCGGCTTGCTAATCTCAGAATAAAGGATATTCCAAGAGATTTTATCATTCTATCATTTCCTTATCCTTCCAGTGGCATCCGATCCAACATTACTCAACATTTGCAGGCTCTTGCTCACGTTACCCTCGAGAAGAAGAGAGTTTTGGCATACCAAGGTTTCATAAATCAGAGGCACAAAAAGTTTAGTTCTCGACAACAAAATTAATTGAGCACAGGCATGGGCCTAGACTAGTTTTCACCTGTTAGTATATAAAGAACCCAAAACAACATAAAATGTGGGACAAGCAGAACAAAAACACTTTCATTAACACTGAATGTACAAGGAACATCTTAGTCCAACAAATGGCGATAAGAAATGGAATCTCTGTTATATACGCTACAATGATGGTTCTCAGAGGTTACCAGCGATTCTCAATTACATCATCTCCAGTAGTGTGAAGCGTATAAAGGCTGTAATCACAAAATCGCTAGGATGTTCCCTGGCCCCAAAGAACGAAATATATACAAAGCTGCAGTGTCTATTGCTTGCTCCATCATAACCACTTTACACCCTTGGGGGCAAAGAAAGCATTCAGACCCCCCAGCAGCCTCAACTAGAAAGAGCAGTCATAAAGATTGGTTTGCCAATGAGGTCTGCCAACGTTATTGAAAGTATGTCCTCCTGGGCTCTACTCAGAATGCTCAAGACCTCCTAAGATGGTCCCTAGTAAAAAAAGGATGTCTTAGGGCTTCGCGTGCTGAAAGCCTCTCAGAAGATTCATACTTGAGCAGACCCTGCAATAGATGAATGAGATCGCCAGCAGAATGATCTACATGTTGCATCACTAGATTCTGCCAAAGAGAAAAAGGCTAATCCATCAGAGATGTTAAACAAATCTAAGAGATCGCATATGCATCTATAGCCATTGAGGACATAAAAGGATCAAGATTGCAGACCTGTAAACGAGGTAGCTTTAAAACAGCTTTTATACTCTCTCTGGTGGTAGCTCCTTCAGGCCAATCCAATTTACATCTTCTAACATACTTCTCAGCATGCCGGCTGAAACAGCAGCACAACAGTAAATATAACAATCATCAGGGGAAAGCTACAAAGATGTGCTGCACCATCCATGACCATATCAGAAGACTTACTCCACCCTCTTCAACATGTGCTGAGGTAGGGGACCAAGCACCCTCTCCATCATGGCTAAATGCTCCAGGTTCTCATGAGTTTGAAATAGTGCTTCTCCCTGTTCAAAGAACTCACTTAACACATAACCAATGAAGAACTACATCAGAGAACAAACGTACTCCCATCACACACATACCGAACACAACTCAACCAAGATGCAACCGACGCTCCATACATCACAGGGATAACTCCAACCAAGACCTACAAAATTTTATTAGAATCAGATATGGGAGCACAGATAGACAAATGTGGAATCATATATTACCAAGTACAAAACAGCATACCAAGGATAACCTCTGGTGCACGATAATGCCGAGTTGATACAATATAACTCTGATCTTGACGATCATATGTTGTACTACCAAAATCAATGACCTTTATGGCACTAGACTTTGGCAACCTCTTAAAATAAGAGCCATCCTTTGGTGACCGAGATGAAACCTTCAGATACAAGGAGACAGTTAAGACCCCCAAAGAAGTAACTTTGGCTTAATAAATGAAAAGACACCAATGTTTGCTTATAATTCAAAATGTTCTACAGTTTCACCTAACAACATAAATGGGGAAATAACACACTAATATAACTTGAACAAGTCCAAAGCTATACCACTGAAAATACCTTGTAATCTGGAATCTTCACATACTCGGGAGAAACAAGAAGAATATTCTCAGGCTTCAAATCAGTATGTATGAGGCGCAAATCATGCATAACTGCAAATTTGAAACACGAACACCGTTAGAACACAAAAACTAGGTAAATGTTGATTTATGGAAGTAATCTCGTATAACAAGTAAAAAGAAAATTATCCACTGTTTAAGTTTTTTGTCAGTAGTCCTTGAAATCATGTGGCAAGAATAAGACTTCACTGTCAAACAACTGATGTGACTATCATTGTCAAAATAAATCAAAGAATTTATTGATACAGAACCAGAAACAGAAGGCATCATATATGTGGGATGAAATTGAACTAGTATGAAGTAATTACTATACATGCTACACAATCCAACAGTTGTCTGCCAATCTCACGGACAAGATCAATGGGAAATGGGCGATAATTGTTTTTGCGTAGAAAATCGTATAAGCTTGGTCCAAGCTTCTCAAAGACCTGTTCACACCATTTGAATCCACCCACATATCTTAACCCCCAAAATATTGGTTAATATCGGGGAAATTAATCCATCACAAATCAATAGCATACTTACAATACAGATATGATTACGATAGTCAAACCAGTTCCGTATTTGCACACAACTGCAAAGAATAAACCCATTTAACCATTTGAAAAGAAGTATGACACAGCCTGCTTGCGGAGGGACTTCACAAGATTGAAAAGCATATTTCAAAGACCAAATACTCACCGATTTCCACCCTTGTCATTCTTTCCAAGTTGTTGTAATACCTCAATTTCTATCATAGCTGCCTCTCGATATTTTTTAATACCGCGAACAATCTTGACAGCAACCATTTCCTTCCTTTCTCTGTCCCAGCATTCCAAGACCTGACCAAAGGTACCTACAGAATCCACAGCCGTTCGTATAAGATAACAACTCCAATTTCCACATCTAAGAGACAAAGATTTACAGTTTATACAACATACCTTCACCCATTTTGCTGTGGATCTTATCTGCAACATCAAAATAAAGAGAAATACAAAAAAATCAGAAACAAATAGGGATCAACCATTGCCCTGTCATATGTTAATGTGACCCTAATATACTAGTTCCTCAAAATACCATTAGAACATATTCAGTAAAAGGCTTGATTTATAAAGTACCCAGAAAGAAAAATATACTCGATGAATTTGCCTTAAATAAATTTAGCAAGAGAAGCTTTAATAATGTGTAAAGGATCTCAAGAAACTTTTACAGACCACCATACAACCTACTTCATATAATCAGTAATGTTTACTAGCTGATTCCGGTCAGCTGTAAATTCTTAAACCAAAGGACACATGCCCAACACTCCATAGAAATATAAAACAAGTTCCCTTATGACACCGTCAAATAACTAAAAAATGAATTGATTGGTAGTAAAGTGTAATTACAGCGTGAAGTTAAATTTTCTCCGAGCGCAAACATGTAATGGCCATCTTTGTCATCATCTCGCCATGGGGGAGAACCATTTCGAGCCACTCCCTTTACAGACACAGAAGAACTAGTAGTATGGTCTGAGGGTGCCTTTGAAGTTGCAAAGCTTGTCACATTCCCAACCTCTTGTGCACAAAACAATCCTAGCTGAGCCTACACATAGCCATCCATTTTATGTTTTGCTCAAGTTATACAAATTAAATCCCCAACCCAACCATTCATAATTACATTTTCTGCCTAAATATTGAAATATCCAATTGCACTTTTCAACATCACATGAAAAATCTCTTATCTGGGTAAAGAAACATCATAAAAATTACCAACTAATTCACAGATCAACATTAAAATAATTAGGATAAACAAACAAAAATCAATATCTGAAATATCTAAACAATAGAAAACACAAAATCTCAATGCAAATGGACCTCTTTATTTAATAAGAAAACACTATTCAAGAAAAATAAATTTTAGAAGATAAAATATCACCGAAAACAATTAAATTCTAACCCTTACCAGAAAAACAAAAAAAGACAACAACGAAGAAGACAAAGATTAAACCCAAATCACCATATACACAATTTAATTCTTTCACATGGAAACAAAGCAAATCAAGATCCAAGCAAGATGGAAACAAGATCCAAGAAAAAAATACCAAATATACAAACAGATCTTATTATAAGATAATAGAACTCGTTACATGAAACATAAATTAAATCAAAACAGAGCAACCCAAATAAAACAAAACCAAGATCACAAAATTCAATTTTTTTTTCCTTTGGAAGAATTGATATATAGATCTAAGACAAAAAAAAAATTCAATCCACAAACAAATCAAATAATAATATCACAACCAAAGAAATTAAAAATTAAATTAAATCAGGTCAACCCACATAGTATAAATTAACCCCACAAAATCCATTTTAATTTTACATAATAAATCAAACTCTATCACAAGATATCGAATGCATAAGCAGATCTTATCAGCTGATGATAGAATTCATCACATGAACCATAAATACAATCAATTTTTCTTTGGAAGAACCCAATAGATCAATTATATCATAACCACAGATCTAAAAATTAAATTAAATCGGGTCTAGCCCCAAAATCTAAATTAGCCCAAGAAAATCCAATTCAACTTCGCATAACAAATCAATCTCTAGATTTTGATGTAAACACGAAAAGGAAAACCATACCTGAGAAAACAAACACTATAAACAATAGAAACTCCACCAGATCTAGCAAAAACAAAAGCCAGAAACCAAAATCGAAGAAAAGAAAATCACGATTCGAAGATTATGAGAGGAGACAATACCTTAGAAGGCTGAGGAAGAACATCCCAAGCCAACCTGGGCCGCTTTCTCGGCCGCCGATCCATGTGTGTGTGTGGAAACTCCGTCACGCGTTCCATCTCCATGATTAATCGTAGAGAGAGAGAGATAGAGAGAGAGAGATTTGTGGTTGTAACGAGGAAAGAATGAGAACAAGTAAACCCTAATTGTAACCTAACAAGAAAAAGAGGTGAGGCGGTTATGGTGAATCCGATTCGTACACGTGTAATAGATCTAGAGGAGAAATTGACTGAATTTCAACCATAGTTAGGAACATTGATTCCGCGGTCTTTTAACTCTGGTTGGGTTTGTTTCAGTATGAGAGAAATTAAAATTACCTCAGGTATGACGATACGTCGGTACAACTCGGTTCGATTCGAGAAGAACTAAAATTAGAAAGGACTCTTCGTATAAAAAAATTATTAATAAATTTAAATTTCTATAAAATTTTAAATTTATAAATAAAATATTTTAACTTAATTTAAAAATATTATAAATCAAATAATAAGAAAATAAATCTAATCAAATTGAAATTTTTAAAATAAAAAATAGAACATTATTTTCAATATCTAGATGACGTTTGGTTCGTATTCTGAAATCAGAATCGGAATCAGAATAAAAATCTTAAAAATCTGAATCGAAATCAAAATTTGATATTATTATTAATGTTAATGTTATAATTACTAATATTTAATTTGTATATCTTTTGAAATAAAAATCATATAATTATCAATTTTACTTTTGATAAAAAATTTTTAAAATTAATGTTTTGAAGATTTTATTTTATTTTCTAAAATTAAAATATTTTTAAAATTTATATTTTATTTTATTTTCTAAAATTTTTTAAAATCAAGTTGTGAGAGTTAAAAAAAAAATCGATGGCCTTTAAATAACAATTATGTGGTTGAGAATAATTTCACAAATTATATTTTTCATTTTAGGTTTATATAAAAAATTGAATGAAATTACACGAGGCACAGACACAACCCACTGCTACAACCAGAACAAAATAGGATTAAAAAAAAAAAAGGATCCAGGGATCATAGCTTCTTCTCTAACCCCAACAACAAGTAATCTCGCACACACTATCCTCTCCTCAATCAAAACGACCAAAAGAAATAACAGATTTCCTTCACTCCAAATCCCCCAACTCTCTCTCTCTCTCGCGCACACACATTCTCCACGAACCCTAGAAAACAGAATAGAAACCCAAAACATGAGGAATTGGGAGGAATCAGAGATGTGGAGTAAGAGCCAACAATGGTCACGATAATTGAAGATGTGGAGTAAGAGGTCTTAGGATTGAATTAGGGTACAATAGCTAATTATTAGAGGTCTTAGGGTTTTTGCAAAGGTGGTGGTCGCAAAAAATCAAAAAAATCAAATATAAAAATCAAAACCCAAACCTTGCAAGAGAGAGAAAGAAAGAGAGACAGAGAAGAGGTTCACATAATTTCCGCGGCGATGACAATGATGGAAGGGAAGGATGGAAGGGTAAATGATCGTCGACATCGAGTAGAAGAGAAATGGATTTGAGAGAAGAAAGGGCATGGGTTTGAGAGAGAGAGAGAGAGATGAATGGAATGACATGGGTTTGAAAAATGGTTTCAACTGAAATCTATTAATTTATTTGAGTTTCACAAAATTTATATATTGCGTTTCACAAAATCTATTGATTGAGGGTTTGATTTCTATTCTTTTATTCTGATTCTATTAGGGTTTTATTCTTATTCTTAAAACTCATACCCTTTAATCAAACATATTTTTAGTATCATTTTATTTATGATATTTCTTAATAGTATGAAGGCCCTTCTACTTGGCACCATCGGATCACTAAGACCAACTTTCGTCCCTATTTAACCAAAAAGGCCTTGTTAAGCTGGACCAGCATCTCTTTTCTTCCAGAGATAAGTGGGCAAGATTTTAGCAAGACAAGATCAAAGGAAGATAAAGGTCTTTTTTAAGGAAAATGCTTGGAAAAGAAGATCATGTAAATGAAGCTTATGAAATTTATATAATAATTTAGTCTTTTGATTAATGCATTTTTTTCAAGATGAATCTGTGGATAACAAACTTTTAAAAGGAAGGAGCTCCATTACACGGAAATTGATATGACACTAAACGAAAAAGTGACATTTTATAAAAACAAATAAAACAAAAATGCAAAAGAAATACGTATATATAAAAATATAATAATTTTTATATAAATATTAATTATTTTATAAAAATAAAATAATAATATTTTATAATAAAAATTTAAAATAATCAAATATATATAATTATTAATAAAAAAATAATATAAAAATTATAATAATATAATTAAATAATTTATTAAATATAAAAAATATAATAATTTTTATATAAATATTAATTAATTTAATATATTAAAATATTTTAAAAATAGAAAGCGTAAAAACGTGATTGTCGAGAAGCTTCAAGAAAAGCATTACTTCATGTGGGCACTGGCCCACACAAGCCTGCAACGAATCTCGCGTAAGCTCATTGACCGGCCCTTTTTTATTTTTTATTTTTTTTAGAAGGGGACATGGCCCCCAAAACAAAATTAACTGAGATAAGCATGTTCTTGGGACGTCTTGCTGCAAAATCTGAGGAATCAGAGCAAGAGGGTTGGCAACCATGTGGAGACCCAGGGGCAAAAAGAAGCCTAATTCGCCACAACTCTCGGTTAATCTAAAAGTTTTATATTCAAATATTTGTGTAATCAAAAAAAAAAAAATTCACCATCCAATCTGCATTTTTGTTTCCTTCTCTGTATGGACGAGCTGAAGAGTCCAATCAAGAGCAATATGTCTCTTAATAGAACATACAAGAGAGCTAAACTCATTCACTTGATCCCTATTTGTAGTTAACATGTCCAGAGCAGTTGCACCATCAACTTCAAGAATAACCCTGTTGACCCTCATGCCCCAAGCAAGCTCGACCCCTTCAAAAGCCCCCCAAAGTTCTGCCTTGATAGCACATTGACACATATTACTCGCAAAACCAACCCACCAGCTGCCTTGGCTATCTCTGACTAAACCCCCAGCGGTGGCCTACATATTTGAGTCCCTCATAGCTCCTTCTGTATTCAATTTGCACCACCTTCTCAGTTCTCTGCTTACTACCACGTGTTCCTTCTAAAGAATCAGCATTGACATGAACAATGGCAGCAGTACTCCTGGCTCTAATGCGCATGGTCATCTCCTCAACCACAAGTGCTTCCCCAGCAAATAACTTCTTATTTCTATCATCCCAAAGATTCCAAACCAGATATATTATCCCAACTCAATCATTCATCCATCTCCTCCAACAAAACTGAGCAAAAGAACAGTCCTCCAGGACATGGATAATATTTTCATTTCCCAAACCACATATACTGCAACTACAATCATTAGCAAGATGAGACTTCTATACCTCTCTACATTGGTAAAGAGCCATTCTTTCAAGGTAAGCCAAAGAAAAACATGAATACGCTGAGGTCCCGGCCAACTCCACACCCAATGCCACCTCCTATATCTTCTACATTCCTATTAACATTGTCTTGTATCACATAAGGGGAGTTGATCCTGAATCTGCCTGAACTAGAATAGGCCCAATAAACACTATCCTCTCCATACTCGATTGTTGGAGGTTTAGCAGTAGCAATTTGGATGAGAATAGATTAAGGGAGAGTTGGATTAAGAAGATCCCAATTCTACCGCCTTGTACTTAGCATGTATTTGGAAACTGACTTGTTAAGGATATCAGCATTTAAATGTGTTAGAGGTGGATTTCGACTTTACAAATTTGGTTTCTTGTGACTCGAATGGGTATTCAATGAGGAAGTTTGAAACCTGCAAAAAACCGTTATAAAATATTCTGACGGGGAAGATTCTGACACTCAAATCAGAAAATAGCGGTTTTCGAAAGAATAAATAGACTGAAAAGAATGGATGACAAATTTTCTTGTGATCTTTATGTGTCATGTGTTGAATTTGGAGACTTACCTGATTTGATGTCTCGAAAACTTTTATACAACGTCCCTCTCAGAGCTGTGTGATCATAGGGTTTTGTAATCCTAATTTTCTTATAGAGTGATCCGACAATTCTGGAATGTCAAAATTTTAATATTTTTATCATTTTGGAAGTTGAATCATACATAGAGATTATTTCCCTTATCAATTAGATTTTTAAGATCTCATTCTTTACACAGGAAATACGCTTCATATTGTAATAGAAAACTCTATTGTAATAGAAAACTCAATCAGGACGAAAATTCGGTTTGAGCATTACTGGTTGGGAATATGAGCATTCATTTTCTTTAGTATTCGGCTGCTATTGGTCGGGTGACAAAGAGAAGAGCAGCATTCGGTTCGTGGGACCACATAAATCTCATCTTGAGTCGGACAACTAGTAATTAGGATTTCACGGATTCAAACTCCTCCAAATGATTGGAGCAATTGAGACCCGTTTGGAGAGGTAGATCTCATCGGTAGAGTAGGATGATATAGACCTATTTACGTGTAAGTGGATTAAACACAACGGATTGAGGGTCTTATGCTGTTGGATGAGGCCCATTCTGGTAAGCCCTGTGAAACGGATCCCGTCAAAATGCATGGTAGAAAAGGAATTTAAAGGGGCCAGCATCTCCTGCCCTATTATCCTCCTAGAATTTCACAAGCCTACCATTTCCCAAATTCCATTTTACACCAAGCAGCATATCATCCCATCATTCAAGCTGCGCTTTGCTAAATTAAACCAGCAAATAGCATGGCTACTCCATTAAGGTACAGGTGGTTTATAATCTTCTTTTTCAATACTTATAAAAAATGATTAATCGGGAGAGAAAAACTATGCAATAATTTTTATAATAGAATGGATTTAATTGTTATTTAGTGCGTGTATATATATATATATATGTATATTTTAATATTTGTTCATAATTTGGAACTAAAATAATGTCTGCTAAAGCTTTTATAACAAGTTCTTTGTGAAAAAATAGAGTTAACAGCGAAAGCAAACCTGGGTTTGGTTAGTGTACAAATATTTGTTTGTTATATAAATCATAATGGTCTCCACGACGAACATGACATGCATCAACTAAGAGGAGCATTTCACATTTCTACTATTAGAGAAATGTATCGAAATAAGAGAGAGACAGAGAAGATATTAACAGTTGTTTTTGTAGACAGGACATGTGGATTGACTCATAAATTTGATGATCATTTGATTATTTTGATATGTTTTTCATCATTTTCTCTCTTGATTGACAATGGTGGTTTTCTTTCTAGAATGGTGGTCGTTTTCTTACTCAATCTTGATCAAGGATCTGGATCTCGAGAGATAGAAAAGGTATATATGAGAGAGAGAGAGAGAGAGAGATTTGAAGCAATAGAGAAAGTAAAAAAGAGAGATAGAGGGAAAGAGAGACATACTTTAACTCCATTGAGTTGGGGTAGTTCAGGTCAACGATTAAGGGTCAGAGGGTTGTCTCTTTTGGGATTATTGTATTGTGAATTTAATAGTCCGCCATTGATGAGACGCTTGAGGAGGTTCAGAGTGTTCTGGAGATCAAGAGAGAGAGGAAAGGGGTTTCGTGGGAAATCTCAGCAAAATCTTGATAAGGGAGAAAGTAATCTAACGGTGGAGGAGATGTGGGTATGATGATGGTGGGACCTATGAATGGTATCGGATGCATGAGGGAGTTTTTTATTTATGTTTTTAATAGGGTTTGGTTGGGATGAAATGACCATATCAAGTCATGGACGATTAATCCTAATGTAGTTACAAAGAAGAAAGATACAAAATAGTATGAGCTGAGAACAATGTTTTGAGTAAATGTATTAAGATTCCAAGGGGATAATTTTGCATCTTCTTAGGTGACTGCCATACTACTATTCCATTGGATAGACATAACATTAAGCGAACTGAACCCTAAAATTGCCTTGTCAAGCCCAATCAAAGGTTGTGGCAGAAAATTCTGAACCAATGCCAGCCTTTTGAAAAGATTAGGCCTAATTATAATTATGACTCTTAAGGTTGAGATGGGCTTGGGGAAAGACTTCAAACGATGTCATGTTATTCTCGAGGATTTTTCTCCAACCGTTTCCTTTGAAGTTTCCACGTGAAGCGACTGAGCCTTTCCTTTCACACCCATCTTTGTCCATTCATGTCCTATCAATAACAGAGAAAATCCAATTTCTCCTCTCTCTCTCTCCCCCTCTCTCCCTCCCTCCCAAAAGTGCTTCCACCACCCAAAACAATGAGATTGGCTTGATTAGCTGCGTTTGAGGATAGACATAACCTCAATCAAAACTCTCCAAGCATTCATTTTGGTTGTCCTATGACTTTGTATGATGATTTTTATTTTATTTTATTTTATTTTTGGATTTATAAGATATCAAGTGAGTTACCTTCATGAGATTGGTGGGAAATGTACTATAACTTGTGGGTGCGAGATTAACTTAATATTGTGTGTCAAGACGTGTGAGTATCTCACATACCTTCTCCTCTTCTAAATGTCAAACTTTGTTGAAAAGCTTGAAATGGTTGTAGATAAAGACAACATACTTTCGGCTGCATTATTTTTAAAGGGACAGCTTCTCACACTAATCACTAAAATAGCTTAAAGGGCAATGCCCAAAATCTAAAGTTTAGAATTTAATACCATCGAATATTAAATTTTTTTAATTAAAATATCATATTTAAATTTTAAAAATAAAAAAATAAAAATTAAAAAAATTGATTTTTTAATTAGAGTTTAAAACTATTCAAACTAAATTAATTGGATTTTCAAATACTGATCGTAAAATTATTAAAAAAATATATATAAAGTTTAGATCTATGGGCTATAGTTTAGTTTAGAGACTTTGTGGAACCAAATCATGGAATCCTTTGTTGAGCCTAACCTTTGGTAGATTGACCTGGACAAAAAGATAGAACTTGGTCAATTCTAAAACACCACACTAGTTCACATGTCTTTTGAAGATAATGATGCAAAGCAACCCAGCGACATCATGCCTCAGAAACCTTTACCTTGTAGACACCCAAGTCGCTCCTCACCTTGTGCAAGGCGACTTGCTCCTTCCAAAACCACGCATAAGGCACCTCGTCCTAAGGCACAAGGTGACCCAACGCATCCCACTCTCAGAACCATGACGTGCACACCTTTTGGAGTTGCCTTCCCTATGCATAAGGCGACTCACCCTCCCAAAATTTTACACAAGTCAGGTCACTTGCCCCTTTGTTTCCCTCACACAAGTCAACTCACTCACCTCACAAAACATCTTGTCTCTCACATTCTCCACCACCACAAGCCAACTTGTGCCACAACAAGGCCTCTTGCCTCTCACAAACCTTGGAGGCACAAGTCAACCCAAGTTTTTCACAAGTCACCTTGCTCCTCATAAACTTCACACCCCCAAGGCTACTTGTTCCACCTACAAGGCCATTTGCCACTTATAAATGAAAGAATTCCCACGTCTATTGTCTCCAAGGAGGACTGAACACATTGACTTCAAATTTTCCCAAAAAGACATAACACCACTAAGCCACTCAAAATATTATGATTTATATGGCAAATCTTATTGAAAATCAACCCTTGGTAATTTTAGGAAATAATAAATTGAAAAAAATTCAAACATTGAATTTTTCAGTGTTACATCCAAAATTCGAATTCTCCCGGTATTTTACAAAGAAAATTAATAATTAAATAAAAAAAATTTCTAACACTGAATTTTCGGTGTTACAAAACAAGTAGTTAGGTAAACTAAAGTTTGGGATAGAAATATCATATTACCTTAATTTCATCTCCAGAGGACCTTCTAATTTGGGTTATACCAAACCCCTGATTCTCCTCTTTTATGACAACTCCAAATCCTCAACTCCTTCCAAAATCAAGGCTATAATCTAAATTTGAGAAGCTAGATGAATAGTTTAAAACTTCTGATATTAAGTTTTGATGGTAGATCGATTGGATTTGAGTTTGGGGAGAAAAAAGAAGAATAGTAGGAGAAAGAAAAAAATAGTCTAGAAAGTAGAATAAAGTTCTTGAGTCTCAGGAATTCTAAAATCTCATATCTACTTTTATCCTCAAATCCATTTCTATTATTTTCTTAATAAACCTCTTTCACTTCTAAATTGCACAAAAGCCCAATATATCTTTTTGGGTTATTAGGAAGGTTAACCCTGTGAATTTAAGTACTTGTAGTTATGTTTTGTTGAGAAAATATGTTTGGTGATGAGTAAGGAGAGTTGGAATGGAAATTGGAATTTATGAAAATAAATTAAAAATAATAAAAATATAGAGATATAATATAAATTGGATATAATATGATTAAAGAGTTTGAGTGGTTTGGTGGTGAAATGCTTTTTGGAAGACCTGGAGTACTTGGGTTCAAATCTCATGGCTTCAAATACCGAGAGAAGGTTTGATACAAGTGTTTCAATCACTTAACCGAGAGGTAAGATGCAATGTGAAAATCCAATTCTACTAGGTAGAATGCCCTATCTGTGGAATGTGATTCTACCAAGTAGAATGCCATATATGTGGAATATTCAACTCTCCATGACTTTAAGTATCGAGAGAAGGTTTGATGCAAGAGTTCCAATCACTTAACCGAGAGGTAAGATGCAAGGTGTGAGTCAAATTCTACCAACAGGTAGAATGCCATATCTACATGTACCAAGAGATAAATGTAAATGCAAGTGTGGAGAGATGAATATAAATACAAGTGTCAAGAGGAAAAGAGAAGTTCCCATTTGCAAGGCAACATATGTCTACCGATATCGAGGGAAAAATGATACAAGTACTAGCAAATAAGTGTAAAAGGGAAAAATGATACAAGTACTGACAGGTAAGTGTAAATGTTTCGGTTAATATAAATGTAAATGATTTGGTAAATGTAAATATAAATGTTCCGGTAAAAGGTCCGGTATGTGTAGATACAAGTGGTCTAATAAGTGTAGATGCAAATGGTCCGGTAACAGAGAGATTCAAGTGCATCCAACACCAAGATCCAAGAAATAAATGGAAAAATATTACCGAGAGGTAGCAATAGGAGAAGGAATAGAGTAACATATCGAACAAGTAAATAAAAATCGAGAGGTAGTTCAAGTGTTCCAGTACCAAGAAATCTAAAAGGTACGTGTATAGGGAGGTACTAATCACCTAAAGGTAGTTACCACCAAGGAATCAAAATTAGAAGGGACAGTTTACCCAACATTAAAACTCTACTGAGTAGCTCAATTCCTCATTGAGGAGTCAAATTTTTATTAAGTACAAAACATTCTAATAATTGAGGACTTAAAATTGAGAACCGGGAGTTTAAGGAAATTCATGTATAGCTCAAATGACTAAATCTACAATTAAATTTAAATTAGTTAATTTTCCTAAAATTTACGAAGTACAGAAATCTCAAATGGTCTCTTATAGTTAACACCACCACCGGACTTTTTTGGTGTTACACTCGGGGAAATCTCACTCTACAAGGAAACAAATTTTCATATACACTCTCGACATGGTAGGGAATCTACGCAGCAACTTAAGTTTTCCATAATTAGCAGGATCCTAAATCCTTGAGAAATCTTTGACTACAGTTCCCATAATCTCGGGAGATTCAATAACATTTCTATAAGGAAACTAGTGTTTTTACATCTCTAAACACATATGGGACTTGCTATGCATACATGCTATATATTCAACACAAACAACTGGCTAGATATGTTCATTAACTTTACATTTATCACATAGAGATAACATAGGTTCATTTTATGAGCCTTCTTAGTCCGTTTCTCATTCTTTCACAACTGTTCTTTCTGACCTGAGTATCGGAGTCTCCCCTATCGGAACACTCTCCAGCGGAATTTACGGGTCCCATTATTCACGAAGGCCTAGAAGACTTCTCAACACCGCTTCCTCACTCGGGTCAATGGAGTAGTTATCTGCAGAGTAAAATCCACCTTCATCAGGGTGCATAAGTTTGACTAGACATTTTGTAATGGGGTATGAAGAGAGATGGACATGGCCAAATGTATTGAAGCTACCATTCACAAAAAATTTCCCCTTCTTGCTATTGCAGCTTCATGCTCTTGAAAATGCCAATGGATATTTGAGAGTACTCGTCAAAAATACATTCCTTCCCATTTTTTGTGTAACACCGAAAATCCGAAATTAGAAATTTTGTTAATGTCTATAATATAATGGGAAATTTTAAATTTTGTTGATTTTTGATTTTGGGGTTTTGAATTAGAATTTTTGGAATAATTAAAACACCGGTGTTTCAAATTCAAAGTGTATTCTATTGTTGATAAATTTAGAGAAGGGTATAAATATATATTTATTTATATTTATTTATTAAAAAAAAACAGAGAGAGGAGACACAACATTTTGGGGCAAAATGCTGCGTCCCCATGTTTTAATTAGGGCTTGATAGCCCTAATCTTCCTCCCATCTCTCTGTCTCGAACTCTCTCTCCCTTTCGCTCGTCACTCCCTCTATCTGTTTCTCACTCTCCGCCTCCGTCCGCCACGTCTCCCTCTCTCACTCACCAGCGAATGCTGTCGACCACCACCCTCAAACCCTAACCGAGCCTTCTTTCTCTCTCTCTCTCTCTCTCTCCCTCTCTCTTGCGTGCGACAGAACAGAGCTCTCTCACTCTGTCCCTCGCCTGTTTGCGCACGTTATTGCTCTCTCTGCCAAGGGTTTTTCTGCAATCTTCGTTGAAGCTCTGAACCAACATTCATCTTAGACCTTCCAAAAAACCTAGGCCGAGACTGCGATTCCTTCCTTGCACAGGTAAGGATTGACTTCAGATTTTTGTTCTAGGGTTTTGATTTCCATAGTGAATAGGTTTAATTACTGAACTTTACTTCAAATTGGAAGCATTGTAGGTCCCGGAATGAGTTAAATGACGCACGGACGCTAGAGCTGTAAATTGTGAAACCCTAGGTGAGAAAAATTCTAGTCCATTCGTTAATTGAATGAGTTTAAGCTGAATTTAGTGTGAGAGCTTTGTATATATTCTGAAAATGTGTGGAATTTGAAGAGAATGCATTTTCCTGAAATTTGATATGTGATTTCTAGGGTTACGCCTAAATTTTACATGAATTTAGACTGATTAATATGAAAGAAACGTGTTAGATGAAATTTGAAACTTGTTGAGTGGTGTAGAATAGTTTTCCTTAGAGTTTGAATTGAAATGTGCATAAAAAATGTTAGGATAATGTAAATTAGGAAAAAATTAGGGAAAATTGAGGAATTTTGAGAATTTAAGATCATTAGTGATGCAAATGAACTTGAAATGATGAAATGAGAATCTTGGTTCATGAAATTGAAGAATTAGATATGTGCTAAATATAGGAAAGTTCATAAAACCTAGAAGTTGGGACGAACTAATAATGAAATTGTGATTATTGGTATAGAGTAACCCATTTGAAGGTTGAGAAGGGTTTCCTTGGATTAAATTTGAGAAATTGTGAGTGGATACTCTCTCAAGAGGTAAGTGGATGGTTCATTGTATCCTTAAATGAGTAACTTATTTTAAAATTATTTTATAAATGATTTTGTAAGATTTTTACATGTTTTATATAAATTGTTTTGTGATTATGAGATGTCTGAATTGAATTGTAAAGTATGAATGCATCCACTGTATTTATGAATGCATGTGTGCCATATGTTATTTGATGTTGCTTTATGAATTGTTATAGCATGAAATTTATGATTATTTGTTAGAAATTATGACACATGATTTGTGAAATGAATTGTTTGAGAAAAGAAGGGTGCTGATAGTTAATGTGTATAGTCATTCCCTCCACGGAGCGACTCGACGGGGTGACGTGGTTGGGGTTATGAGCGGGGAAGTTAGACATAGCTCCCTCTACGGACGTAGGACTATCCGGATTGCATCCCGGTGAGGTATGAGCCAACGCCACGGAAGGAGGTATGTTTTGAAACATTGGATTGAAAAGTTCTTGGCGGGCTTTCGTCTGGGTTCAACCAAACCTAAGACAAAAGTGTTTTCGATGGGACCCCATGATTTTCTGTAAGAATAATAAATGTGGATGCATGTTTTGCGAATTATCTGTTTTATTGAAAATATTTTGACATATATAAAGTATTGTTTATAAGATATGTTTTTACTGTTCCACATTCGCCCCTCATTTATGAACACAATCACACTATTGCACACCACTCACTGAGTATTCCTAATATTCACCCATCTTTCCACATTTTTCAGAGAATACTTAGTTTGGAGACTAGACGTTGGAGATTGCGAAGGATATTTTGTTGATTTGTATAGGTATATAGAAATATAGGATTTTTGGGAATTGTAATTTGTAGAATCGTGGAAGGGAAGTTCTGTATATCTCATACCGTGCGGATTTTACTGATACTAATTGAGTTTTTCGGCAAGTATTGGTAAAATTCGACGATTATGATTTGAGACTTCATTATTTTGATTTAACTATTTTTGGACAATGTTTTATTCTATATTGGGACATTTGGATTGTAATGTTGAATTTCGATATTTATTTTCAGTGTTATGAAGTTCTGTATATCTCATATTGTTTGGAATTTACTGATACTGGCTTATTTTCTTTAGGCAAGTATTAGTAAAATCCTGCGATTATTATTTGGAACTTCTTTTATTTTGAATGCTTTATTTGTACTGAGAATTTTGGATTGGCCGGGATGGCCATACTGCATGCATGCGTGTATAGGAACCCCCTTCCCAAATGTATGCTAACACATGCTTGCGTGTACAGGGATGGAGCAGATGGGTCCTTTGCATGTGTTTTTTTTTTTTTCATGATTTTCTTATCTTGATGGATTTATGTACTAGAAGATTTATTGTTTAGTAATATAGCCTTACGGAGTCCCAGTATATGGAGAGATTCTGCCTGTATACCGAGATAACAAGGCGTGTTATTGCTCGATCTGAAAATATACCCAGTATATCACGGACGCAACATTTTAAAATATACCAAAAATTCAAATTACATACCTCAAAATCGAAAATTAATATAATTAAAAATTTCTCTCTTTATATATAAACTGAGAAATATTTTATTTAATCTCATGAACAGGAATACTAGTACGGACACCGCAGTGTCGGTGTTACACCGGAAGTAATACTATAGCTGCCCCCACACAACGCTCTCAACTTAGAACTCAAACCCGAATTTATGCCATGACTAATGAAGATGCCCAAGTCAATCTCGACGTATTCATAGGTAATCTCTATTAATTTTTAAGATTCTGAATTTGAAATGTAACATAAATAGTTTATGATTATGATTTGATGGTTTGAGATTATGAGTTAAAGGAATGTGGATGATATAATTTTGTTTATGATTTATATTTATAGGTACGATGAAAATTTTTGATGTTGATGCACATGTGCTCATAGTTACTGGGTCTAATAATTCCTTTATGAGTATGAGGTCTACCAGGCATTCTGATAGACCTTTAGTTTAACTTGCTGAAGAATTATTGGTTATTACACTATTAGGAGAACACTTGATTAGGGATACAATGTAGTGATGTAAAAATCGGTGAGGTAACTCTCGAGGCGGATTTGATTCCATTGGAAATGAAAGATTTTGACACCATTTTAGGGATGGATTGGTTATATCTTCATCGAGGTTTCGTGAACTACTTTACTAAGGAAGTGGAATTCCGAAAGCCAAGATATCCCTTGCTTATATTTACCGGTGAACGGCGAGTATTGCCGAGTTGTGTAATTTCAGCTCTTGAAGCATGGAGATTAGTGCATAAAGGATGTGAAACTTATTTGATTCACATTGTTGATACCACGGTGTGAAACCCTAGTTTGGACGATGTTCCTGTGGTGAATGAGTTTCCAGACATTTTTCCGGAAGAGTTGCCTAGGTTGCCACCGGTTCGGGAATTTGATTTCACCATAGATCTAATTCCTAGCACCGCACCAATTTCTATTCCTCCGTATCGAATAGCACTCGTAGAGTTGAAAGAATAGAAGATTCAGCTCCAACAGTTGTTGGAGAAAGGGTTTATCAGGCCAAGTACTTCGCCTTGGGGTGCTCCGGTTCTGTTTGTGAAGAAGAAGAACAAAACCCTTCGGTTATGCATTGACTATCGACAGCTCAATAAGGCAACGATCAAGAACAAGTATTCTCTTCTGAGAATTGATGATCTTTTCGATCAACTTCAAGGAGCTAGAGTGTTTTCAAAGATAGATTTGCGGTCAGGTTACCACCAGCTGAGAATCAAGGGTGATGATGTTCACAAAACCGCATTTAGGACACGGTATGGGTACTATGAATTTCTGGTAATGCCCATTGACAAATACTTCTGCGGCCTTCATGGATCTCATGAATCGAGTGTTCCATCCCTATCTTGATAGATTTGTCATAATCTTCATCGACGATATTTGGTGTATTCCAAGAGTAATAAAAAACATTCTGAACATCTCCGAATCATTTTGCAAACTCTTAGGGAGAAGGAGTTGTATGCTAGGGAGGAGTTGTATGCTAAGTTCTCCAAATGCGAGTTTTGGTTAAGAGAGATTGGGTTTTTGGGACATGTGGTTTCTAAAGATGGGATTTTTGTGGATCCAAAGAAGGTAGAGGTCATTCTGAAGTGGGAGTAGCCAAAAAATGTCACCGAGGTGAGAAGTTTTCTAGGATTAGTAGGGTATTATCGGAGATTCGTAGAAGGATTCTCGAAAATAGCAGCTCTAATGACAAATTTGACTCAGAAGGAAGTCAAGTTCAAATGGGATGAAAAGTGTGATGGTAGTTTTTAAGAGTTTAAACGAAGGTTGACCTCCGCTCCTATCCTTGCTCTCCTTACTAATGGTGGTGGTGATTATATGGTATATAGTGATGCCAACAAGGAAGGATTAGGGTGCGTGTTGATGCAAGGTGACATGGTGATTATTTATGCTTCTTGCCAATTAAAGAAGCATGAAGTGAACTATCCTATTCATGATTTGAAGTTAGCTGCCATTGTGTTTGCCTTAAAAATTTGACGGCATTATTTGTATGGGGTTACTTACAAGATCTTTACTGACCATAAGAGTTTCAAATACTTGCTTACTCAGAAAGAGCTCAATTTGAGATAAAGAAGGTGGTTAGAGCTGATAAAAAACTATGACTTCGTGATTGATTATCACTTTGGGAAGGCGAATGCTATGGCTGATGCTTTAAGTCGCAAATCCTCATCTACGACATTCCAAGAGAGTTCTTACCTCTTTTGCTTAGTTGGACTCTGAACACTTGGAGTCGAGTTGGCTAAGGATAATCAATGTGTTTTATTAGTCAAGTTTGTGGTGAGACCCACGTTGGTGGATCGCATTTGGGAGTTTCAGGCTACGTATGATGGATTGAAGGGTATTGTTGAGAAAATCCAAAAATGGGAAGGTGGTGAATTCCGGATTCGGGATGATGGAATTATAGTGTATGAGAAATGAATATATATTCCGAAAAATGAAGATCTCCGGAATGTTATACTTGAAGAGGCGCATTCCTCGGCCTATGCTATGCATCCGGGAAATACCAAAATGTACCGAACCATCAAAGAATCATATTGGTGGTCTGGGATGAAGAGAGAGATAGCCGAATTTGTGGCGAAATATCTTGTATGCCAACAGATCAAGGCCAAACATCAAAAACTGACAGGAACACTTCAATCGCTACCAATTCCCAAATGGAAATGGGAACATATCACCATAGATTTCGTAGTGGGATTGCCACGTACTCCAAGCCGTCACGATATCATTTGGGTGATTGTAGACCGTCTCACCAAGTCGGCTCACTTCTTGCCGATTCAGAACACTTATTCCTTGGAAAGATCGGCAAAGTTGTACATTGATGAGATTATAAGGCTTCACAGAGTACCAGTGTCCATTGTATCAGATCATGATCCTCGGTTCACTTTTAGATTCTGGCCAAAGCTGTAAGAGTTCTTATGGACTAAGTTAAAATTCAGCACTGCTTTTTATCATCAAATCGATAGGCAATCCGAGCGTACAATTCAAATATTGGAAGACATACTTAGGGCATGTGTCATAGACTTTTAAAGGAGTTGGGATAAACACCTTTCGTTGGTTGAATTTGCCTACAACAACAGTTATTAAGTTAGCATATGGATGCCTCCCTATGAAACCCTTTACGGAAGGAAGTGTCGTACTCCATTGTGTTGGGACGAGGTAGGAGAGAGAAAGATTGAAAATGTAGAAATGACCGAGACTACTAAAGAAAAAGTACAGTTGATTTGGGAAAGAATGAAGACAGCTCAAGATAGACAAAAGAGCTATGCCGATAAGAGAAGAAGACTTTTGGATTTTGAAGAATGAGATATGATGTTTTTGAAGATATTTTCTTGGAAGGGCGTAATCTGTTTTCAGAAACGAGGAAAGCTAAACTCTCATTATATCGGTCCCTTCAAAATTCTTGAAAGGATTGGACAAGTGGCATACCGGCTAGAATTACTGCCGGAGTTGTAGAGGATCCATGATATTTTTCACGTTTCCATGTTGAAGAAGTATTTACCGGATCTCTCACACATATTGGAAGCACTTCCAGTAGAATTGAATAATAATTTGAGTTTTAAGGTACAACCGGTGAAGATCATTGATAGACAGCTCAAACAGTTGAGGAACAAGCAGATTCCTATAATTAAAGTGCTGTGGAGAAACAATTAAGTTGAAGAACAGACTTGGGAGATTGAAGAATTAATGTGGAAGCAACATCCGCAACTCTTTGATGTATAAATCGTATTTTGAAATTTTGAGGATGAAATTTGTTTTTAGGGGGTTAAGTATTATAACACCGAAAATCTGATATTAAAATTTTTGTTAATGTCTCTATAATATAATGAGAAATTTTAAATTTTATTGAATTTTGATTTTGGGATTTTGAATTGGAATTTTTAGTATAATTAAAACGCCCGTGTTGTAAATTTATAGTGTATTCTATTGTTGGTAAATTTAAAACTTTAATATGATGAGAGTATAAATATATATATATATTTATATTTATTTATTAAAAAAAATAGAGAGAGGAGACGCATCGTTTTGGGGCAAAACGCTGCGTCCCCATGTTTTAATTAGGGCTTGAAAGCCCTAATCTTCCTCTTGTTTCTCTCTCTCTCTCGCTCTCTCTTGAACTCTCTGTCCCTCTCGCTCATCGCTCCCTCTCTCTGTTTCTCACTCTCTGCCTCCTTCCGCCACTCATTCACCGACAAATGCTGTAGACCTCCGGCCTCAAACCCTAGCCGACCTTTCTCCCTCTCTCTTTCTTTCGTGTGTGACAGAATAGAGCTCTCTCACTCTGTCCCTCGCCTGTTTGCGCACGCCATTGCTTTCTCTGCCAAGGGTTTTTCTGCAATCTTCGTTGAAGCTCTGAACCAACATTCATCTTAGACCTTCCAAAAAACCTAGGCCGAGACTGCGATTCCTTCCTTGCACAGGTAAGGACTGACTTCAGATTTTTGTTCTAGGGTTTTGATTTCCATAGTGAATAGGTTTAATTACTGAACTTTGCTTCAAATTGGAAGCATTGTAGGTCCCGGAATGAGTTAAATGACGCACGGACGCTAGAGCTGTAAATTGTGAAACCCTAAGTGAGAGAATTTCTAGTCCATTCGTTAATTGAATGAGTTTAAGCTGAATTTAGTGTGAGAGCTTTGTATATATTCTGAAAATGTGTGGAATTTGAAGAGAATGCATTTTCCTGAAATTTGATATGTGATTTCTAGGGTTACGCCTAAATTTTACATGAATTTAGACTGATTAATATGAAAGAAACGTGTTAGATGAAATTTGAAACTTGTTGAGTGGTGTAGAATAGTTTTCCTTAGAGTTTGAATTGAAATGTGCATAAAAAATGTTAGGATAATGTAAATTAGGAAAAAATTAGGGAAAATTGAGGAATTTTGAGAATTTAAGATCATTAGTGATGCAAATGAACTTGAAATGATGAAATGAGAATCTTGGTTCATGAAATTGAAGAATTAGATATGTGCTAAATATAGGAAAGTTCATAAAACCTAGAAGTTGGGACGAACTAATAATGAAATTGTGATTATTGGTATAGAGTAACCCATTTGAAGGTTGAGAAGGGTTTCCTTGGATTAAATTTGAGAAATTGTGAGTGGATACTCTCTCAAGAGGTAAGTGGATGGTTCATTGTATCCTTAAATGAGTAACTTATTTTAAAATTATTTTATAAATGATTTTGTAAGATTTTTACATGTTTTATATAAATTGTTTTGTGATTATGAGATGTCCGAATTGAATTGTAAAGTATGAATGCATCCACTGTATTTATGAATGCATGTGTGCCATATGTTATTTGATGTTGCTTTATGAATTGTTATAGCATGAAATTTATGATTATTTGTTAGAAATTATGACACATGATTTGTGAAATGAATTGTTTGAGAAAAGAAGGGTGCTGATAGTTAATGTGTATAGTCATTCCCTCCACGGAGCGACTCGACGGGGTGACGTGGTTGGGGTTATGAGCGGGGAAGTTAGACATAGCTCCCTCTACGGACGTAGGACTATCCGGATTGCATCCCGGTGAGGTATGAGCCAACGCCACGGAAGGAGGTATGTTTTGAAACATTGGATTGAAAAGTTCTTGGCGGGCTTTCGTCTGGGTTCAACCAAACCTAAGACAAAAGTGTTTTCGATGGGACCCCATGATTTTCTGTAAGAATAATAAATGTGGATGCATGTTTTGCGAATTATCTGTTTTATTGAAAATATTTTGACATATATAAAGTATTGTTTATAAGATATGTTTTTACTGTTCCACATTCGCCCCTCATTTATGAACACAATCACACTATTGCACACCACTCACTGAGTATTCCTAATATTCACCCATCTTTCCACATTTTTCAGAGAATACTTAGTTTGGAGACTAGACGTTGGAGATTGCGAAGGATATTTTGTTGATTTGTATAGGTATATAGAAATATAGGATTTTTGGGAATTGTAATTTGTAGAATCGTGGAAGGGAAGTTCTGTATATCTCATACCGTGCGGATTTTACTGATACTAATTGAGTTTTTCGGCAAGTATTGGTAAAATTCGACGATTATGATTTGAGACTTCATTATTTTGATTTAACTATTTTTGGACAATGTTTTATTCTATATTGGGACATTTGGATTGTAATGTTGAATTTCGATATTTATTTTCAGTGTTATGAAGTTCTGTATATCTCATATTGTTTGGAATTTACTGATACTGGCTTATTTTCTTTAGGCAAGTATTAGTAAAATCCTGCGATTATTATTTGGAACTTCTTTTATTTTGAATGCTTTATTTGTACTGAGAATTTTGGATTGGCCGGGATGGCCATACTGCATGCATGCGTGTATAGGAACCCCCTTCCCAAATGTATGCTAACACATGCTTGCGTGTACAGGGATGGAGCAGATGGGTCCTTTGCATGTGTTTTTTTTTTTTTCATGATTTTCTTATCTTGATGGATTTATGTACTAGAAGATTTATTGTTTAGTAATATAGCCTTACGGAGTCCCAGTATATGGAGAGATTCTGCCTGTATACCGAGATAACAAGGCAGTTGTTACGTGCTCGATCTGAAAATATACCCAGTATATCACGGACGCAACATTTTAAAATATACCAAAAATTCAAATTACATACCTCAAAATCGAAAATTAATATAATTAAAAATTTCTCTCTTTATATATAAACTGAGAAATATTTTATTTAATCTCATGAACAGGAATACTAGTACGGACACCGCAGTGTCGGTGTTACACCGGAAGTAATACTATAGCTGCCCCCACACAACGCTCTCAACTTAGAACTCAAACCCGAATTTATGCCATGACTAATGAAGATGCCCAAGTCAATCTCGACGTATTCATAGGTAATCTCTATTAATTTTTAAGATTCTGAATTTGAAATGTAACATAAATAGTTTATGATTATGATTTGATGGTTTGAGATTATGAGTTAAAGGAATGTGGATGATATAATTTTGTTTATGATTTATATTTATAGGTACGATGAAAATTTTTGATGTTGATGCACATGTGCTCATAGTTACTGGGTCTAATAATTCCTTTGTGAGTGTGACGTCTGTTAGGCATTCTGATAGACCTTTAGTTCCACTTGCTGAAAAATTATTGGTTATTACACTGTTAGGAGAACACTTGATTAGGGATACAATGTAGTGATGTGAAAATCGGTGAGGTAATTCTCGAGACGGAATTGATTCCGTTGGAAATGAAAGATTTTGACGCAATTTTAGAGATGGATTGGTTATATCTTCATCGAGATTCCGTGAACTACTTCACTAAAGAAGTGGAATTCTGAAAGCCAGGATATTCCTTGCTTATATTCACCGGTGAACGGCGAGTGTTGCCGAATTGTATAATTTCAGCTCTTGAAGCATGGAGATTAGTGCATAAAGGATGTGAAGCTTATTTGGTTCATATTGTTGATACCACGGGGGGAAACCCTAGTCTGAACGATGTTCCTGTGGTAAATGAGTTTCCGGACGTTTTTCCAGAAAAGTTGCCTGGGTTGCCACTGGTTCGGGAATTTGATTTCACCATAGATCTAATTCCTGGCACCGCACCAATTTCTATACCTCCGTATCGAATAACACCCATAGAGTTGAAAGAACTGAAGATTCAGCTCCAAGAGTTGTTGGAGAAAGGGTTTATCAGACCAAGTGCTTCGCCTTGGGGTGCTCTGGTTCTGTTTGTGAAGAAGAAGGACAGAACCCTCCGGCTATGCATTATCTACCGATAGCTCAATAAGGCAATGATCAAGAACAAGTATCCTCTTCCGAGAATTGATGATCTTTTCGATCAACTTCAAGGAGTTAGAGTGTTCTCAAAGATAGATTTGCGGTCAGGTTACCACCAGCTGAGAATCAAGGGTAATGATGTTCACAAAACCGCATTTAGGACACGGTATGGGTAATATGAATTTCTGGTAATACCCATTGACGAGTACTTTTGCGGCCTTCATGGATCTCATGAATCGAGTGTTCCATCCCTATCTTGATAGATTTGTCATAATCTTTATCGATGATATTTTGGTGTATTCCTAGAGTAATAAAAAACATTCTGAACATCTCCGAATCATTTTGCAAACTCTTAGGGAGAAGGAGTTGTATGCTAGGGAGGAGTTGTATGCTAAGTTCTCCAAATGCGAGTTTTGGTTAAGAGAGATTGGGTTTTTGGGACATGTGGTTTCTAAAGATGGGATTTTTGTGGATCCAAAGAAGGTAGAGGTCATTCTGAAGTGGGAGTAGCCAAAAAATGTCACCGAGGTGAGAAGTTTTCTAGGATTAGTAGGGTATTATCAGAGATTCGTAGAAAGATTCTCGAAGATAGCAGCTCCAATGACAAATTTGACTCGGAAGGAAGTCAAATTCAAATGTGATGTAAAGTGTGAGGGTAGTTTTCAAGAGTTTAAGCGAATGTTGACCTTCGCTCCTATCCTTGCTCTCCATACTAATGGTGGTGGTGATTATGTGGTATATAGTGATGCCAACAAGTAAGGATTAGGGTGCATGTTGATGCAAGGTGACAGGATGATTACTTACGCTTCTTACCAATTAAAGAAGCATGAAGTGAACTATCCTATTCATGATTTGGAGTTAGCTGCCATTGTGTTTGTCTTAAACATTTGACGGCATTATTTGTATGGGGTTACTTGCAAGATCTTTACTGACCATAAGAGTCTCAAATACTTGCTTACTCAGAAAGAGCTCAATTTGAGAAAAAGAAGGTGGTTAGAGCTGATAAAAAACTATGACTTAGTGATTGATTATCACTTTGGGAAGGCGAATGTTATGGCTGATGCTTTAAGTCGCAAATCCTCATCTACGACATTCCAAGGGAGTTCTTACCTCTCTTGCTTAGTTGGACTCTGAGCACATGGAGTCGAGTTGGCTAAGGATAATCAAGGTATTTTATTAGTCAAGTTTGTGGTGAGACCCACGTTGGTGGATCGCATTTGGGAGTTTCAGGCTACGTATGATGGATTGAAGGGTATTGTTGAGAAAATCCAAAAATGGGAAGGTGGTGAATTCCGGATTCGGGATGATGGAATTATAGTGTATGAGAAATGAATATATATTCCGAAAAATGAAGATCTCCGGAATGTTATACTTGAAGAGGCGCATTCCTTGGCCTATGCTATGCATCCGGGAAGTACCAAAATGTACCGAAACATCAAAGAATCATATTGGTGGTCTGGGATGAAGAGAGAGATAGCTAAATTTGTGGCGAAATATCTTGTATGCTAACAGATGAAGGCTAAACATCAGAAACTGGCAGGAACACTTCAATCACTACCAATTCCCAAATGTAAATGGGAACATATCACCATGGATTTCGTTGTGGGATTGCCACGTACTCCAAGCCGTCACGATATCATTTGGGTGATTGTAGACCGTCTCACCAAGTCGGCTCACTTCTTGCCGATTCAGAACACTTATTCCTTGGAAAGATCGGCAAAGTTGTACATTGATGAGATTATAAGGCTTCACAGAGTACCAGTGTCCATTGTATCAGATCATGATCCTCGGTTCACTTTTAGATTCTGGCCAAAGCTGTAAGAGTTCTTATGGACTAAGTTGAAATTTAGTACTGCTTTTTATCCTCAAATCGATAGGCAATCCGAGCATACAATTTAAATATTGGAAGACATACTTAGGGCATGTGCCATGGGCTTTTAAAGGAGTTGGGATAAACACCTTCAGTTGGTTGAATTTGCCTACAACAACAGTTATCAAGTTAACATATGGATGCCTCCCTATGAAACCCTTTACGGAAGGAAGTGTCGTACTCCATTGTGTTTGGACGAGGTAGGAGAGAGAAAGATTGAAAATGTAGAAATGACCGAGACTACTAAAGAAAAAGTACAGTTGATTTGGGAAAGAATGAAGACAGCTCAAGATAGACAAAAGAGCTATGCCGATAAGAGAAGAAGACTTTTGGATTTTGAAGAATGAGATATGATGTTTTTGAAGATATTTTCTTGGAAGGGCGTAATCTGTTTTCAGAAACGAGGAAAGCTAAACCCTCGTTATATCGGTCCCTTCAAAATTCTTGAAAGGATTGGACAAGTGGCATACCGGCTAGAATTACTGCCGGAGTTGTAGAGGATCCATGACATTTTTCACGTTTTCATGTTGAAGAAGTATTTACCGGATCTCTCACACATATTGGAAGCACCTCCAGTAGAATTGAATGATAATTTGAGTTTTAAGGTACAACCGGTGAAGATCATTGATAGACAGCTCAAACAGTTGAGGAACAAGCAGATTCCTATGATTAAAGTGATGTGGAGAAACAATTAAGTTGAAGAACAGACTTGGGAGACTGAAGAATTAATGTGGAAGCAACATCCGCAACTCTTTGATGTATAAATCGTATTTTGAAATTTTGAAGATGAAATTTGTTTTTAGGGGGTTAAATATTGTAACACCGAAAATCCGATATTAAAAATTTTGTTAATGTCTCTATAATATAATGAGAAATTTTAAATTTTATTGAATTTTGATTTTGGAACTTTGAATTGGAATTTTTAGTATAATTAAAACGCCCGTGTTGCAAATTTATAGTGTATTCTATTGTTGGTAAATTTAAAACTTTAATATGATGAGAGTATAAATATATATATTTATTTATATTTATTTATTAAAAAAATAGAGAGAGGAGACGTAACATTTTGGGGTAAAACGCTGTGTCCCCATGTTTTAATTAGGGCTTGAAAGCCCTAATCTTCATCCCGTCTCTCTCTCTCTCTCTCTCTCTCTCGAACTCTCTGTCCCTCTCGCTCATCGCTCCCCCTCTCTGTTTCTTACTCTCTACCTCCCTCTGGCACTCATTCACCGGCGAATGCTGTCGACCTCCGGCCTCAAACCCTAGCCGACCTTTCTCCCTCTCTCTTTCTTTCGTGTGTGACAGAATAGAGCTCTCTCACTCTGTCCCTCGCCTGTTTGCGCACGCCATTGCTTTCTCTGCCAAGGGTTTTTCTGCAATCTTCGTTGAAGCTCTGAACCAACATTCATCTTAGACCTTCCAAAAAACCTAGGCCGAGACTGCGATTCCTTCCTTGCACAGGTAAGGACTGACTTCAGATTTTTGTTCTAGGGTTTTGATTTCCATAGTGAATAGGTTTAATTACTGAACTTTGCTTCAAATTGGAAGCATTGTAGGTCCCGGAATGAGTTAAATGACGCACGGACGCTAGAGCTGTAAATTGTGAAACCCTAAGTGAGAGAATTTCTAGTCCATTCGTTAATTGAATGAGTTTAAGCTGAATTTAGTGTGAGAGCTTTGTATATATTCTGAAAATGTGTGGAATTTGAAGAGAATGCATTTTCCTGAAATTTGATATGTGATTTCTAGGGTTACGCCTAAATTTTACATGAATTTAGACTGATTAATATGAAAGAAACGTGTTAGATGAAATTTGAAACTTGTTGAGTGGTGTAGAATAGTTTTCCTTAGAGTTTGAATTGAAATGTGCATAAAAAATGTTAGGATAATGTAAATTAGGAAAAAATTAGGGAAAATTGAGGAATTTTGAGAATTTAAGATCATTAGTGATGCAAATGATCTTGAAATGATGAAATGAGAATCTTGGTTTATGAAATTGAAGAATTAGATATGTGCTAAATATAGGAAAGTTCATAAAACCTAGAAGTTGGGACGAACTAATAATGAAATTGTGATTATTGGTATAGAGTAACCCATTTGAAGGTTGAGAAGGGTTTCCTTGGATTAAATTTGCGGAATTGGGAGTGGATACCCTCCCAAGAGGTGAATAGATGGTTCATTGTATTCTTAAATGAGTAACTTATTTTAAAATTATTTTATAAATGATTTTGTAAGATTTTTACATGTTTTATATAAATTATTTTGTGATTGTGGGATGTCTGAATTGAATTGTGAAGTATGAATACATCCACTGTGTTTATGAATGCATGTGTGCCATATGTTATTTGATGTTGCTTTATGAATTGCTATGGCATGAAATTTATGATTATTTGTTGGAAATTATGGCACATGATTTGTGAAATGGATTGTTTGAGAAAAGAAGGGTGCTGGTAGTTAATGGGTATAGTCATTCCCTCTACGGAGCGACTCGACGGGGTGACGTGGTTGGGGTTATGAGCGGGGGAGTTAGACGTAGCTCCCTCTGCGGACGTAGTTCTATCCGGATCGCATCCTGGTGAGGTATGAGCCAACACCATGGAAGGGGGTATGTTTTGAAACATTGGATTGAAAAGTCTTTGGCGGGATTTCGTCTGGGTTCAACCAAACCTAATACGAAAGTGTTTTCGATGAGACCCTATGATTTTCTGTAAGAATAATTGATGTGGATGCATGTTTTGCGAATTGTCTGTTTTATTGAAAATGTTTTGACACATATAAAGTGTTGTTTATAAGATATGTTTTGACTGTTTCATATTCACCCCTCATTTATGAACACAATCACACCATTGCACCCCACTCACTGAGTATTCTTAATACTCACCCATCTTTCCACATCTTTCAGAGAATACTTAGTTTGGAGACTAGGCGTTGGAGATTGCGAAGGATATTTTACTGATTTGTATAGGTATATAGAAATGTAGGATTTTTGGGAATTGTAATTCGTAGAATCATGGAAGGGAAGTTCTGTATATCTCATACCGTGCGGATTTTACTGATACTGATTGAGTTTTTCGGCAAATATTGGTAAAATCCGACGATTATGATTTGAGACTTCATTATTTTGTTTTAACTATTTTTGAAAAATATTTTATTCTATATTGGGACATTTGGATTATAATGTTGAATTTCGATATTTATTTTCAGTATTATGAAATTCCGTACATCTCATATCATTTGGACTTTACTGATGTTGGATTGTTTTCTTTAGGCAAATATTAGTAAAATCCTATGACTATGATTTGGAATTTCTTTTATTTTGAATGCTTTATTTGTATTGAGAATTCTGGATTGGCCGGGATGGCCACACTGCATGCATGCGTGTACAAGAACCCCCTTCCCAAATGTGTGCTGCCGCATGCTTTTGTGTACAGGGATGGACCAGATGGGTCCTTTGCATGTGTATTGTTTCATGATTTTCTTGTCTTGATGGATTTGTGTATCGGAAGATTTATTATTCAGTAATATAGCCTTGTGGAAACCCAGTATATGATGAGATTCTGCCCGTGTACTGAAATAACACGACGGTTGTTGCGTGCTCGATCTGAGAATCGGGGCGTTACATTTTGCGTCGTAATTGTGATATCTCCTTGCTCTTTAGGTACCTCCATAAACGTTCATCAATCATAATTGAACAAATTGATGCTTTGATTAACAAAGATATAAGGGCACCACCCCACTGGTTAGAGTGCTCTATTACAATAGAAGTAACTTTTTTTTTTGATATATCGGGAAGTTTCGAACTCGAGACCTCAAGGAAAAAAAAGAGAAAAAGATATGGTATCAATTGAGTTAAAACTCGTTGGCATTACAAAAGAATTGTTGGACAACCCAAGAAGCCAAAAAATACATTAAAAGGCCATTTAACAAATGTTTGAACAATTTAAAGAGAGGATTATTGTTAGGATCGGAAAAACAATAAGCAATCAATAAGATCAATACAATATCACATCAAATAAAGCATAGATAAAATTTATATGATTTGGCTGACATGTCTACATCCATTGAAAGAAAATATAATTTCACTATATCAAATAATAGATACAAAACGTGGAGATAACAGCACCCGACTCCTGATGGAAATCTCTCGAAAAGGAGAACTAACTAAATCCTAGATAGTTACCCTGCGCGTGTGCGTACACACACACACACACATATATATATGGAGTACAATGGGAGCCGATTCTTCACACCAAAACCCTAATATCCAATATATATTGTCACGCCCCGATTCTCGGATCGACCACGCGACAGCCGCCGCGTTGTCTCGGTACACGGGCAGAACCTCCCCATATAGCGGGACTCCGCAAGACTACAAAAACAACACAACAAGTCTTTTTACACAAATCATCAAAAACAGAAAACATCACATAATAATACACATGCAAGAACCCATCCGGTCCATCCCTGTACACACGAGCACACATCGGGGAGAGGGGACCTGTATATGCACGAGCACACAATATGGCCATTCTAGCCATTTCCAAGTTCACAGTATCAGAAAAGCACTTAATAAACAGGAAGTCCCAAAACATAGTCATAAGATCTTACTAACACTTGCCTGAAGAAATCAAGCAAACGTCCGTAAGATTCAAACGATATGAGATGTACAAAATTTAGTGAAATCGAAAGTAAATAACCATTCTCAATATTACAGACCAAATGTTCTACTCAAAAATGAGTTTTTACCAAACTATGAGAGAAAGAAAGTAAACAACAAACCACGTAAGGATTCCATCAATACTTGTTCGTATATATGAAACAAGTATCGATTAAATCCGTACCAAAAGAATTGTACAAGTCTTTTTTTCTTCGGATTTCAATTCAGACCAAAATGACTATACATCACGATGTATACCTACAAATGCCAGCTGATAGGCCCTCCCCAAGCTCCAATCCCTGTCACAAGTCTAATCTTCCTTTGAAAAATGTTAAAGAGGGGGGGTGAGTATTATAAATACTCAGTGAGTAGAGTGCAATGACATGATTGTGTAATAAATAAGAGGTGAAAGTGGGGAATGTCAAAGCAAACTTCAAATATCATTTTTCATATCCAAACATTTTCAGTAATTCAACATCATTTACAAAATATGCATCCATATTAAACATTTTCTCAGAAAATCACAAGGGTCCCATCGAAAACATTTCTACCTTGCGTTTGGCCGAACCAAGACGGAAGCCCGTCAAGGGGTTTTCCATTTCAGTTTTTCAAAACTACCATCATCCTTGGCGTTGGCTCGAACCTCACCGGGGTGCAATCCGGATAGTCCGACGTGGCAGAGCAGAGGCCGCATACCTCTTTCGCATATAAAACCCCAATCTACGTCACCCCGTCGGGTCGCTCCGTGAGGGGAATGACTATAGCCATTTCTCTCGTGCACCATCATTTCACAATCATTCCATTTCAAACAATGTGCCATATTTTATCAATTCAATCCGAAAATCATGCTACGAGCATTTACCAATCAAGTAATCAAGACAAATGGCACAAATTCATGTAAAATCACATATGATGCATTCATAATTCCAATTCTCATTTTAGACATCCCACAATTACAAATCATTTCATATAAATCATGTGAAAATCATTTAAAATCATTTATCAAAGAATTTAAAGACATTTTGTTTATTTACTACACAACGATCCGTCCACTCACCTCTAGGGAGGGTATCCACTTCCTATTTTCGAAATCAATTCAAAAAGACTCCCATCGAGTCTCCAAATGTCAACCTAGACCAATCAACACGAATAATCAACAATTAAAGCTCTATTAAAGGGTTTTCAAATTTTCCTTTATTTACAATAGCCTTAACTGCACAATTATATTCCTAAACTTTCGTTTTATCAATCTAGAATCATTTCAAATCACCAACGACTTTAAATTTACAATATTCCTCAATTTACCGATTTTCTCCCGAATTACATAATCTTAATTTATTTCATGCCAATTTCAATTCAAATCCCAAGGAAAACTGTGTAATTCAATCAAACAAAACTCTATTATTATCTAAGACATCCTATCACAACCCAATTTATATCGAATTCTAGATTTAACCTAAATAATCACATGTAAAATCTCAGAAAACGCATTCTATTCAGATTTAGCATACTTTCAACACATATACAGGTTTTCTCACCCTAAATTAACCCTAAATTTATTCACTTGTCAAAGGGTTTGGAAATTCCCTCACCTAGGGTTTTCGCAGTTCACAACCCTAACTTCAGTGTATGCTCTGCTCAGTCCAAGACCTGTTCCAAATTCGAAGTACAGTTCAGTAATTAAGCTCAATTACTATGAACAATCGAAACCCTAGAATTACAATTAGGAGTCAGCCTTTACCTGAGAGAGGAAGGAATCGTAGTCTAACTAGGGTTCTTGAAAGTCCCACTTACTGCTGGTCTAGGGGAGGTGCTCACAGCATGCACCGTGCGAGCAAGCAGAGGAGAGGGAGAGCAAGAGCCTTGCTGTCGCGCGCACGGGAAGGAGAGAGGAAGAATCGCCCGCTCGTGCGTGGAAGAGAGCGACTGAGAGATGGTGTGAGAGAGCGAGAAATGGTGATCGTGATAGAGAGAGAGACCGAGAGCGACTGTGATAGAGAGAGACCGAGAGAGAAGATGTGAGAGTGAGTGTTCGACAGAGGTAGAGAGAGATGGTGCGAAACTGAGAAAGAGAGATACGTTCGAAGAGAGAGAGGGACTGGAAGAGAGACTGAGATAGGGTGAAACAGGGGCTCGCGGTGGTCGAAGTTGGGTTGCGCTGTGGAGGAGCGATCGATCATGGAAAGGGAGTCGTGGGAGAGAGCGAAGACTCTGTTTGAAGGAGGACGGAGAAGAAAGATTAGGGCTTTTAGCCCTAATCTTCAATTGGGGGAAAACGCAGGGTTTTGTCCCACTTTTTTTTTTTTTATAAATACAAATATATATATATAAGTTCTAAATTTACCAAAAATAGAATGCACTACGAATTTGCAATTCGACAATTTTAATTATACCAAAAATTAAAAATTAAGACCCAAAAATAAAAAATCAAAACTTTTAAGATTTTCTTTTATAATTACTGAGATATTTTACAGAACATTTCAAATACCGAATCTTCGGTATTACATATATATATATATATATGTATGTTTGTATGTATGTATGCATGTGTTATCATAATATAACAATTATGAATCTTATCTATGAAGAACAATGAGTCAATATGATTAAGAGTAATATTTTTTCGATAAGGGGTAAACCTACTTGACCAACTAAGATAATCTAATAAGAAAGATCTGCATGCATGTCATAAAACTATTCATCAATCTCCCTTGCCACTTCGACTCGGCTGATTAAGCTAACCCCATTTAGCATTTTTTTGAAAAGCATTTTTCAGACTAAAATAGTGTCAAATAGGAAGTGAAACATGAAAGTCAAATACCTAAATGAGAAAGCACACCTTGTCATTTCAATTACTGCACTCACAATGCATTGTCTTAATCATTTTGTGGTCACTATGCCATATGGTCCTAACTGTCAAAACCCCACTTCAATGGTTGCATCTTATCCTCTTAGCTATTTTGATCAAACACGACATCTCAAAGCAACTCTGGGAAGATTTTTGTAGTGTGGAATGAGGATAGTTTCACAAGCAGACATTGCACGTAGACAACTTGCACTTTCTAGAGTCACATAAGAAAACTAGGTGAATGGTTACATAAGTAGTTTTGGCTTAAGTGATACTAATTCCGGCATACATTTGACAAGTTTGTTTAGAAAAACTCTCTTTTCACAAGTACCTTTATCTCTAAACTTCACCCAAAAATGGAAAGAAGAAATTCTAGAAAAATCTTAAAATTCAATTGTAATATAGGAAAAGTATTAGACAAGAGTTCAAAAGCATCCATACGAATGTTAAGTTGTAGGTTCAAGGCCCTGGGTCAGTTTTGGGGCCGGGGATAAAAGAGAAATAGCAAGAAAAGATATAATTAGAAATGAATATATTAGAGTAAATTGAAGTGGCACCTATCAAATTGATAACGATAAAGGTGGTCCTAGAATTAGGAGAAAAATCTAACAAAACATTGAAAAAATCTAACAAAATATTGAAAAAAATGAGATAAAGAGCCCGCCTACTTTTCATTTTCAAGCAGATGACACTTCACAACGTATGGTGGAAAAGAGATCATGTGTCTTCTTCATACTTTATATTAAGGGATAAAATGCCACAGCAGGCAACTCTTGAACTAAGGAAAACTTAAGAAAAGAAGAAAATGTTGAGCCTTCAACCATTGTTACAGCCACTAACCACGCTACTCCATCCGCTCTTCATTCTATTTTTCTCCATTGTGATCATTTATAAATGGTTCTCCACTTCTAACAACAGTAGCAGGAACCTACCCCCATCTCCACCAAGACTCCCAATAATTGGAAACCTTCACCAACTAGGTTTATATCCTCATAAGTCACTTTGTTCGTTAGCTAGGAAGTATGGTCCGCTTATGCTGCTTCAACTTGGTAGCTCTCCAACTCTTATTGTCTCCTCAGCAGATGCAGCACAAGAGGTTATGAAAATTCAGGATCTCAACTTCTCTGACAGACCTGAATCTAAAATTGGTAGGAGACTTCTTTATGACGGCAAGGATGTCTCAATGGCTCCTTATGGTGAGTACTGGAGACAAGTAAGAAGCATTTGTGTACTTCAGCTACTAAGCAACCGAAAAGTAAAGTCCTTTCAAAATGTGAGAGAAGAAGAAATGATGCTTATGATCGAGAAGATTGAACAATCTCCATCGTTGATAAATCTAAGCGAAATGTTTGCAACCCTTACAAATGATGTTGTTTGCAGGGTGGCTCTCGGCAGGAAATATGGTGGAGAAAAAGACGGGAAAAAGTTCAAGGAGATGTTGAGTGAGTTTACAGAATTGCTGGGGAATTTTAATATCGGAGAGTTGATACCTGGTCTTGGATGGCTGAACTATGTATCGGGTTTGGATGCTAAAGTGGAAAAGGTTGCCAAAGAGTTTGATGAATTCTTGGATGGTCTAATCGAAGAGCATTTGCTTCAAGAGAAACCTGAAAGTCATGGAAATCAATTTCAAGGTGAAGAAAAGAACTTTATCGAAGTTTTGCTCAAAGTTCAGAAGGAAGACATGGCTGGACTTCAAATAGACAGGGCTAGCATCAAAGCTGTAATATTGGTAAGTCTAAGAAACTCCTATTCCTCTCTCTCTCTCATACACACACATAGCAACCGATAGAATACAAACAAAGATTGGGGAGAAGTTGGAGAGTGTTAGAATGTGAGTAATTTAGAATTAATACGTTTAAATACGGAGCAAAGTGAGTGTGTGGAGAATAGAAATAGATTTGTTCATATGATAGAGAATTAAAAAAAATTAATTTATTAGAGAGTTAATGAGAATATCAGGGGGTGTATACAATAAATGATATACATGTATAAGGAGTATCTTAACAGTCTATATAAAAGGACTAGTATATCATAAAGGAAGAAGAGGAAGGGAGTACAGAGATTGAGGATTGATTAATGTTAGTATATTGTATACGCTGTTCATACACATTACAAGTTGTTTATTCACATCCTTATACTTACTTCCCCATGATTCAGTTATTATGCTCCGAATAATATGTATTTTTTGTTCGATGGAGAGAAGATGATCTTAATACTTGTGGCAACATGTTGATTCATCATCTTTTAATAATTGTAGGACATGTTTGCTGCGGGAACGGACACAACATACACAGTCCTAGAATGGGCAATGACGGAGATCCTAAGGCACCAAGAAATCATGAAGAAATTGCAGATTGAGGTGAGAGGAATTGCCGCCACTAAACAATATGTGACAGAGGATGACTTAGAACATATGAAATACTTGAGGGCCATTATTAAAGAGACTCTGCGATTGTATCCTCCTATTCCATTGCTGGTTGCCCGAAGATCAATTCAAGATGTGAAACTAAATGGCTATGATATTGCGGCTGGGACAATAGTGACAACCAACTCTTGGGCCATTGGGAGGGACCCCACATCATGGGAGAAACCTGAGGAGTTTCAACCCGAAAGATTCCTAAATTCATCAGTAACTTTTACAGGTCACGACTTTCAGTTGATACCATTTGGTGCTGGAAGAAGAAGCTGTCCTGGAATTGCATTTGCCGTGGCCATCAATGAGTTGGTATTGGCAAATTTAGTTCACAAGTTCGACTGGAGATTGCCCGATGGTTTACAGGTAGAGGATCTGGACATGACTGAATGTACTGGCCTCACCATCCACAGGAAATCTCCTCTTCTTGCAGTTGCAATCCCACTTTCCAGCTAAAGCCTACAACCATATTTTAGTTATGCATAGCAGCATCCATGTTTAGAACTTTTTTTTTAATCCTTTTATCTCTTTTTTATTTTTTTCCCATTTCCATGCCTAAAAATGGAAGGACAAGTTCTGAAAGCAGCTACACCTATTTGTAATGGCTGACTAAATAACACACGAAGATGACTATTGTAACACCAGATAAGTCCAGATTGATAATTTTAAACGATCGGTTATTATAGTGTGGGTATTCGGAAGAATCTAAATTGTAATTCAATAGAATTTCATTATTCGGTAAAGGTTTGGTGGCTAGTAAACAATTCTTCAATTTTTGATTTCCTGATTGATAGTTGGTAATGATCATCTGTTGTTTTACAAGTGAAAATCCCATCTGTATTATTTTTTCATCATAGTGTGAAATTTATAGTCTATCGGTACACTATTTATCTGTTGGTAATAAGTTCATAAATTCTTGTTGGTCATCTAGTTATCTGTAGGTATTGACACTTCTGTCGGTATAGTGAGACCCCATCGATATTTAAATTGTGAGATTTTTTAGTGTACAGTGAAAGATAGTATTTATAATCCATCATTTTATACACCTGTCGGTACATTTTCGTGCCCAATTTGTTAAAACACCGAAAATCCGTTATTAGAAATTTTGTTAATATCTCTATAATATAATGAAAAAATTTTAAATTTTATTGATTTTTTATTTTGGGGTATTAAATTGGAATTTTTGGTATATTTAAAAAAATATCCGTGTTCCGATTTGAGGTACATTATATTTTGATGATAAATTTAGAGTTTTAATAAAATGTGGGTATAAAAAAATATATATATAGGAATATTTATTTATGTAAATAAAAAAAGAAGGAAAAAAAAAGAAAGAGGAAAAAAAAAAGGAGGTGGAGACGCAACGTTTTGGGCAAAACGCTGCGTCCCCTTAATTGGGAATCAGGGTTAGAAAACCCTAATTCTCTTCTCTTCTCTCTCCCTCTCTTCGCCTCTCTCGCTCTCTTTCCCGACTTAGTCTCTCTCCCTTCGCCACGCGCACTACGTGCTCTCCCTCTCCTCCGCCACCCTCTCCACCACTCACTGGTGGTTCTACTGTCACCACCGTTACCGCCGACATCCCTCTCTCTTTCGTCTCTCTCTCACTCTTTCCCGAACTCTCTCTCTGCTCTCTCTCAAACGCTCATTGTCTCTCTCTCCCTCTATCGTCTCTCTCTTGATTTTCCCTCTCCCGCGATTCATTGTCTCTCTCTCTCACGCACGACTTCAGCACTCTGTCTCTCTCTCGTTCGCTCGCTCTGCTCTCTCTGCCGCTGCAACACCCTTCTGCAACCTTTGCAAAGCCCCAAGCCGACAGGAGCAGTAGATTAAGGAAACCCTAGGCTGAGACTGCATTCCCTCTTTGCGCAGGTAAGGACTAATTTCTAATCCTAGATCTATGGTTTCAATTTTTTCTAATTAATTAGGCCTAATTGATAAATCTTGCTTCGATTTGGAAGCATTGCAGGATTTCGGACTGAATCGAACGACGCACGGACCATAGGACTGCGAATTGAGAAACCCTAGGTGAGGTAAATTTCAAATCCTTTTGATAATTGAATGAATTAGGGTTAATTTAGGGTGAGAAGTTTTGCATATGCCTAGAATGTATGTTAGATTTGAATAAGATGCATTTCTGAAATTTTATATGTAATTATTAAGGTTAAGTATAGAATTTTACATGAACTAGGTTGTCTGATACGAAAGAAGCATATTAGAGGATAATAGAATCTTATTGGGTTAATTAGAATAGTTTTCCTTAGAGTTTGATTTATTATGTGCATGAAAATATTATAGTTATTTAAATTCGGAAAAAAATTGGACAAATTTAGAAATATTGGGAATTAAAGTTAATTGGAGAGAGAAATAATCTTAGGTTGATGAAATGAAAGAGTAGAATTTGTGGATGTGCAAATTAAGGTTATATTAAATTAGAAAAAAAATTTAAAAATCCTTTAATGGGTTTTTATTTGATGATAAATTGTGATGATTGATTAAGTTAATCTTTTGGAGACTTGAAATGAATCAATTTGGATTGGATTGTTAAATAGAGAGTGAATACCCTCTCTAGAGGTGAGTAAATACATGTTTATGGTTTTAAGTGAGAAAATATTTTATTCTGATTTTATAAAATGTTTTCTAATGATTTTACAAATATTTTTAAAATTATTTTTGTGATTGTGGAATGTCCCAAAAAGGGATTTGAATTACCGAATGCATCCATGTATTGTTAAAACTAATGTGCCATGTTTATTGACTTGCGTTGAAAGTGACTGATGGAATTCATGCATTAAAAATTTATTTGAATAACTGTTAGCACATTTGGGTATATGATTTGATGATTGCGAAATGGTGCTGTGTGTATGGTTAATGACTATAGTCATTCCCTCCATGGATGGATTCGATGGGTGACGTGGTTGGGCGGTTATTTGGATGAAGAGGTAGCTGCGCTCGAGAAGTGCATCTAAATCCCTCCCTTCGGACTAACCTAATGGCATCCCAGGGAAGGCCCGAACCAAAGCCAAGGAAGGGGTTATTGTGTATGATTTATTGACATTGATGAGAATTCCTTAGCGATTCCACCACTGGTCAAGGTCAAGTTTTTGGTGGAAAAATTTTGGCAACCCTGTGGTTTTGGAAAATAAGATATGATGTCTGGTTGCATATGAATTATTTACCATATTTTTTTGAGATTTTGTTTACATTGAGATTTATCGATGCAATTGTATGATTTTAAAGAAAATATTTGACATGTCCAGAATCACCACTTATTTATTATCATAACATACTATACACTCACTGAGTATTTCCCAATGCTCACCCCTCTCTTTTACATCTTTCGGAGGAAGTTTAGGTCTGTGACAACAATTGAAACTTGTGAAGGTTTATCCGCTAACTTGTTTAGGTATCATAGTGATATAAGGTTATTTTAGTTTGATCTGAAATCCATGGAAGGGAAGACTTGTATAATTATTTTAGTAAGGATTAAATCGATACTTATTTCATATATAGGAGTAAGTATTGGTAGAATCCTTACGTCGTTTATATTGGAATTTGTTTAGAACTTGTTCATTTTCTTTTAAATTTTATTTTGGTAAAACTTAATGTTTAACTGTGACATTTGGATTGTAATGTTTGATTTCAATATTTACTTTCAATTTTATGAAATTCTGTACATTTCATACTGTTTGGACTTTATTGATGCTGGTTTTTTTTTTCAGGCAAGTATTAGTAAAATTCTGCGACTATGATTTGGGACTTCTTTTATTTTGAATACTTTATTTGTGCTGAAAATTTTGGAATGGTTGAGATGACCAATTATACATGCGTGTATGTACAGGAACCCCCTTCCCAAATGTGTGTGCCGACGCATACTTGTGTGTATAGGGATAGACCGGATGGGTCCTTTGCATGTGTATTGTTTCATAATTTTCTGATCTTGATGGAATTGTGTATTGGAAGAATTACTGTACTGATTTGTAGTCTTGCGGAGTCACAGTATATGGGGAGGTTCTGTCCGTGTACCGAGACAACGTGGTGGTTGTCGTGTGATTGATTTGAGAATCGGGACGTGACACAATTATTTTCCATCAGTATCTTATTCTATCATCAGTTTTACTTGTTCAGTATTGAATAATTGCACCATCGATATATTGTGAAACAGATGATTTGATTGTCGGTGACATCTAATTTTGAATTCTCATTTTATTTTTATTAGATACCCATAAAATTCCTATTGATTATTCAATCGCTAGTGTGAATCCATATCAGTAATATGTACTATCGGTAATATGAGAATTTGGTTGTTCGGTACAATGTATTTTCATCTACCTCTTCGGTGCCCATTCCCTATTTTGATTTTCTTGTTTGGTCATTGCCTTGCCCTTTTCAGTCACCACATGGCTGTTCAGTCATCGGTTATCACATACTTGTTCAATCAATGAGAATTCAATTTTGAACTTATCATTTCCCTTCGATGAGTGCATGAGAATTCCCATCGGCTGCCATGCTTGCACTAGCCATTGGTCAACCCTTGCCACCAATTCTCTAACCATCGATCAACACTTGTACTCTTGAATTTCACTTAACCTCTATATTCACCAATTCCATTCGGTCTTGAATTTGCACTACCAATTCAGCACTCTTCTGTGTACACACACATATATTTATTACAAGTGTTTTGACTCTCATCGGTGGCTTGAAGTTTTGATTTTCCATTTCCTTCATTGCCTTCCAAATTTAAATTTACTGTAATTCAAATAGGTGATCCACTCAATGAATTTCTCCCATCAGTTGACCGAACGCCTATTCTTCCAACATTTACATTTTCTTCTAACCGAACACCCATTGCAATGAGACATTTTCCTGTTTGGCATTTCCCTTCGGCTTTAATTTTCCCTTTCACGCACTTCACTTGCCAATTTCTCCATCACCACTCACTAAATAGCTAACACTTATGAGTAATCAACAAATTCTTCAAATTCCTTCTTGTCGTTACATGCATTTGCTTGGAGTTGAACCCAAGACCTCTGAGTGTCCAAAAAATTATTGCTCCACCATGCCATTTAATATCTCTAATCATGTATTGCATAATTCATTATATAACCTATATTTTTTTGGATATTTCTTAATTTAATTATTTCTAATCTATTTCTCTTAAATTTGAGACTCCCTTCAGTGCAACAAACACTACAAAAAAGTTGTCTTTTTGCAACGAATTTTGCGATGAAATTTTAAGAAAAATTCATTGGAAAAACTATTTGCGACAAATTTGGTGACAAACAATATTTTGTCGCTATCAGCTCGTCGCAAATTTTAGCGACAAAAAATTAAAATTCGTTGCTAATTTGCGACAAATTCTGCGATGAACTTGGGTTCGTCACTAATCAGCGACGAACCCGGGTTTGTCGCTAATTTCCGACGAACCTTTTGGTCGATAATTTTGTTACAAACATATTTAACAACGAATTTTTCAGAATCTGAGTATTTTGATAAAAAATTTAGCAACAAATTTTACAACAAATTTAAAAATTTTACAAATAAAAATCAAATTGAATTATATAATTTGATCATTTTTCCTATATACCCTGTTCCTGTCTCTCATCTAATATCAATAAACCAGTCATTTAACTGCATCAACCAACCATCAAATAAATCCACCATCAACTAACCATACAATATTAATATCATCAACAAACCACAATACAAAGTCACAAACACAATATGATACAAACACAAATCACATTCAAAGATAATGTCAACAACAAACACAATACAAAGTTACATATTCAAAGATAATAGTATGCAAAAACCATATTCAAATGCAAAAACCACATTCAAGAAATACCACCACCACCATCATCATTAAATAAATCATCACCGTCATCACCATTGTCACTATTATCACCATCAGGAAGATTATCAGAAGAAAACAGAAATGGGGTCGTCTGACTTAAACTGGGAGTTAAGTGAAGATGCCGCATTATGAAATCCTGATTTGCGTGTAACTCGCTAATTACGCCCACATTTTGCATTTGTTGTGCGTGTAATTCTTCAATTTGATTGCCTTTTTGTAATAGTAGCTCCTGCATCTGGCTCATCTGGTTGTTCATTTGTATCATTTCTTCCCTTACAATAGCTGGAGTGGAAAAAGATTGACGGTGATTCTACAAGTCCGATTCAAAGAGTCCATCCCAAGTACTCTTCCTCCCTTTTTTGCACCACCACTTGCCTTGACCCATAAAGCTATACTATCAATAGATTGCTCAGATGAGCCAACATCTTTATTATTGATCGAATTCTGCTGTAGCTCATCATATCTTTCCTACATTGTCATTACATAATTTTAAATGAAATTAGAGTTACAATATATATAATATCGAAAAAAAGAAACGAAGTGTACATTTATAGTTTAATAGTGTAATCATATATGTAAAAAAATCAAAATACAAAATTTCGTTAATTATTAAATCATTGACAGTTAATAATATGATACAAAAAATAATATATGCATCACACATTACAAATTAAACAATGAGGTATCCTTTCATTGGAATTAAAATTAAACAACTATTAGGAGTTCGAAATTATGACACCTCCAACGAGTAAGAAAATAGCACAGTTACATAAGAAAATTGACCTACTATAAGGAGAGGAGAGGTTATTAGTCATGTGTTTAGATTGCAAAGACGTTATTATTGTAACATCGACTCTTTGTGTATTATATACTCTTCTCATATTTATATATATGATATTGTATCCATTTGAGATACATGATTTGAAATTTCTAAAATTTTTCCCTTTAAATCGCTTAAACCGAAAATTTTATCGGTAAGTCAAAAATTTCATCGAAAAGTACTGGTAAGTCCTAAAATCACTGGAAATGGCTAACGAAAACCAAAACACTTAATTATAAGCATAAAGAATTGAATTTGAAAATTAAAAAAAATTTGGAAAAAAAAATTCGCATATGGTCAAATTTACAAATTTTGGAAAGTTTAGGGACTAAAAGTGTAAATATGAGAACTTGAGGGACTAGGTTATAAAACCAACCATTGAATGAAATTTGAAGACCAACCATTAGCCAAGAGCATACATAGTGGCCACCTAAACTCATTCCACCAAAGAGAAACCTCATTGGTTGAAAAATCTTTACATGAATTCTTATTGGTTGGTCAAAAACCTTTTCTTTATACTTGGAATTCATCATGGATGAATTTGACATGAAGGTGGGTGCATGAAGGTAGCTTGTAAGCAACTTTGCATGAGAGAAGACTTATGACAAGTATAGAGTAGATGTCTTGCATGGAACTAAATCAATGGTCAAAAAATTGATTGATAGAGAAACAAAACATAAGCATTGTGACATTCCAAGGATACAAAATGTGAAAGACTAGTATAGGACATCCCCTCGACTTATTTATGCTAATCAATTAAAGAACTCCAGCCAAGCATGAATAAACCTCATTTTTCAAGCATTTCATGATTTGTTACAAAATCAAGTCCTAAAAATTTCAATTATACAAATTTTCAATTACCTCATCCCCATAAGCCCATTGCTGGGAGAAACTCAATAGCATTAATCATGAAAACCTCATATTTAGACTTTGAAAGTACACAACCTGTTCATTTACTATTATTACTTCGTATGGACAATGAAATTGGATGTTTTAAGACTATGTGGTGTGATTCTGTGTCTCTTTTGTGCATCGTAGAACTGTTGCCTATATCTTTGGAAGATGGTTCAAGAGTGTGGTTCATATTAATAATATATCATTCTAGATTTTTATTCAATCTCGTCGATTTTGCATAATAAACATTTGATATTGAAGCCTTGTTGATGTTTATTTATTATTGTCCTTGAGAAACATTTACATTTCCTACTTTTTGAGACAGTTTATTTGTTGACCTACTTAATTATGTGCAGCAAACTTTCACGTGGTGAGAGGAAGAGTCGGTCACAATATATAATGCGTGGAAAGCTTCATACAGCCGGAGATATGCTGATATGTTTTCGTCCATGAGAAAGCAAGCAATGCAAGCCCTTGGAACCACAAATCTATCTGACACCAAAGGTCATCCCCCAACGTTTATGACAGCTGTAGTTTGGGATGAATTAATTGACAATCATTGGAGTACTCCCAAGTGGCAGCATAAGTCAAACGCAGCCAAACTAAACCGCTTAATAGAAAAAGAGGGGGAAATTACAAAGCACACGTCCGGCTCCATTCCATTTTCTACACACAAGCGAATGATGGTTTGTATTTAATTTTTTTTTGAAAAGTCTTCTTCAATTTTTTACCCCTAAAATTACTAATGATTTCTAACTCTTTTTAGGATCAAGAAAGTATAGAACCCATTTCCTATCTTGAACTCTTCAATCGTATGCATAGGCGTGACAAAGGGAAGGGGGTGTTTGTTGACAAGAAATCTAAAATTGTTAGTGTAAGATACTCTCGGTATTATTTAATTATAGATAAATTTGTATTATTAATTATTTAATAAATGTAAATATGTATGTTTCATGTAGGGCAAGTACAAACAATTACTCGACGAGAAATATGGATCAAATAGCACTTCTCAACCAGACTTCGATGCTGGTTCATGGTGTGAGGTCACTGGAGGTCGAATGAAGGGATGTCTCTATGGATTTGGAGAGGGAAATGATGCCATACTTTCACATAATTTCTCTACTGCCACTTCATATCCATGCATGCCTTCATTACAGATGTACACTAAGGAGGAGGTGGATGAAATGATGGCTAAAATGAGGAGTAACATGCGGACCAAAATTATGGCTGAAATGAGGGGTAACATTCGGAGTGAACTATTGGAAGAAGTGCAAAGTCAGGTCAGAGAACAAACTGAGGCACAAATTCGTCAGATCCTAATGCAAATTGGTATCCAACATATATCACCTGACTTTGATAGCACCCAGCCTCCAGATTCTGATCCCCCCCGCTCAGTGACTTTGAAGGTTTTATGTTCATGTCCTTATATGATTGAAACATTACGAGTTGTTATTTCTTTTATGATTTTATATTTGATCAGTACGAATTTTACTTTATTTTTATACACGTGATGTATACGTCGGACTTTGCCAACATGCGAACTTAGATTAATTAACTTTACTTTTGTATATATTCAGACATTGAAGTTTCATAATACGAGTTTGTGTTGTTTTTACAATTTATTTTGAATTATGGGAATATGTGCTTGGGAATGGAACAACTTTATCCAAGTTACAGGTTATAGGGCTGAGGATCAGACATACAGCAGCAGAAGTGCAACAGAGAAACATTACGTCACCGACGGATTACTGAGGGATCTTATCCATCGATAAATATGTCATTGCTAATCCCACGCTATGTTATGTCGTCTAGTCAATTCTTACCTGTTGGATTACCGACGGAATTATCGACGAAACAAATCCCTCCATGAGCCGTCGCTATTTAGCGACGGATCAACAACTAATTGTACGTCACACACCAAAGCTACCATTAGAAATCCATCGTTGATTACAATTGACATGGACAATTATTACCGACGGATTAACGAGGCTTTTATCCGATCGTTATAATTTCCCTCATTAATCTGTCGCAAACATCGGCCAGTACATTGCGAGATTTACAACGATTTAATGACGGATAACCTCTGCGTCAGATTTATTCCATCATAAATCCGTCCCTAATATATTCGATTTCAGCGACAGATTAGCATCGGTTTTATTTTGCAATGGCAGTATCTGTTTCTATTCTGTAAAAAAAATTAGCAATGGATTTTATTCGTCGCTGAAAATTTGCGATGTGATTTTCAACCTGAAACTTACCGACGGAACGAATCCGTCGCTGAACGTAAACAACAATGGATTTTATCTGTCGCTGAAAGCTCCTTTTCTGATAGTGACTGTGAGTGGATGGTTTGTTATGTTTGTGAATGAAAAATGATTTTTCATGATTTTCTAAAATGATTTTCTTAACTTGATTTTATAAAACAGTTTGTGATTGTGGAATGTCCCTAAAAATGTGTTTAGTTTGAGCCATGAGATTTATGCACTGGTTAACTTATTTTTGAGACCTGATGAATTTTCCTACAGATATCATTTGTTGGATGTTGATTTTTATGACGCGTGCTGTGATATTTGCAAAATGGTTTATGTATTGGTTTTGGGGCATGAACCTAAGCCCCCATGGTGTATGTATGGGGTGAGAGTACCTAGTTATGTGATGACCGATCGAGTGTTTTAAGTTTCCACGAGCCGATTCGAGGGGGTGGTGTGGAGAGTTTGGTAGACTTAAGGGGGTAGGCGGCGGTAGAGAGATGTCCCCTAGTCCATTTCAAGGCTATTCGGTTGCACCTCCGAAGAGACCGTGAGCCAACGTCAAAGTTGAGGTTGATGTTTGATGATCGATGATAATGAAAACCCCTTGGTGGTTTCACTGGATGGTCCAGGCCAAGCCATCGGTGGAGAGATTTTGAGGCAAACCCATAATATTGGGAAAGTATATTTTTGTGTTGCGGAAAAATCATAGCTCTTGATATAAATTTTTGTTGATCACTTGATATTTTGTTGGAACGTAAATATATTTAGAAAATATTGTTTGACATTTCCACACTCACTACTCACTCATTTACACAGCTATACCATTGTACTATACTTACTAGGTATTTCTATACTCATCCCTTCTTTTATCCCTTTTCAGAGGAAGTGTAGAGATAAGATTTTCTCATTGATAGCTAGTTCCAGCCGAAGAGAAGAGCTATCTAGCACCGACTGAGGTATTGGTCCCTCTTTATGAGGATTTTGTGGCATATAAACGGACCTATCGGAGGACACTTTTGAAACTCATTATGTAGTATATTTTCCTCTTGTTTTTCTAAAGTAAAAATTTAATGTTTTGAAAGATATCTTTTGAAATATTGAACAACTTTTGTTTATTACATCTTTGGTTTTAAAATATTAAACAAGTTGGGTATTCTTTATTGGAAAAGGTATTATCATAGTTTTGTAGGATCTTGAGGTGCGTGTTGGTGATTGCACGTATTTCTAAATCACGCGGCAATTGTTATGTGCTCAGACCTACGGGTCGGGGTGTAACAGCTATTGTAAGGTCTCATTTTGAGAAGTCACTAAATCATGCATTTGTATGTGCATTTTCCTTATTTTGCTACACCATTTAAATTATTTGCATTGCATTGGATTAAAATTCATGAATTTTTATATGTGATACGTGCTTCACTTGTTGCAGTCTTCTTTATCAATTGTATATATTAAAAATTGGTATAGATTGATAGGACATATTGGAGAATGGTTGGAATAAGCCCTTAAGAAAATCAAACTAGGGTTTGGTGTGGGCCCCACATTGATAAAGAGAAATACCATGTTTTATTTTCTTTACCACCACTTATATTTGGAGAGGGCCCACATCTCACTTTAGTAAAGTAAGAGAGAGATAGAGAGAGAGAGAGAGAGAGGAAGAAAGAACTAGAAAACACACCTTTTCTCTTTTAAGAATTCAATTTTCGAATTTCACTCATCTCTCTCAAAAACCACTCCCAAACTTCATTGAAACCACCACTTGAGCTTAGATTATACAACTTCTATCTATATACTTACAATCCCCAGTATAAAGAACTATAGAGGAGGTGTAAAACACAGTTAGAACAAGCTGAAAACACAAAGAAAGGCAAGAAAGTTGGAGGAAGGATAGCAAAGAAAGATTAGAAAACTTGGAAAGACAAGTACGTTGCTTATGTTTATTTATTTGATGCCTAATAATCATGAATAACATGTTTCTTAAGTTCTTATCATGTTGTGATAAGAGTAGAGTGAGAAAAAGAAGAAAAAATTTTGGATGTTGAATATAATGTTTAAAAATTGAAAATTCTGCTCTGTTTTGTAGTTTGACCATGCCCTATTTTTTATATCATATCTTTTTCTGCACAGCTGCAAATTAAATAAGGTTTTCTCTTAATGAAACTAAGCTTGCATAGCCTTAATATGACATATGATTTGAAGAATTTCATGGAGAATTAAATTTTTGGTGAATTTTCAAATATAGCATAAAGTCAGTAGAAAACTCTGTTTTCTATCCTGTTTTTGTGCTGAAATTTGCTTAGATTTTAAGCTATTTTCTAGACTAAATTAGGCTAAACTCTGAACATAAAACTTGTAACCCTATGTCTTATCTTTAAATGGCCATTGGAATCACCTCAATCCGATTTATGTAGAAGAAGTTATGATCATTTGTCTATAACTATGTAAGTCATGTTGTGGATTTTGAGATGTAAAATTGATTGACCTATGTATTCTCGTGTAATTGGAATTAAATCTAGCTATAAACATGAAAATTGTAGCTCTATATTCTATCTTTAAATGACCACTAGAATCACCTTAATCCGATATTTGTAGTTCAACTTATGACATTTTTATTGGAACCTGGTTATGCTACATATTTACCACAATGGTGTTTGGTTCACTATTTGTTATTAAACTATATTGTCCATATTATTGAAACAATTAGTAGGATTCTTATATAATTCTTGTGATGAATCGTAATGATTGCATTGTGAGCAATGTAAAGGAATGTAAAAAGAAAATATGTCACAAGAATTCCCCCGAACGTTTATGCGAAATCTGCGAGTGAAACTTGAAGAGTACAGGTTGCATACAATGTTTTACAAACTTGTGCGAAACTTGTGGGTGAAGTTTGAAGAATATGAATGGATTTCTTCTTCCTTTGAGGGTGGAATTAGAAGCAAATGAAGTGTTTGAGGGTCTAACCCAAAAAATAACTTAAATTCATTTAGAAATCCCCAAATTTAGTTTACAGTTTGGTTCGATACTCCATTCTTTTTTTTAAATATTAAATTAAATTAGAACAACAAAGATAAAAGAAAAAAAAAGGATAATGATTATAAATGTGGCAATTGTGATTGTTTTAATGAGTTAATGTGCATTTTTGGTACACTTTGCTATACTTTTATGGTTATATGGTGATGTTGATATTCGTATGCTAGTTTGCTTGCTTTGCATGTTATTGGTCATCCCGTGCACTTGTTTAGCTTATATTGATCCCAGTATCCTTATTTTCAGGTGATTAGGGAGATGAGAGGGAATCTTCGGGTAGAAACACTTGAATCTAGGGATCTAGGTCCCTACTTATCTACGACTTCCTTATCATTTTGACTAAGGCATTTAAATATTTGTGTTGTTTTGTGTAATTTGAATTACGTTGTATGTAGAGATGTATGGTTATATTACATAAGAACTTATATATGATTTGGTGAATATAATGGCTATCTACGATGATGTGTTGTGCTGGATGGCCAGAAGGGCTATTGATGTCATCTGATTTGATAATAGAAGTGTTATATTAGTTTATCAGGTTTTATATTTACCCCAGGTGGCTCAATAGTCACTAAATAGGGAGACTCTGCCAATTGTTTTTGGGAAAAGAATAATTAATTGGTTTTTTTTTAATTTTAATATCTTTCCGTGTTATTACACATGAGGAGTGCGACTGTCGTGAATTCAGACGTCATATTTTAATTATATTGGTCACTTCCGCATTTGCATATTTATCCCTTTTTGTTAGGGGATACGACTTCTGGATAGCGGGTCGTCATAGCTATGACATGGGTAGCTAGGAGGGGCAATTCCCACTATTAGCAAAGAAAGGGTTTCTTTAAAAGGACCTCCCTAGTGTTAGTGTAAACATCAAGGCTAATCTCTCTTTATTGATCTCTATCTGCATATTGTAGTTCAAAAGAAGTTTAAATTAAATTGGGACGTGGTTTGTGAGAATTATTATGAGCTCGAGCAAAAACTAATTTAAAAACACAAAACCCCAATTTAGTTGAAGGCAGGACATGGTTTATTCTCTCTATATTTCTCATTTTAAGGTAGAGTATTTGTTTTCTTTTTCTAAAAAATCAGGTTTCTTCTTCTCAAACCCTCGATTGAATTTTATGGTTTAAGAGAAAATGTAGCCATCCCAGTTTAATTTAAGGTTTACAAAAACCACGTCCGGAAGATTACATTAAATTCATGTCCCTCTATGTTTATTTTTTTTTTGTTTTTCTTCAATCGGGTGGCTTTAATTATCTGGGTTTTAAGTTGACTACCCCCAACCTGCACCTAATTGGTTGACACTATACCTTTTAAGTAAGATTTCGCGTTTGAGTCTTGTATACTGAAAAAACATACTCTGAAAGAATTTTATCTTTTAAGAGTTCAATTTGATTCGAATCAAATTATTCGAACTTAACCCAGTAGTTTATTAATTAAAAAAAAAGCTTTTATGATCGAGGATGCTTTAATCTTGATTGATAAGTGAAATTTGTTCTTATTATCGAGTGATAACAACAAGTTTAAGGTCGTGCTAGGGTTTCCTCTAAGAATAGGAGTACTCTAGTTGTTGGTTCAGCACAAGAAGTAGTTTCCCATAATGAGGTTATCGCTGTTAAGGCTATTGTTGAGTCTAGGGAAGTGCCGTCTATTATTATCTGAGGTTCAGGAAGAGGAAGAGGTATATAGGAACAAGACTAGAAATTTATCTTAGAGAGTGAGCTAAATACAAAACATAGGGGAGCAGGAGCATAGAGATAAATGTTATAAATATTTTGGGGGCAAAAAAAAAAAGCATCTTAAAAGATTTTTATTGATATTTCTAACACTTTTATCGGCATTTATATGAATTTTAACATTTTTGTGACTTTTAGCGACATTTCTAAACTTTTTCAAAAATGTATTTAAAGATATATATACCAAAAATTTTCTCCTAAAATTTCCACGGCTGTAGTCACCCTGGCTCCGTGCCCCATTGTTCAGACCATCTCCATGTCACAATGGGTGTTCGACGGCAATTCACCATCTTTATTAGGTTGAGTATGTGGGAAGTGGGCGGCAGGATGTCGATGAGATATCTGTACTGGGTTTGGATTCTGAAGATGACAATGAAAAATAGAATTCATTTCTAGTTCCACAAAAATTATGAATTTTTAAACAATTAAAAAATATAAAACTTACAAATAAACTCCATAAGAGTTTATAAGATTTATCTACTTTACTTCTCAATTATAATTTTATCATAAATAAAATTTTTTTAAATAATCAAATAAACAAGCACACAAATGAATTCCATATTGGACTTTTATTATTCTAAACATAACTTTTAATTCCAAGTCTAGAAGTTCGTAAGTGAATAAACTTCATAATTTAGTTCATTTCAAATGAAGTGAACTCACTTTTCGTTCAATAACAAACGGTGTTGGAAATTTCATAAAATTTCGGAGGTATCTTTGTCTTCATCATTTCTTCCATTTTAGCTTGATCTAGCCAGCATCTCAATGCAGAGGCTGATTTCCTTCTGCTTAGGGTAGGTTTGGAAATTTTATCTTTCACTTATTTTCACTTATTTATAGCTATATTTTTATAGTTTTTTTTTTCTATCTTTGTCTTGTAGAAATTTTTGTGAAATTAAATTTAATTTTACAAAATTATGTATTTGTTTCAAATATATTTATTTGAAGCTTCTTTTTTCTGTATGATTTGTTTCAGAAATTCAAGTTAGTCTCTTTCACACATACCTGAATTTGAAGGAATGTTAATATTCTCTTGTTTATTAATATTGTATTAATATAATTTGGGTAACTGAATATTCTCTAATATTTACTATTATGATAATATAATATTCATTGAATGTTCAGAGAATTGCCGAACGGTGCCCATCTACCATACCCTATAGCATATTCATAGTATATTCCGAGTCTGCACCTCTATATATATATATATATATACACACACACACACACACAAAAACCATTGTACACTTCAAAATACACCTAACTCTCATTCTCACCTCCAATAACGCCTACTAACCTCACTCTAAACTGTGGTGGAGGCATTTCCCTGGCTTTCCTTCAATGCCTAGAGGAATATATACCCTCAGCAACCATTTTACAGCCCTAGCTTTTCGCATCAATCATCCTACTAGTGGTTCTGAAGTTTTTCCATAAGAAAATGTCATTGAAAACAAGATTCAATCTTCCACCAAGCCCTCCAAACCTACCCTTCATAGGCAACATTCACCACCTTGGTCAAATGCGCATGCCTCATGTCTCTCTTCGACGCCTTGCAGAGAAGTATGGCCCCATATTTTACTTGCAACTTGGAGAAGTCCCAACAGTCGTTTCCTCAGCTAAGATGGCAAAAGAAGTGATGAAAACCCATGATCTTGCTCTCTCAAGTCGTCCCCAAATATTTTCAGCCAAACAGCTCTTTTATGACTGCACTGATATTGGGTTCTCCCATTATAATAATTACCGGAGACATACACGAAAAATTAGCATACTGGAGCTCTTAAGTGCCAAAAGAGTCCAATCACAAAGCTTCGTAAGAGAAGAAGAAGTTGCTCGGTTGGTTCGTAGGATTGCAGAGTCATATCCCGGCACAACCGACTTAACAAGAATGCTTGGACTGTATACAAACGATGTCTTATGCCGGAATGCATTTGGCAAAGGCTACTCAGTGGGAGGGGACTATGATAGGCAAGGCTTTAGAAAGATGCTTGATGATGTTCAAGGTCTGCTTGGAGGATTTAACATCAGAGAATTCTTTCCATCCATGGAGTTTATCCATAGCTTAACAGGCATGAAATCAAGACTTCGAGACACTTTTAGGCGTATAGATCAGTTGTTTGACGAGATAATAAAGGAACATCTCAATCGAGAGAGAGTAAAAGAGGAGCACAAAAATTTTGTTGATGTTTTGCTTGATATGCATAAGAATGAGGAGGTTGAAATACCTTTGACCATGGATAATGTGAAGAGCGTCATGCTGGTTAGTGTCACCTTCCTTGCTTTCACAGATTTAATTATGTCCAGAAAACAAAAATTACTGGTATTAATATGCACCATCATTGCCAACATGCTATGAAGCACAAACGTGGACACCCATGGGACAATCCATAATAGTGTGTATTATAAGTAAAAAAAAAAAAAATGTGGTATTGTCACAAGTCATGTCCACATATCTAAAGGATGATCTCACATGTACACGACACGAAGACCCTCACACCTAATAGTATCCATGCAACATAATTTGTGACGCTCCAACTCTCCCGCTGATCACCGCCACATTATTTCGATACACGTATACTCCCTATCCATACATCAAGTGCAAGATATTTATAAATATCCAACAATTTCTCAAAATACTGTAACCATAAAAAATAGTTTAGCATACATTCATCACACAATCAAAGATCGACCCAATTCGTCTTTGTTCAAGCATGCATACAATTTGGCCAACCCAACCTTTCAGACAGTTTCCAAACATTTACATAAAATTCTCATAATCCAAATTGTTGGAGGTATGTTATGACTCTACAGATACCGACTCTCTGATGACTCGAATGGTGACCATCAACGGGATATAAAACCTGTAAAAACCACCAGATGATGTTCCGACAAGGAGGCTCTAACGCTCAAATTAGAAAAAACAGTTTTAAAATGTAAAAAAATAGACTGAGAGTTTAGAGGGAGAAATTATCTATTATTAGTGTGCCTAATGTGTAAGGCTGAGAGAGCATACCTGGTTTGGAGGTTTGGAGGGTGTTTTATACCTTTGCGAGTCGTATACTTCGGGGTATTGTAACCCTACTTTTCTTGTGAAAATGATCGGAAATCTCAAAATTCAATATTCCGAAATGATCGTGATTTTTATCGCATGAAATTTCTTTTTATCCGTAAGATTCTAGAGAAATCATTCTTAGGAGGAGTATTAAAGTTGTTAGGATGCTTTGGCCTTGCTTTAGGAACGGTTGAGCCATTGGCCATCGGTCGTTAGGCCAAGGCGGAGCCTTCGGGCTTGTTCGCTTGGTGAACCAAGGGCTAAGTACTTAATTTGAGGGGTGACTAAGGCCCTCCGTTCGGAAGATGGGGCGATTAAGACCCTTCGGTAGATTAGTGAAATAGCCGTAGAAAGTAATCGTTTGATAACACTGAGCTGTGTTCGCCTATCGGTTGATAGCTGTCCCTTGTAGGCCTCATGTGTTGGTTTTTTGAGGGTTTACCATATCCCATCATTTGCCCCCTACTTATGGTGCCGTTTCGTGATAAAGGTACTATGAGTAGTCATTCCTCGTCACGTGTTGCTATCGGGGTATACGAATCGACTTTTGGTGTTTATACGAGTTCAATCGCTTGTTCATGCTGAGTGTTTTTACTTTCTTCCTCGAGGGTCATTAGGGAAGTTATTTCTAATAGCAATAGTGAAAATGTCTGCTACTTAGGCTTACCTGGGCATTGGCGATATTGTGAGTACCATGTCCATGAAGGAGTTTCAGGAATTCCAAATCGATATGCTGATGGGAGACGATTACACCTTGGTGTCCACCATAGAGACCGATAGGGTTAATGTGGCCCCGGGGGGATGGGTACCAATGTACCAGCAGTTGGTGAAGTACGGATTAAAGGTTCCATATACAGATCCTTTTGTGGAGGTACTACGTCGATGGAACATATTTCCAACCCTCCTGATCCGAAGTGCCTGACGTTTGGTAGTTGCCGTAATTTCTCTATTAGGGTTTTGCTGTATTCACTTTGACTTTGACATCTTGTCGTCTATTTTTACTTTGATGAGATGTGGAAACAGTGGTTCGACCAAGTGGTGGTATAAGCTACAGACTCGATTCGAGTTCAACTGGAGGTTCTGCTATAAGGAGTTCATTGAAAAGAACTAGATGCACAAGTTCCACTACAAAAAAACATGATTTTAGCCACAAAAAAATTCATCGCTATGTACCCGTGAATTTAACGACAAAAATAGAATTCGTTGCAAATTAGTCACGAATCCATTTTCGTCGCTAATTTGACGATGAAATTCATAATCCGTCGCTAAATAACCACGAATTTTTCATTCGTGACAAAATTTAGCCACGAATTCGAAATTCGTGGTAAAATTTAGCCACGAATTCTAAATTCGTGACTAAATTTAGCCATGAATCAAAATTTCGTAGCTAAATAGCCACGGATTACGAATTCGTGGTTAAATTTAGCCACAAAATTTGAAATTCGTGGTTAATTAGCCACGAATTTTTGGTTCGTGGCTAAATTCGTGGTTAATTAGCCACGAATATGTTCGTGGCTAAATTCGTCGCTAATTTGAAATTCTATTAAATATAATTTTATATTTTTATTAAATATAAATTTATATTTTATATATTTATTAAATTATGGTATTGATTTTTATTAAATATATTTTTGTATTTTTTAAAATATAATTTTGTATTTTTGTTAAAGATAATTTTTTAATTTTATTAAATATAATTTTGTATTTTTATTAAATATAATTTTATATTTTATATTTTTATTAAATTAGTAAATTATACTTTTAATGGTAAAAGTTAGAAAAAAAGTAATGAAGTAAGAAAAAAAAGATATATCAGATAAGTTAATATGGTATAGTGGTTAAGAACGCTCCAGATGTTCTCTTAGTCCCAGATTTGAATCTGGATAAATGCACATTTTCTACAAAAATATAAATCAGCAGGAAGTTGGTTCATACATAAGTGGGGGCCGGCGGCTTTTAAAATTAAAAATATAAAATGAAAAATTTAACCACGGATTTGGCCACGAATTCATCAATTCGTGGCTAAATTCGTGATGAATTCGTGGCTAAATTCGTGATTAAATTTAGTCACGAATTTTTAAATCTGTGGCTAAAATTAGTCACGAATTAGAATACGTGGCTAAATTTTGAATTCATGGCCAAATTTAGCCACGAATTTAGCCACGGATTCGAATTAGATGTTAATGGAAACGTATGAGTCAGGGGAGAGTTTGTTATAAATTTATTTTGTGAAAATAAATGCTTAGTATTTCATTTGAATATATTTGATATGCTCTTTGGTACAACCACCCTCACCCTGCATGTAATACCAAAAATTCACTGTTAGAATTTTTAATAAGTCCTTTAATATAATTCCGAAATGATTTGGGAATGTATTGGTCATATAGTATGGGAAGAACGTTTATGAACCTCATTTGATGTGGTGGGTTAATATATAGAGCTATTTGGGTCGTTATATCAAGTCACTAAAACAGTTTTTCAGAATGAAAATTTTGTATATCGATATGTTCAAGTGTACTGGGTTGATATATTGATATCTGTAATGGATGTCCTGAGAGCAAGATTTAGCGTATCAATATATACCAATGGAATGTATCGATATAGGAGATCTCTGTTGTAACTTCCTGAGACTATGAATTTTCATATCGATATATCTCAATTGAATATATCGATATATGTGAACTCCCTCACAATTCTGCGAAAACATGACTGAGTGTTTCGATATTCCACAAAACAATATATCGATATGCAATAGTGGAAAAGACAATAAAACCATTTAAAACATTTGATTAATGAGGGGCATTTTGGTAAAATCACACTCCACTATTATTAACACACAAAACCCACACCTAATCTCTCAATTTTACCCCACTTTCCCATCCAACACACAGTCTCCCTCTTCCTCTCTTTTTCTCCTCTTCGTTCACCACTCTCTTCCTCTCTTCCTCTACTTTTCTTCTTGGAATTAATCAAACCACATTAATACACAAAGATTAAGCTTCCCAAACCCTCAAGCAAGCCTTTGGAAAACCAAATCTAGAGAGAGAGCAAGGTTTTCTAGAGAGAGAAAATCTAGGGTTTGGTGAAATCTCAAATTGGGGATAAAATTGGTGACACCAATAAAGGTAATACTTCTCTTTCATCATGAATTTGAGTTTATTTTGCTTATTCTTGAAGTATGGATTATTATTTGAAGAGTGTGAATTTAGGGTTTAATCTTAAATTTAGGAATGTTGAAAATTGGAAAAATTTATGAATAGTGATGGCATATATTTGAAATTGGTCTGTGAATGATGTAATTAGAATATGGATTTTTTGATTTTAGGAGTTAGAGTTTGTGCTATGCTTAGAGGAAAATGATTTACCCTAACCCTGTAGATGATTAAGTGATAAATTGGTATTGTTGGTAAAGGTTCAAGGCAATTGGAATCCACAAAAAAAAAAAGAAAAAAAAATTATCACTTGGGTGAATTTCATTGGAAATTGAAATTGAGAGTGATTACCTTTCCAAGAGGTGAGTGATTTCATGCTTGTAATTATATAAGAAAAATGGTTTTATTGAAAGTTTTGAATGAATTTCCAACTTGGATTTATGTGATTTAATGTGTATAGAATATCCAAAAAAAAAATTGAATTCTTGAATTATTATGCATCCTATATGTTTGGATCGAGCAAATATATCATGTAAAATTGTGAATGTTGAACATATGTGCATTTTGGTTATGATTGAGAAATTGTTAAAATTTTGGCACATGAAATGAGTTTATGATTTTATGAAATGGTGCATTGATTGGCTTGGGGGGGAAAAGTGTGATCTTCACATTAAATGACTAGTCATTTCCCTCTATAGAACAACCCGACGGGGTGATGTAGGAGGTTTAGTTGATATGGAATGTAGCCAAACAAGTGAGGTACATGATTGGATATAGTACATGGAATAGTTGGGTGCACCACCAACGAGAGTCCACAAACAATACCAACGATGGAGGTATTTTAAAACATAAATTGAATAAAATCTTTGGCAGTTCCATCCTAAGTCGTAGTAAACTTTTGTTGGGAATGATGATTTTGTGTTGCCCCACATTTGAAAATGTAAAATACTTGGATGCATATGAGTTTGAATTATGATGATTGTACACTGTGATGTTGTTAGAAATGATAGTTTGAATGTATGTTTAATGAATGAAATTGTGAACGACATGATAATTCAAAAAATATACATCTGATATATCCACCACACAAATCTTATTTATGTACAACTTGTTTATCACTCATTATGTATAAAATATGCTCACCCCTCACTCTCTTTCTTACGGTGGAAGTCTAGTTGAGACGTGACATTTCCCAGTGCCGAATTTGAAGAAATTTAGTTGATCAGATTTCTTTGAGTAATAGACCTTCTGGTTTAAGGTATTAGCGGACTCTAATGGAGGCATATTTCGTAACTATTTTATTTTATTTTATTTTTAAAATATCATTTTGTACTACGTTATTCAATTTGTGATTTAAATGTGATTTCTTTGAATTTTGTGAAAATTGTTCTTGATGAAAATAAGTTGTGATGAATAAGAGAAAAAAAAAAAGGAATTTGATGGCCGTGATGGCCCTTTGATGTCTTTATTGGAAACGAAAGGTCTTGATAGCCAATTGATGATTAATACTTATTTGGAAATAATTGAAATTTTGGAATGCCTTGCGGTACCTTGGAATACAGGGTAGGGGATTTACACATGTTTTAGGATAGTGCGACAGTTGTCGCGTACCGAGACCTGCGGATCGGGACGTAACATCTCATTTATGCTTAACATACCATTACACTCACTGAGTATTCTATACCCACCCTACTCTTTCATCTCTTTTGGGGGGAAGTTAGTTTGGAAACTTAGTCATCATTGAATTGTCGGTCAGAAGAAGTTAATTTTTGTTGATTGTCATTAGGTACTATCTTTAAAAATTATGTGGACTGGACCATGGGGGGAGTTTTTGTAAACTTTTGAAGGTTTGATTTTGTTAAATACTTGTTCATTTTGTTTAGTGTGTAAAACCATCACTTGTCTATTTTGGAATTTCTTTTGTTTGGTGTGAAATTGTCTTTTACAAAACTTATTGCTTTTATTGGGACATTTGGATGATTTGATGGATGATTTGTGTTTACTTTAAAATAGTTGAAATATTGGGATGCCTTGTGATACATCAAGACACGGAGTGGACTCACACGTGTTTGGGAGTAATGGGGTGGTTGTCGCGTGCTCAGCTAAGGGTTTTGGGCATGACATTGTGCTTGTTTGTTTGTTTGTTTGATTTTTTTTTTTTTTTTTTTTTTTTTATTTGGCTCAAGGAAATATCGTATTATCATGGTCCACCAAGCTTTACTATTACTAGTGAGGCACAGACGTTTATTGTTGGGAAAGAGGAAAGTTCCAAAACAGAAGAGAAGTTTACATAATTAAGAGTATTAAACTTTATTTGTTAGAGAGAGAGAGAGAGTTGATTTTGATTGCATTATATGCTTGGGAAAAGTCTTGTCTTTATTACACAATTAAGAGTTTGATCACGACTCTGTGGATGTTGTAGTTTGCCCTACTAGTTTCAGACTTTCAGTCGTGTACGTCATGCTCATCTTTGCAAATGGAACTTCTATGGCGGTTGTACCTATTTTAGGAGACAAACTACTACGTATCTGCTATGTTATGCACATGGACCTTCCATCCACATCAGGAATCATAAATTTCATGCAACTAGAATGATGTAAGCTATGACCTGAGCCACCTCAAAGCAATCGTATAATGTTTGAGACCTGACCTAGAAACACTAGGATCATTAGGTCAGTATTATCCCATGGACTCGGGGAATGCTATCTGGCTGACCTTTAACCTCGTATGAATGAAGCATGCTTTTCATCAGGAAAAAATATCAAGAGGACCTCACCATCAACTTGTGAGATAAATCAGAGATAGTTATGAGAAATATAAGATAAAAGATAGGAAAACTATGCACCTCTTTCGGCTGTTCTGGTTGGTGTTGCAGAAGAAAAAACCAGCGTTCCATACCAGAGGACATGTGGTGGGAAGAAGATAGCTGTCAAGGAGTAAAGCAGAGCCAAGGGCAAGTTGGCACTATTTCCACAAAAAGCGCCAAAAGTAAATACATCAACAAGACATATGGTGGAAATTGTAGAATGTCCAAAAGTTCAATATAACAAAAGAAATAAATATATCGTCTGAAACCTCGTAGTACGTATGGTGACTTAAATGATACCCTGAAAAGGCTACCTAACCTCGTAGTACGTTGGTGTTTCGAATATGCCCGGACGCTCTTGTTTCAGAAGTTCTTATGATTTGACATAAAAAAAAAAAATACTTTGTCCAATCTTTGCAAGATACATAAGCTTCCCTCCAATTATAAATAGCTGACAACTGACAAACCTCAAGGCTACCTAAGCGCTTAACTTTGGTAGAGGCATTTCAATGGCCTCCCTTCAGAGCCCAGAGGAGCATATACCCTTAAAAGCCCTTTTACAGTCCTTTCTTTTCACATCAATCATCCTACTGGCGGTTCTGAAGTTTTTCCCGAAGAAAATGTGGAGGAAAACAAGATTCAACCTCCCTCCAAGCCCTCCAAAGCTACCCTTCATAGGCAACCTTCACCAGCTTGGTCAAATGCCTCATATATCTCTTCAACGCCTAGCTGAGAAGTATGGCGCCATATTTTACTTACAACTTGGAGAAGTCCCAACAGTTGTTGTTTCCTCAGCTAAGATGGCAAAAGAAGTTATGAAAACCCATGATATTGCTCTCTCAAGTCGCCCCCCATTATTTTCAGCCAAACACCTCTTTTATGACTGCACGGATATAGCGTTCTCCCCATATAGCGCTTACTGGAGGCATATTCGAAAAATTTGCATACTGGAGCTCTTAAGTGCTAAAAGAGTCCAATCATACAGCTTCGTAAGAGAAGAAGAAGTTGGTCGGTTGGTTCATAGGATTGCAGAGTCATATCCCGGCACCACCAACTTATCCAGAATGCTTGGACTGTATGCAAACGATGTCTTATGCCGGACTGCAATTGGCAAAGGCTTCTCAGAAGGAGGGGACTATGATAGACATGGCTTCCATAAGATGCTTGAAGAGTTTCAAGAACTGCTTGCAGGATTTAGCATCGGAGATTTCTTTCCATCCATGGAGTTCATCCACAGCTTAACAGGAATGAAATCAAGACTTCAACACACGTTTAGGCGTTTTGATCAGTTGTTTGATAAGATAATAAAGGAACATCTCAATCTAGAGAGAGAAAAAGAGAAGCACAAAGATCTCGTTGATGTTTTGCTTGATACACAGAAGAATAAGGAGGGCGAAATATCTTTGACTATGGATAATGTGAAGGCCATCATGTTGGTTAGTGCTACCTTCCTTGCGTTAATAACTTTAATCATGTCAACCAAGTCAAAATTACTGGTATTAATTTGCAAGATCGTCACTAAGAAACTATCAAGCACAAGTAAGGGCACATATGGTACAATCCATAACAGTAAGCATTACAAGTTAAAAATTGTGGTATTGTTGGGTTTTATGTCTATGTATCTAAACGAGATATGACATATATACACGATAGAGCGACACTCAAACCAACCACCTGATTAACTAGTATAGTTTCTGTTTTTGCAGGATCTGTTTGCTGCAGGTACTGATACAACATTCATAACTTTAGATTGGGGAATGACTGTGTAATACCAGAAACTAAAAAAAAAAAAAAAAAAAAAAAAAAAAAAAAAAAAGAGAGAAGGAGAGAGGAGAAGGTGCTGCGTTTCGGGGTGAAACGCAGCATCTCCCCCAAATGTAAAGAGATTAGGGTGAAAACCCTAATCCCTCTCTCTCTTTCGACATTCTCTCTCCCTCCTCTCTCTCCCGCGAGCTCGGTTCTCCCTCCCTCGTCTCTTCTCCGCGAATCGATCACCACCGCCTTCCTTCACCGCTGCAACCGCCACCGTGACCCCCACCGCGAACCACTGCAGGTAACATCTCTCGGTTTCTTCCTCTATTCCGCGGTTGTTCTCGGTCTCTCTCCATTACTCACATCTCTCTCTCTGTCGCAGTCTCGTTTCAGTCTCTCAGTCGCTCTCTTCCTCACACGAGCGGGCGATTCCCTTCGTCTTCTCTTCCCGCACGCGAACGAAGTTCTCTCCCTTTCCTCCCGTGCGCGCGATGGCAGAACATCCCTCGCCTCCCTTCGTTGCTCGTTTGCGAGCTCACTGTGAGCTCCCTTGTCGCAACAAGCAACCCAAAGAACCTTGAGATCCCTTGACGGGTCCTAGGTCAAGACCGCAACCACCTCTCGCGAAGGTAAAGCTAGGGTTTCGAAATTTCCACAGTAATCAAATTAAATTTCTGATCCTAATCTCGAAATTGAACACTTTGCAGATCTTAGAATGGACTGAACAGGCAATTGGAACGAAGATTTGCGAACTACAAAAACCCTAGGTGAGGGATTTTCAATCCCTTCAAGCATTCATGATTTTTGTTGAAATTAGGTAGAAATGATAATATATATGTTCTGAAATGTCTAAGATTCGTATGCGATGCGATTTCCTCGGCGTTAATGTGAAATTGGAAGAAATTTGGAAAAATTAGGAAAGATTGGCAATTAAAGTTCATTTGAGACATAAATGAGTTTTGGGTGATGAAATCAGCAATTAGAAATAGTGGATGTGAAATTAAGGGTGAATTAAATGAGGAAAATGTGAAAACCGTGATATAGAGATTTTATTTGACGATAATTGCAATGTTTGCATAGGTTACTCGATTGGGGATTGAAAAAGGGGTCGATTCGGATTTGATTGAGAATTTGAGAGTGATTACCCTCTCTGGAGGTGAGTGGACGGATCGTTGTGTAGTAAATAAGCAAAATATCTTTAAATTCTTTGATAAATGATTTGAAATGATTTTCATATGATATTATGAAATTATTTGTGATTGTGGGATGTCTGAAATGAGAATTCGAAGTATGAATGCATCCTATGTGATTTTACATGAGTTTGTGCCATTTGTCCTGATTACCTGATTGGTATATGCTCGTAGCATGATTTGTGGATTGAATTGATAAAATATGGCACATTGTTTGAAATGGAATGATTGTGAAATGATGGTGCACGAGAGAAATGGCTATAGTCATTCCCCCCACGGAGCGACCCGACGGGGTGACGTGGATTGGGGTATTATATGCGAGAGAGGTATGCGGCCTCTGCTCTGCCCCGTCGGACTATCCGGATTGCACCCCGGTGAGGTTCGAGCCAACGCCAAGGAAGGGGGTTTGTTTTGAGACATTGGATAGAAAAAAAAACCCTTGGCGGGCTTTCGTCTGGGTTTGGCCGCCCTGCGACGGAAGTGTTTTCGATGGAACCCCAGGATTTTCTGAAAAGATGATTGATATGGATGCATATTTTATAAATGATGTTGAATTACTGAAATGTTTGGATATGAAAATGATGTTTCAAGTATGCTTTGACATTCCCCACTTTCACCCCTTATTTATTACACAATCATGCCATTGCACTCCACTCACTGGGTATTTATAATACTCACCCCACTCTTTAACATTTTTCAGAGGAAGATTAGATTTGTGACAGAGATTGGAGCTTGGGGAGGGCCTACCAGCTGGCTTTTGTAGGTATACATAGAGATGTATAGTCATTTTGGTTTGAACTGAATTCCATGGAAAGGAAGACTTGTACAATTATTTTGGTACGGATTTAATTGATACTTGTTTCCTGTATAGGAACAAGTATTGATAGAATCCTTACGTGGTTTGTTGTTTATTTTCCCTTCTTCCATTTTTGGTAAAAACTTATTGTATAAATGGGACATTTGGACTTTATTCAAATTTTGAAATGGCTTGGATGGCCATATTGTGTGTCGTGCATGCACAGGTTCCCTCTCCCCGATTGTGTGTTGATGTGTAAATGCGCATGTACAGGTTCCCTCTTCCCGATGTGTGCTCGTGTGTACAGGGATGGACCGGATGAGTCCTTGCATGTGTTTGTTATGTGATGTTTTTCTGTTTTTATATGATTGATGATGGGTGTAGAAAGAATTGTTGTCTTGCTGTCTTTGTAGCCTTGCGAGTCCGTGGGATATGGGGGAGGTTCTGCCCGTATACCGAGATTTTCCTGCGTGGCGTGGTCGATCCGAGGATCGGGCGTGGATGTTTTAGTGGTATCAGAGCTTAGGCTCACGATTTTAAAAGTTTGATGATTTTGGAATGATTTCAAATGTTTTCAAATGTCCCAAAAGCTTTCTAAAGATTTTGAAGTGTTTGGTTTTTGAAAAATGTGTCCTTGGGAATGTACAAGTCTTCTATGGATTTCCTAGGAAATTGGGAATGTTCTTTTAGGGGGTTAACTATTGATTTTGCTTAACCCTTTGAATTTATCATATCCTTGTTGTCTTGTAGCACTATGCCTCCCCGAAAGAGAATGAGGAACGTGAATGAGATTCCTCCACCGGAGCACGAAGATGAGTCATCCTCGCATGCTCTTCCTCCCTCGGTGTCTGCACACCCGGCTCCTCCCACCGGGGTTTCTGCTCCTCCTGTCACCGCTCTACAACAAGTAGTGGAGTGGTGGACCACCTTTGGAGCGCAGTATCAAGCTCCACGGCCGACTTCAGCTCCACCGGCTCCTCCTTCAGTGCCGGTCACTACTCCTAGCACCCCGCTAGCATCTCCTCCTCCGGTTGCTACAGCAGCCGATCGCCCTCATGTAGAGCTGTCCAAGTTGATAAAGGAGGCGAGACATTTGGGGTGTGAGACCTTTTCGGGTTCTTCTGATGCTTCTGTGGCCAAGGAATGGATTGGCCGAATCCAAGAAACCGTCACTGACATGGGATTAAGTGATGAGAGGAAGTTATGGGTGGCGGTGAAGCTCTTGGATAAAAGTGCGAGGACTTGGTGGGAGAATGTAAAGGGAAGGACTCCTATTGCTCTTACCTGGACAGATTTCCTCAGAGCTTTTGAGGAAAAATACTTCACCCGATTCTACCAAGATCGGAAAAGAGAAGAGTTTTACAAGCTGTCTCAAGGAAGTAAGACCGTATCTGAATATGAGACAGTCCCGAAGAGAGCTTGCTACTTATGTTCCGGAGCTTGTGAACTCCGAGAACTCCCTAAGCTCGAAATTCGAATCGGGGCTGAATTTAAACATTAGAGAGAAAATGCCCATCACCAAAGGGCATACCTTCCAAGACATTCTAGACATGGCCTTGAGGGCCGAGATGATGGTGATGGAAAGGAACAAAGTCAAGGAACATCGGGGGAAAGGGAAGAGGCCTAGTAGCTCTAATCTAGGTCAAGGCTTCAAGAAGAGTCGAGGCACCGGCTCTTATTATAGTGGTGGATCCTTTTCGGGATCAGTTGGCTTTCCTCAAAGCCGATCTACTTTTAGACCAAGTGCTCCCAGAAGATTTGTTGATATGGGAGTAGGGCTGTGGGTGGCAGGGGAGTTTGCCCGAATTGCAAGAGGCATCATCCGGGTCCGTGCAGGGAACCCAAGAGGTGTTACCACTGTGGCAAGGAGGGTCACTTTCAGCACTCTTGTCCGGAGTTGATTGTAAAAGGGCAAGAAAGTAGTCAAGTTCGAGCTCCCTCGGGTGGTTTTAGAAGAAATCCCAGGACTGTTCCTACACCTTCCACTAGCAAGATACGAGAGGACAGCCACCGGTAGTAATACTATTGCAGCCCCCACTCACCGCCCTCGGGCCTAGGACTCGAACCCGAATCTATGCCATGACAAACGAAGAGGCCCAGGACAATCCCGATGTAGTCACAGGTAATTTCTATTAAATTTTAAGCTCTGAAATTGAAATTGTGATATTAATGGTTTATGATTTTGATTTGATGGTTTGTGAGTATAGTTCAAAGAATGTGGATGAAACAATGTTGTTTGTGGTTTATACTATAGGTACGATGAAGGTCTTTGATGTTGATGCACATGTACTCATAGATACCGGGTCTAATCATTCCTTTGTGAGTTCGGGGTTTGCCAAGCATTCTAATAGGCCTCTAGTCCCACTTGTTGAAGAGTTATTGATTATTACACCTTTGGGAGAGCACTTGATTAGAGACACGTGTACAAGTCTTGTGAAGTGAAAATCGGTGAAGTAGCTCTTGAGGCGGATTTGATTCCGTTGGAAATGAAAGATTTCGATGCTATTTTGGGCATGGATTGGCTATATCTTCACCGAGCTTCCGTTAATTGCTTCACTAAGGAAGTGGAATTCCGAAGGCCAGGACATCCCTTCTCGGTATTCACCGGTGAACGGAGGGTACCGCCGAGTTGTGTAATTTCGGCTATTGAAGCACCGGAGACTAGTGCGGAGGGGATGCGAAGCTTATCTGGCTCACATTGTTGACACCACAGTGGGAAGTTCTAGTTTGGACGGTATTCCTGTGGTGAATGAGTTTCTGGACGTCTTTCCGGAAGAGTTACCTGGGTTACCACTGATTCGGGAATTTGACTTCGCTATAGATCTTATTCCCAGCATGGCACCAGTTTCTACTACTCCTTATCGAGTGGCACCGGCAGAACTGAAAGAGTTGAAGGTCCAACTCCAAGAATTGTTGGATAAAGGATTCATCCGACCGAGCATTTCACCTTGGGGTGCTCCGGTTCTCTTTGTAAAGAAGAAAGATGGCACTCTTCGATTGTGTATCGATTACCGACAATTAAATAAGGTGACCATCAAGAACAAGTATCCCTTGCCGAGAATTGATGACTTGTTTGACCAACTCCAAGGGGCGAGTGTCTTCTCCAAGATCGATTTGAGGTCCGGTTATCACCGGGCCATGGATAAAGGAAGATGATGTCCCCAAAACTGCGTTTAGGACACGGTACGGGCATTATGAATTCTTGGTGATGCCTTTCGGCTTGACGAATGCTCCGGCGGCTTTCATGGACCTTATGAATCGAGTTTTTCACTCCTATCTCGATAAGTTCGTCATTGTTTTCATTGACGACATTCTTGTGTATTCCAAAAATGATGAAGAGCATTCAGATCATCTTCGGATTGTGCTACAGACTCTCCGAGACAAGCAATTGTATGCTAAGTTCTCAAAATGTGAATTTTGGTTGAAGGAAATTGGTTTCTTGGGACATGTAGTATCCGGAGAAGGGATATTTGTTGATCCGAAGAAAGTTGAGGCAATTCTGAGATGGGAACAGCCCAAGAACGTCACCGAGGTGAGAAGCTTCCTCGGATTGGCGGGTTACTATCGAAGATTCGTAGAGGGTTTTTCCAAAATTGCAGCTCCGTTGTCTGGTTTGACGCGGAAAGGAATTAAATTTGAATGGATAGATAAATGTGAGCAGAGTTTTCAAGAACTCAAACAAAGACTCACGTCAGCTCCCATACTTGCCCTTCCTACTATCGGTGGTGATTATGTTGTTTAGAGCGATGCTAGTAAACAAGGGTTAGGATGTGTCTTGATGCAGGGTGGCAGAGTTATCGCCACTCCTTCTCTACCGTTAAAGAAGCATGAGTTGAATTATCCTACCCATGATCTAGAATTGGCTGCAATCGTATTTGCATTAAAGATTTGGCGTCATTATTTATATGGAACCACTTGCAGAGTCTTCACCGACCACAAGAGCCTCAAGTACTTGCTCACCCAGAAGGAGCTCAATCTTAGGCAAAGGAGATGGTTAGAACTGATCAAAGACTATGATTTGGTGATTGATTATCACCCGGGCAAGGCAAATGTAGTTGCGGATGCTTTAAGCCGCAAGTCTTCATCTTCTTCTCTGATTCAGGGAGACTCTTATCTCTCATGTCTTGTGGAATTTCGTGCTCTTGGAGCCAAAATTTCTTATGATGACAGCGGTGCGTTATTGGCGAAATTTGAAGTTCGACCAACTTTGGTGGATCGTATTAAAGAACTCCAAACCGCTGATGAAGAGTTAAAGCAAATAATGGAAAAAGTTCGCAAGGGTGAAACTAATGATTTTCATGTTCGGGAGGATGGTACAGTCATGTATGGGAAACGGATTTGTGTTCCCAAAGACGATGGGCTTCGAAAGGCTATTCTTGAAGAAGCACACTCTTCGGCTTATGCTATGCATCCCGGAAGCACAAAAATGTACCGAACCATCAAAGAAACTTATTGGTGGTCAGGCATGAAACGAGAAATAGCTGAATTTGTGGCAAGATGTCTGATTTGTCAACAGATCAAAGCCGAGCATCAAAAACCAGCCGGAATGCTTCAGCCATTACCTATACCTGAATGGAAATGGGAGCATATTACTATGGATTTCGTGGTAGGATTGCCACGTACTTCGAGTCGTCATGATTCCATTTGGGTGATAGTAGACAGACTCACAAAATCGGCACATTTTCTCCCAGTCCAGAATACTTATTCTTTGGAGAGGTTAGCAAGGTTGTACCTTGATGAGATTGTCCGACTTCACGGGGTTCCGGTATCGATTGTATCAGATCGAGATCCACGATTCACATCCAGGTTCTGGCCTAAGTTGCAAGAGGCCTTGGGTACCAAGTTGAAGTTCAGCACTGCTTTTCATCCGCAAACTGATGGGCAATCTGAACGTACGATCCAGACTTTGGAAGATATGTTGAGAGCTTGTGTTATGGATTTCCATGGGAGTTGGGATAGGCATCTCTCGCTGATTGAATTTGCATACAACAACAGCTATCAAACTAGTATTGGAATGCCTCCCTATGAAGCTCTCTACGGAAGAAAATGTCGGAGTCCACTTTGTTGGGATGAAGTTGGAGAACGGAAGATTGAAAGCATAGAACTGATCGAAACTACCAAGGAAAAGGTGAAGCTAATTCGGGAAAGAATGAAGGCAGCTCAAGATCGGCAAAAGAGCTACGCCGACAAAAGGAGAAGGCCCTTGGAATTCGAAGTGGGAGATATGGTATTCTTGAAGATATCTCCTTGGAAGGGTATAGTTCGATTTCAGAAACGAGGAAAACTAAACCCTCGTTATATTGGACCCTTCAAGATTCTTGAAAGAATTGGAATGGTGGCTTATCGGCTTCAATTGCCGTCAGAATTGCAAAGGATCCATGATGTCTTTCATGTTTCGATGTTGAAAAAGTATTTGCCGGATCCTTCGCACGTATTGGAAATTCCTCCAATAGAACTGAAAGAAGACTTGAGTTTCAAAGTGCAACCTGTGCAGATAGTAGATAGACAGCTCAAACAGTTGAGGAATAAGCAGATTCCTATGGTGAAAGTGTTGTGGAAAAACAATCAAGTCGAAGAACAGACTTGGGAGACCGAAGAACTAATGCGGAAGCAACATCCGCAGCTCTTTGATGTATGAGTTGTATTTTGAATTTCGAGGACGAAATTTGTTTTTAGGGGGTTAAGAGTTGTAATACCAGAAACAAAAAAAAAAAAAAAAAAAAAAAAAAAAAAAAAAGAGAGAGAAGGAGAGAGGAGAAGGTGCTGCGTTTCGGGGTGAAACGCAGCATCTCCCCCAAATGTAAAGAGATTAGGGTGAAAACCCTAATCCCTCTCTCTCTTTCGACATTCTCTCTCCCTCCTCTCTCTCCCGCGAGCTCGGTTCTCCCTCCCTCGTCTCTTCTCCGCGAATCGATCACCACCGCCTTCCTTCACCGCTGCAACCGCCACCGTGACCCCCACCGCGAACCACTGCAGGTAACATCTCTCGGTTTCTTCCTCTATTCCGCGGTTGTTCTCGGTCTCTCTCCATTACTCACATCTCTCTCTGTCGCAGTCTCGTTTCAGTCTCTCAGTCGCTCTCTTCCTCACACGAGCGGGCGATTCCCTTCTGTCTTCTCTTCCCGCACGCGAACGAAGTTCTCTCCTTTCCTCCCGTGCGCGCGATGGCAGAACATCCCCTGCCTCCCTTCGTTGCTCGTTTGCAGAGCTCACTGTGAGCTCCCTTGCTGTCAACAAGCAACCCAAAGAACCTTGAGATCCCTTGACGGTCCTAGGTCAAGACCGCAACCACCCCCCCGCGAAGGTAAAGCTAGGGTTTCGAAATTTCCACAGTAATCAAATTAAATTTCTGATCCTAATCTCGAAATTGAACACTTTGCAGATCTTAGAATGGACTGAACAGGCAATTGGAACGAAGATTTGCGAACTACAAAAACCCTAGGTGAGGGATTTTCAATCCCTTCAGTAATTCGCATGATTTTTGTTGAAATTAGGTAGAAATGATAATATATATGTTCTGAAATGTGTGAGATTCGTATGCGATGCGATTTTCTGAGATTTAATGTGAAATTGGAAGAAATTTGGAAAAATTAGGAAAGATTGGCAATTAAAGTTCATTTGAGACATAAATGAGTTTTGGGTGATGAAATCAAGCAATTAGAAATAGTGGATGTGAAATTAAGGGTGAATTAAATGAGGAAAATGTGAAAACCGTGATATAGAGATTTTATTTGACGATAATTGCAATGTTTGCATAGGTTACTCGATTGGGGATTGAAAAAGGGGTCGATTCGGATTTGATTGAGAATTTGAGAGTGATTACCCTCTCGGAGGTGAGTGGACGGATCGTTGTGTAGTAAATAAGCAAAATATCTTTAAATTCTTTGATAAATGATTTGAAATGATTTTCATATGATATTATGAAATTATTTGTGATTGTGGGATGTCTGAAATGAGAATTCAAGTATGAATGCATCCTATGTGATTTTACATGAGTTTGTGCCATTTGTCCTGATTACTGATTGGTATATGCTCGTAGCATGATTTGTGGATTGAATTGATAAAATATGGCACATTGTTTGAAATGGAATGATTGTGAAATGATGGTGCACGAGAGAAATGGCTATAGTCATTCCCCCCACGGAGCGACCCGACGGGGTGACGTGGATTGGGGTATTATATGCGAGAGAGGTATGCGGCCTCGGCTCCGCCCCGTCGGACTATCCGGATTGCACCCGGTGAGGTTCGAGCCAACGCCAAGGAAGGGGGTTTGTTTTGAGACATTGGATAGAAAAAAAACCCTTGGCGGGCTTCGTCTGGGTTTGGCCGCCTGCGACGTAAGTGTTTTCGATGGAACCCAAGGATTTTCTGAAAAGATGATTGATATGGATGCATATTTTATAAATGATGTTGAATTACTGAAATGTTTGGATATGAAAATGATGTTTCAAGTATGCTTTGACATTCCCCACTTTCACCCCTTATTTATTACACAATCATGCCATTGCACTCCACTCACTGGGTATTTATAATACTCACCCCACTCTTTAACATTTTTCAGAGGAAGATTAGATTTGTGACAGAGATTGGAGCTTGGGGAGGGCCTACCACTGGCTTTTGTAGGTATACATAGAGATGTATAGTCATTTTGGTTTGAACTGAATTCCATGGAAAGGAAGACTTGTACAATTATTTTGGTACGGATTTAATTGATACTTGTTTCCTGTATAGGAACAAGTATTGATAGAATCCTTACGTGGTTTGTTGTTTATTTTCCCTTCTTCCATTTTTGGTAAAAACTTATTGTATAAATGGGACATTTGGACTTTATTCAAATTTTGAAATGGCTTGGATGGCCATATTGTGTGTCGTGCATGCACAGGTTCCCTCTCCCCGATTGTGTGTTGATGTGTAAATGCGCATGTACAGGTTCCCTCTTCCCGATGTGTGCTCGTGTGTACAGGGATGGACCGGATGAGTCCTTGCATGTGTTTGTTATGTGATGTTTTTCTGTTTTTATATGATTGATGATGGGTGTAGAAAGAATTGTTGTCTTGCTGTCTTTGTAGCCTTGCGGAGTCCCGGTATATGGGGAGGTTCTGCCCGTATACCGAGATTTCGCGGCGGCTGTCGCGTGGTCGATCCGAGGATCGGGGCGTGACAGACTGAGCTCATCACACGCCCCAAAATCATGGAACGAGCACAGGCTGAAATAAGAAGTATGATGGGGGAGAGAAGAGTTGTCCTAGAGAGTGACCTTCCTGGATTTACCTACCTGAAAGCTGTTATCAAAGAAACCTTCAGGTTGCATCCTCCTGCACCACTATTAGTCCCAAGGGAGTCCATGGAAGATGTAAGGATTGATGGATATGATATTCCAGCAAAGACACGCATTTTTGTCAATGCTTGGGCAATAGGGAGGGACCCGGAATCATGGGAAAATCCAGAAGTATTCAGACCAGAAAGATTTTTGGGTAGCAGTATTGATTTTAAGGGTCAAGATTTCCAGCTGATACCTTTCGGCGCAGGAAGAAGAAGTTGTCCTGCCATTACATTTGGAAAAGCAACTGTTGAACTCGCATTGGCTCAACTTCTCCACAGCTTTGATTGGGAACTTCCATCTGGTGTTGATACTAAAGATTTGGAAATGGCAGACACTTTTGGCGTCACAATGAGCAGGAGTTCTAATCTTGTAGTTGTGGCCAAGCCAAAATTTTCCTGATACATTATATGGAAAATATGCATACGCCCGTATAGTAAGACCCGTGTCCTATGTTTTTGCTTTGAAGTGAGAAGCGAATGTAATCCATTTGGAATGCCTTCATTATTTGTCTCTGTAATAACAGTAGCATTATTGCTCAATAGTAATGAGAAATAAATATATGCAAACTTATGCATTAATGGAGGGCATGCACCAATTAATATGAATGTAAAGGCACAAATACAGTTATCGGAAGAAACAATGCATCGCTGGTTTCAAAAAACCCACATCCTGCATTACTAGCAAGAGAAGGGATTGTCTTCATTTTGGAGCTGTCCAAATTGGTAGAAATATTGTGCATGTGCCTACAGCCATGTTGAAGCAACAACAACGACAAATATGAAACATCTTCAAGGTTTTCTTTAAATGACACAATGAAACCACATAGATAAATGGGTATAAATTATTTGGAACAAAACTAATGTACATGGGAGCCAACTAACGTTAGAAAGTAAAAAGTTTGGAGTTTTAATTGCGCAAAGTTCTACAATGGGTGGTCACCTCCTTCGTCTCTTCTAGGTAATCTCTGCAACAGGGCAATGTCCTAATCATTCTCAATCTAAGCTCTTTTAGCTTCATGCTTAGAAATCTCACTGGGACCCTACATCCTGCAGATAACACCCAACTTTCAGAGCTCCCCCAAGATCATTTAAACAAAAAAAAAAAAGAAAAGAAAAACAAAACAAAACAAAGACAAAATGGAGGCCCAGTTGTAGAAAATTGTAAAGGTTTTTGGTAAAGTACAATTGGTTCCTACCACAGTTTTGAACTAAAAATTAAAAATTAAAAGAAAAAGGAAACTCCAATGTGAAATAGAGTGTCACCATGGAACAAATATGTCCACCATCTCAGTGCCTATGAGAACAATATGAATTTAAATTGTTAAAAGAAACCTAAAAAAATTTTACAATTGGCTAATAAAAATAATTATTAAAATTTTTATATTTTCAAAAAAAATAATATTTTCTACAATATTAAAATAACTATTTTTTTATATATTGCAATGCCTTTTGCGACGGATGAGAGTAAATTATTAAATACATAATGTATATATTCCCAACGTAATTTTTTAGGCACACCCTGTCGTCATCGTAACATCCCGTCACAAAACGCGTAACAATCTTTTTGTTGACATGTCCAAAGCAATTTTCTACGAGATTAACGTCGCAATAAATATATATCGCTAATTTTGTAATGCGAGATTTGGCGCGAAAATGGTTGTGCCGGCCTCATTTGCAATGGCTTCTTTTTGTCGCAAATAGCGTGGCAAAAAATTTCTCAGTGCATCACAATGACTTGTTTTTTTAGTGGAACGTGGATGATCTCTCATCTTGTGGAGAGAATATTTCATATTTAAAAAAAAATCAAAACATTAAGCTATGTACAAGATATTAAAAAGAAAATAGAACAAGATAAGAGGAAAAGTCTGAAAAAGAAAATCATGAGAATGTGGCATTTGACAAATGTCCAGTATCTAGGTTCACTTCACCCCATAAAAATGTCATGAGCATCACAATTACATTTTTCAAGAAATATAATACATCAAAAGATATAGAAGAAGCCTTCTAGAAAAGGTACCTGAATGATGCAACGATGGAATGCTGAGGTTGAAGCTCTAATAATTAACTCCGACCTGATTAATATTATAGGGACCTCTTGGTAGGGCCACCCCAGGTTGAGCAAGGCCAGGGTACCCCAAAAGTAACCCAAAACAGTACTTGTGAATAGGGCTTGTTTGGATTCTAATGGGATTGGAAATTGGGTTTGGCATGCTGTTGAAAATTTTCCAAAAGGGTTAGCGGAATTCCACGTTTCACGAAACGAAACATGCCCCAATCGGCCCCAGTCGGTGCAAAGCTTCTCTCAGTTATTTATTTATTTTTTTATTACAGATATTTAAATTTAAAATTTTTAAACTAGGAAAGTAAAATTATCATCATCAAATTATCCTCTCAAACCTCTCTCAATTTTTCTGAATCCAGGCATTGGTGGTCAATCAGAAGCCGAAGAACTTGGGACATGTTTGGCAGAGTTTTCTGGCTTGACAGTTTCTTGTGTTTGGGTTTCTAATGGACGAAATGGAGGAGCGTACGAAGCATAAAAGTGACTCCATCGTGTTTTATGTATATGTATTTTGCTTTAGATGGCAAAGCTACTGAATTTTTTCTCCTACTGTAAATATCAAAAATCATACTTTTAATTGTAGACTTTATTTATGTGACTCTTCTAGTATAATTTTTTTATTTCTAAATTGTCATATTTTGGTCTGCTGATATACAAGTAGAAAGATTCATCAGGTCACGGGGGCTAAGATTGGTAGTAGTTAGATCAATCAAAATTTTGATATCGATCTTTGTTAATTAAATTTAGAATAATTAGAATTAAAAAATGACATAAAAAGGGGCAAATAATTTCATTGATTACTGTACCAAAAACTTAAGCTTTACATTAATATTTTCTTACCAAGATTATCCTTGAAAATTCCCTCTTATCTCTTCTACTTGTTATTTTTTCCCCCTTAAGGAAATGTCGTATTGTCATGGTCCACCAATTGATAAGTGTATCATGCTTTATTTGTTAGAGAGAGCGAGAGAGAGAGAGAGGACTTGATTTTTATTGCGTTATATGCTTGGGAAAAGTCTTGTCTTTATTACACAACTACATAATTAAGAGTTTGATCACGGCTCCGCGGATGATGTTGATTGCCCTGCGGGTTTCAGTCGTTCACTTCATGCTCATCTTTGCAAATGGAACTTCTATGGCTGTTGCACCTATTTAAGGAGACCAGTATCTTGTTGCGTGTCGGTCATAAAACGTATCTGCTATGTCATGCACACGAACCATCCATCCACATCAGGAATCACAAATTTCCTGCAAGTAGAACGACGTAAGCCATGACATGTGAGCCACCTCAAATCAATGGTATAATGTTTGTGACCTGACCCAGAGTCACTAGGATCCTTAGGTCAGTATTATCCCATGGACTTGGGGAATGCTAGCAGGCTGGCCATTAACCTCGTATGTATTAAGTATGGCTTTCATCAGGAAAAAATATCAACAAGACCTCACCATCAACTTGCGAGACAAATCGGAGATACTTATGAGAAAAATAAGATAAAAGACTGGAAAACTATGTACCTCTTTCGGCTGTTTGGTCGGTGTTGCAGGAGGAAAAACCAGGGTCCCATACCAAAGGACGTGGTGGGAACAAGATAGCAGTCATGATCATGGTTTTAAGGAGTAAAGCAGAGCCAAGGGTAGGTTGGTAGTGTTTCCCCAAAAAGTGCCAACAGTAAATATATCGACAAGACGCAAGGAGGAAATTATAGAATACCCAAAAATTCAATATAACAAAAGGAAAAAACAAATCGTCTGAAAAACCTCGTAGTACGTATGCTGACTTAAATGATACATTGCTCCCCTCTTGTTCCAGTTCTTATGATTTGACATCACAAAACTTTGTCCAATCTTTGCAAATACATAAGCTTCACGATCACTTCATCCAGATAAGATGCATTCTCCCAATAGGTGACAACTGACAAACATCAAGCAAGGCCAACTAAGCGCTTAACTTTGGTAGAGGCATTTCAATGGCTTCCCTTCAGAGCCCAGAGGAGCATATACCCTTAAAAGCCCTTTTACAGTCCTTTCTTTTCACATCAATCATCCTACTGGCGGTTCTGAAGTTTTTCCCGAAGAAAATGTGGAGGAAAACAAGACTCAACCTCCCTCCAAGCCCTCCAAAGCTACCCTTCATAGGCAACCTTCACCAGCTTGGTCAAATGCCTCATATATCTCTTCAACGCTTTGCAGAGAAGTATGGCCCCATATTTTACTTACAACTTGGAGAAGTCCCAACAGTTGTTACTTCCTCTGCTAAGATGGCAAAAGAAGTGATGAAAACCCATGATCTTGCTCTCTCAAGTCGTCCCCAATTATTTTCAGCCAAACACCTCTTTTATGACTGCACTGATATGACGTTCTCCCCATATAGCGCTTACTGGAGGCATATTCGAAAAATTTGCATTCTGGAGCTCTTAAGTGCCAAAAGAGTCCAATCATACAGATTTGTAAGAGAGGAAGAAGTTGGTCGGTTGGTTCATAGGATTGCAGAGTCATATCCCGGCACCACCAACTTATCCAGAATGCTTGGACTGTATGCAAACGATGTCTTATGCCGGACTGCAATTGGCAGAGGCTTCTCAGAAGGAGGGGACTATGATAGGCATGGATTCCAAAAGATGTTTGAAGAGTATCAAGAACTGCTTGGAGGATTTAGCATCGGAGATTTCTTTCCATCCATGGAGTTTATCCACAGCTTAACAGGAATGAAATCAAGACTTCAACACACGTTTAGGTGTTTTGATCAGTTGTTTGATGAGATAATAAAGGAACATCTCAATCCAGAGAGGGAAAAAGAGGAGCACAAAGATCTCATTGATGTTTTACTTGATACACAGAAGAATGGGGAGGTTGAAATACCTTTGACCATGGATAATGTGAAGGCCATCATGTTGGTTAGTGCCACCTTCCCTGCTTTAACAGATTTAATCATGTCCACCAAACTAAAATTACTGGTATTAATTTGCAAGATCGTCCTGACAAGCTATCAAGCTCAAAGGACACACCAGGTACAATCCATAATAGTGTGTATCATAAGTTAAAAATCGTGGTAATGTTGTGTTTTATGTCTACGTATCTAAAGGAGATTTGACATATACACACGATAGAGTAGAACTCAAGCCTATAACATGATTAACTAGTATAGCTTCTGTTATTGCAGGATATGTTTGCTGGAGGCACTGATACAGCTTTCATTACTTTAGATTGGGGAATGACTGAACTCATCATAAATCCCAAAACCATGGAACAAGCACAGGCTGAAATAAGAAGTATCATGGGAGAGAGAAGAGTTGTAGTTGAGAGCGACCTACCTAGACTCAACTACTTGAAAGCTGTTATCAAGGAAATCTTCAGATTGCATCCTCCTGCACCAGTATTAGTCCCAAGGGAGTCCATGGAAGATGTAAGCATTGATGGATATGATATTCCAGCGAAGACACGCATTTTTGTCAATGCTTGGGCAATAGGGAGGGACCCGGAATCCTGGGAAAATCCAGAAGTATTTAGACCAGAAAGATTTTTGGGTAGCAGTATTGATTTTAAGGGTCAAGATTTCGAGTTGATACCTTTCGGCGCAGGAAGAAGAAGTTGTCCTGCCATTACATTTGGAATAGCAACTGTTGAACTCGCATTGGCTCAACTTCTCCACAGCTTTGATTGGGAACTTCCATCTGGTGTTGATACTAATGATTTGGATATGACGGAAGGTTTTGGCATCACAATGCACAGGATTTCTGATCTTGTAGTTGTGGCTAAACCACGGTTTGCCTGATGAAGTTAATGCATGACATACATATATATGTATATAAATATGCCAGTAAGAGCAGTGTTCCTACCTTCATTTAAGCTTTGAAGTGAGAAATGAAAGTGAGCCATTTGGAATTCCTCCATCATTGGTCTCTGTAATACAGTAGCAGTATTGCTCAACAGAAATCAGAAATAAATATCTGCAAATTTGATGCATTAATGGAGGGCATGGACCAATTAATATGAAAGTTAAGCCACAAATTAGAAGGAAAAAAATGCATCACTAGTATCAAAAACTCTACCTCCATAAAATAGCATCACCTGCAAGAGAAGGGATTCTCTTCATTTCGAAGCACTCCAAATTGATAGAAAAATTGTATACATGTCTGCAGCCATATAGCAGCAACAACAATGACAAATATGGGCGATATTCAAGATTTTCTTTAAATGGCACAATGGAGCACAAAATTAAGAAGAAAAAACATAGATATATGGATATAAATTACCAAAAATTATATGGAACAAAAGTAGTGTTCATGAGAACCAAATTTACATGGTCCATATACTTATGAAGATCTTTCACGCAATGAGCGCTTTGTTAATAAACGTTTTAACTCGAGCCAGTACAGTTCTCACAAAATTTGCTGAGCCACATGACCCAACTATAAAACATAACAAGACTGGAGTCATCTTTAAATAGGACTCGATATTTGAGATATTAAGAGAAACAACAACATCAGAAGTGAAGTTTAAATACAACCCAAGAGATCCAAGGAACAAGATATCTGCAACGAGAAAGGCTCCAACGTTCACCAAAATTATCAGACAGGCATGGAAACTCAAGGCACTAACTAGACCAACAAGGAAGAAAATCTACTTCAAAGAATAGCCATGATGATTACCAGAGAGGCAAAATGGTAGCCCCAACCTTCCTTGGCTGCTTGAGCTCTTTGTTGATCAGCCCAACTAGCAATGAGAAGAAAATAGTGGATAAGATGAGCCACCTACTAATGATCATTGAATATAGGTTGACAATCAGGTACTAGCTGGTACAAGTTGATTTTTTAAGCTGTGTCTTACCAGCTATATATTATTTGAAGTGTTGAAAGCAGTCAATTACCCAAGGAACTCTGAGACACCACCAGTTCCCGCCAGCTTGATAGTTGAGAGCCCTCCCTCTCCAGTTCGTGCCTAAATCAATCAGTTGGCGTTACCATCACAAGCCAATAGAACAAGAAACCAGGAGAACAGGAAATCCAAATTTCTCATTCAAAACTAGGATTCCTCCTCTTCTGCAGCCTACAGACCTCCTTGAACCCAAATTAGGTTTTGGTAGCCAGCATTATACAGTAGCTCATATGCGTCAAGAGATCTTCACAGCAAGTGCAAAAACCATGAATCAATAAGAACAACCAAATAAGCAGACACAATAGCTTTCATGCAATTCTTGCAAATTCAAAGAAAAGCAAACTGATTCAACCATGCCATGCTAATCGCCCTCCAAAAGGAAGGCAAAATCCAAAGAACAAGCAACTACATTTAATAAAATAAGCTCTTGCAGAAACAAATGGTTATTAATCTAAAAAATGCAGATTTTTTTGGCCGCAGGGGGGGGGGTTTGAGAAATTGAGCCACCATATTATTCTTGGAAGTCACAAATTTGCTGGTTCACTCATTCAAGCAAATGACAATTGTATGGTATAAATATGCTACAATAGTATGATAAAAAAAAAAAAAAAAAAAAAAATTCACAATCCCTTCTGGCAGGCAACAATAATGTTGGTATCTTTTTTGAATTTTTCCTCAACTTTAGACAACAACTGATTGCAAAAAAAAAAATAAAAATAAAAAAGAAGAACAAAAAAAGAGATAATTTTTAAAAAAATTTCTAGCATAAAATTAAAAAAATAATAATAAAGAAAATAAGAAAAAGTTTATTGCATACTTGTCAAAAGATAATGTAGATGCACCACTCCATCAACCCCCTAGAAGGTAAAAAAATAAAAATAAAATAAAATAAAATTACTTTTAAGAAACTAAATCCCATTATTTATCAAGACACTTTCCATCAGTGTATAACATGAAAGTTTAAGCTAACAAATAAAATACTAACTGTTGGTGGGAAAATAGAGTAGGAACTCTTTAGATGCAAAATATTTCTCACACACTTTTATTCATTCAACTTGAACATTATTTATAGAAATACAATACTTTGTAATCATGACTCTTTGGAACTTGGAACACTTTGAAACCATCAGAGTGACCTTAGATATTTGCAACTTATTAATTTAGACTACTAAATACGTATTATTTATTTTAATTAATACAAGTTTACTTTTCCAACGCCCCCTCTTAAACTTGTAATTCAACATTTGATAACTCTAAAAGTAGCTCTCAATCTGTAAAAATCTTCAAACTTTAAAACTTTTGTAAATATGTCCGCAACTTGATCCTTAGATGTCACATGTTTGAGTTGAATCACCTTCTTCGCAATGCATTCTCGGATGTAATGATACTTTGTGTCAATATGCTTGCTTCTCTCATGAAAAACTGGATTTTTTCCCAAGACTATTATTGATTTGCTATCAACAAAAAGATCAGTAACTCCATTTTGTTCAAATGTTAGAACCTTTAGAAGGCTCCTCATCCAAATGGCATGACAAACACAGGAAGCTGATGCAACGTACTCAGCTTCACAAGTTAAAAGAGTGACAATTGGCTATTTTTTTTAACTCCAAGCAAATGCAGTCTCACCCCAAAAAAAAACAAAACCACTTGTACTTTTTCGATCATGAACATCTCCTCCCCAATTACTGTCACTAAACCCATACAATTTGAAATTATTTGTAAGAGAATAAAATAGACCATAATCCAATGTTCTTTTAATATATCGAAGAATCCTCTTGGCTACCTTCATGTGAATCACAATTGGAGCTTCCATGTATCGACTAATGACACCAACACCATACAAATTATCCGCCCTTGTACAAGTCAAAAACCGTATCCTTCACACTAATCTTCTAAACATCATTGGATTTATCTTTTCGGCATTGTCAAACTTGGAAGACTTGATTCCACACTCCACAAGTTTAATAACTGAATTGATTTTATCCATCTTGAGCTCTTTCAAGATTGTTTCTACATAAGTCCTTTGTGAGAGAAAAATCCCTTCTTCACTTTGCCTTACCTCAATTCCAAGATAATAGGACATAAGCCCCAAATCAGTCATCTTGAATTCTTTAAACATTTTCCATTTGAATTCTTCAATCATCATCAAATTATTACCTGTGAAAATCAAGTCATCAACATGTAAACACACATAATCTCTTCATCCTGTGACTTCTTCACATATAAAGCATGTTCATAAGGGCACTTAAAAAAACTATTTTTCTGAAAATATTCATCAATGCATGTATACCAGACTCTTGGAGCTTGTTTCAGGCTGTATAAGGCCTTTTTCAACCTTAGCACATTTTCTTATTGACTTTCAACAACCTAACTCAATGGTTGCTGCACATAGACTTCTTCTTCCAATGTGCCATTCAAGAAGGCAGATTTTACGTCCATTTGAAAAATCTTCCAATTTTGTTGAGCAGCGCAGAAAATAATTAGCCAGATAGTTTCCAAGCGAGCTACTAGAGCAAAGACTTCATCATAATCAATTCCAGCTCTCTGGGTGAATCCTTTTGCAACAAGCCAAGTTTTGTATTTTTCAACTTCTCCTTTAGCATTTTTCTTCAATTTGTAAATCTATTTTACTACAACAGATTGTTTTCCCTTTGGGAGTGTTGTCAATTGCCAAGTATCATTCCTTTCAGTGGCTTTTATCTCTTCATCCATAGTTAATCTCCATCTTTCATCTTGGACTGTTTCTTCAAAACTTATTGGCTCTATGTCTGCAAATAAACAAAAGAGAGTGGAATCATTTATTTTTTCTGTTTCTACATATATTTCTTCCAAACTTCACATACGAGGAGGCCTTTCGGAGGAGTTTTGAGGAGAAAAATCTGCTTGATTTGATTGAGGTGCACGTAGAGGAGTTTGTGGTGTAGTAGTAGTAGCTTGATTTGTTTGAGGTGCATGTAGAGGAGTTTGTGGTGTAGTAGTAGTAGCTTGATTTGTTTGAAGTGCACGTAGAGGAGTTTGTGGTGTAGTAGCAACAGCTTGGTCCGGAGACTGAATTATCAAATAAAGGAAGAAACTTATAATTTTCATCTTGAAGAATATTCTATTCCCAAGAGCCATCTTCATCAAACTCCACATCCCTGTTGACGACAATTTTTCCATTCTGAATATTATAAAATTTGTAACCCTTTGAATGTTTTGCATATCCTATGAATACAAACTTTTCACTTTTATCGTCCAATTTGCTTCTTGCCTCATCAGGAACATAAACATAACCAATACTGCCGCATACTCTTAAATGTGAAATATTTGGCTTTTTCCCACTCCATGCTTCTTGTAGAGTCATTTGCTTCGATTTCATTGTGGGACTTCTATTTATCAAATAAATTGCACATGTAACTGCCTCAGCCCAAAACTCTTTTGGTATCCTCTTGCTCTTCATCATACTACGAGCCATGTTAAGGATGGTTTTGTTTTTTCGCTCCACCACCCGTTCTGTTGAGCTGACCTTGGAATAGTCAATGAGTACCGGATATCGAGATAATCACAAAAGTGATTAAACTTTTTTGATGTGAACTCTCCTCGATCAGTTTGAATGGCTCTAATTAAGCAACCCCTTTCATTCTCTACTTGAGCTTTGAATATTTTGAAATATTCAAACGCCTCAGATTTTTCCTTCAAAAAATAAACCCAAGTTTTGCAAATATAATCATCAATAAACAATAAAAAATACCTACTCTTCCCATACGAACTTGGGTTGAAAGGACCACATATATCAACATACACCAAACCAAGTGGTTGTGAGGCTCGAGAGAAAGACTCCTTCGGAAAACCCCTCCTGGTTTGCTTACCGTACATACAACCTTCACATATTTGATTGGGATGGTTTATAAAAGGTAAACCATACACCAACCTTTTCTTGGACAACAGCTCAAATCCGTCAAAATTTAAGTGGCCCATCCTAAGATGCCACAACCATGATGAATCACATGTAGTAGCCTTCAAACATTTGGGAATATTAGTGTTGATCTTTAGTTTAAACATTTTGTTCTATGATAACGGCTCTTTTGTAATTAGTCTCCCTTTTCCAACTTTCATAACAAGCCCATTTTGGCTCATCGTTATCCCTTATCTCTTTGCCAAGAGCTGTCCAATACTCAAAATATTTGTTTTAATACTGGAACATAATAAGCATGAGAGATAAATTGGCGATCTCCATTCTTTAATTGTATAAAAATATCTCCTTTGCCCATGACTGGAACAGTAGTTTTATCGCCAGAAGAAATGCGACTTTTAATAGATTCATCATGACAACAAAACAAATCTTTGTTACCTGTCATATGATTACTGGCTCCGGAGTCAAGATAACAAAACCGCTGATTTCTTTCTTCATTTTTGTTGCAAGTCATTAGTAAGGTGGACTTTTCATCTTCCTCGGCCTCAACAAAATTTGTCTTCTCATTTTTGTTGAAATTCATTTTACAATCTGCAGCAAAGTGATTCCATCATTGACAATTGTAACACCGTATACTAGATGCTCGACAACAACTACTTTGAAACCATCTACCTCTATCACGTTCTCGTGATTTTTGTTGTTGAACATCTGGTTCCTCATTATTAGTAAAATTTCTGCCTCCTCTGCCTCTTCCACGACCTCCTCGAGTCCAACCTCGACCTCTTCCACTCAGTCTTCCTCTGCCTCAGCCTTTACCACGTCCTCCAGCAAATTGTTGTTGTATATCCTTCTTTTCATTTGTATTCAATTTGGTTTGTAATGCTTGGGCAATAGGCTCTTCTCTTTTCTTCAATCTTTCTTCATGGGCTTGCAAAGAACCCAAAAGTTGATCAATTGACATTTTCTCCAAATCCTACAACTCTTCGATTGCAATCATAGCATAATCAAATTTTGGAATCAACGAACGAAGAATTTTTTCAATCACACGAACATCATCCATCCTCTTTCCATATCTTCTTAGTTGATTAACAATTACCAAAACTCTATTAAAATATTCTTCTTGAGTCCTTCATTTTCAGATTTCATACTCACATCTCATGGTTTGCAGACGCCCTTTAATGACTGTCTTTCCCTTTAAAGGAATTTTGAAGAACCTCCCATGCATCCTTTGCACTTGTTGCTGAAGAAGCCTTTTCAAACATACTCTCATCCAAGCACATATGGACAAGGGTAAGAGCTTGTTGGTCTTCCTTTTTAGCCTTTTGCAAAGTATCTCTTTGTGCAGTCGTCATTGCTCCCTCGTTCTCGGGCTGATCACAGCCCTTCTCTACAATGTCCCACACATCTTGGGATCCAAGTAGAGCTTTCATTCTGATGCACCAGTTATCATAGTTTTCTTTGGTGAGTTTTGGAAATTGGAAGGGAAGCATTCCATTCATCTTGTTTCAAGAGGAGGTTCTGATTTGAATTCTTTTTTTAAAGTAATGTGAGGGCCTCTTTTTTTTGTGAGAAATGAGAAGGCTTTGATACCACAATGTTGGTGGGAAAATAGAGGAGGAACTCTTTAGATGCAAAATATTTCTCACACACTTTTATTCATTCAACTTGAACATTATTTATAGAAATACAATACTTTGTAATCATAACCCTTTGGAACTTGTAACACTTTGAAACTATCAGATTGACCTTAGATATTTGCAACTTATTAATTTAGACTACTAAATACATATTATCTATTCTAATTAATACAAGTTTACTTTTCCAACACTAACATACTTAAGTTGAATATGTTTATCATAATACCAAAATAGCCAATTCTTCATTATTAACTCATACAAGTATCAATAGAGAACTATGAATTGATTTCAGGAGACAAATTAGGAAGCACTTGGCTAATTTTATGATTATAAACATTTTCATTTTCTTGTTAAAAGACAAAGAAGAAAGTAACAGGTCTCAACTTCAAGAGTATGGCATACCCATCACAAAGTTTGCAATCTTTCTCAAAATAAGTCCAGCATCCAGTCTATTATCAACATCAAATATTGGAATCCCTGTAGAGCCCTTTACCCAGGCCTACAAAACAAGGAAAAAAGAGATATCAATAACTGCAGAAAACAACTAATAGATGTTGTTTGCATAGAGGAATGAACCATCTGCAAATGGTCAATTATCAAACTCTTAATTCAATAGCAAACCATTTCTCTACCTCATGCAGGAAAGTGAGTCTTCGATAAATCAGATACACTAGTTTGCAAAGAATATGCACAGTTTTCAAATTTATGGAATAACTAAATTCTTCAAAGCAACAGAAATAAAGGCAGACATAAGTTTTACTTTTGGCTTAACTACAACTAATAGTGCACTGAAAAATAAATGAATGAATGAATACAAACAATAAAAAGCCAGACTGTTTTACGTTCTGTGGATGGATGAACATCAAATAGGGTTTTGTTTGAGAGTTGAATTGCATAACCAGCTTCCCTTGGTGTAAGCACTTAAACTTTTCCTTCTCTTACCTATAGTAAAATAGAACAAACCAGCAAACCATAAATCGAAGCACAAACTTTCAAGGTTAATCCCATAAACTGTGGCAGTCTATTAAAGCAACTTTATTTCAACCTAATGTGGGAAAGGCAAAAGAATTGCCTTTCTAAAGTCGTTTCCAGAACAACTTGGATGGCCTAAAAACCAATTAAGAGAAGGAGAATCAATCCAAGGTTAACAATTGAAATATTGAGTTGCTCCAGCATTCCTTGAGGGAACACCAAAACAAATGTCCAGTATATGCCAGCAGAAGGATGAAGTAATGCCAAGTTCTTCCCTTACCTTTTTCCATTTATAGAAATCAAATACAACTCACAGTGTTTGACTAAAGACTAAAGCACAATAAGAACATGTTAAATTAATATAACTACAATTACTTCCAATGTAATAGCCAATAATCACTCCTCCAACCACAGAGATAAACATTCTCAACTGCCATGGTTTTTTTTTTGGGGGGGGGGGGGCGGGCGTGCAGAGCTGCCCCCTGAAATTTTAAGAAAACATATATATATATATATAAAAAGGGCGTACCTAGTGCCGAAACTCCCACATTGTGGGCTCTAGGGAAGGGAATACCTCGGCAGCCTTCTCCTTGCTTTTTTTTTTTTTTCTGCAAGGAGGCTGATTTGAATCCCGGACCTCCTGAACACAATGGAGAGACTCCACCGTTACGTCAGGTTCGCCCTTCATATATATATATATATATATATATATATATATATATATATATATATATAATTCCAAAGATTATCACACCAAATGTTGTTTTCCCCTTGAAGTAATAACCCCCCGCCCCTCGGGGGGGATTTATGACCTCAACACCCTCTGATATAAATTATTGGCTTGTAACCAAGTTGGTGCCACCACTACACCCATGACCTTCCTCTTTGCCTTCAAACTATTAAAATTTGATTATTTTGGACATGAGTGGATATCAGCGCAACGATTTCACTGAAGTATCACACTCAAGTTGCCCAAGAATTTCTTTACAGTTCAAGACATATGACGGACCGCAGGCAAATCAATATAACAAATGATTCAAAAAATACCTAAGTGGCTGAATGAGCTGGTGGGACTTCAATTTTCCAAATGACTTTCAGAAATTCAATCTCACATTAGGTTATTGCCATTGACAAGCGACACACTAACTCTATTCATAATTTACCTATAATTGAGACCACAATGCAGTAAGTAGACAAAAGAAGAAAAATACTATAATATCCTCATTCCATTATAAATCTCAAATACGAACTGCGCGACTACACTACACACTACAAACTCGGGGGTAGGGGGAGAGAGAGAGCACCAAAGCATCCCATCTCTTCTTAGCTGCAGCCATCTCCTTCATTTGCTGGGGCCTCATAGTCATCACCATATGCCACCATTCCAACAATATCCGCTAAATCACAAACAACCAAAACCCATTTAGGAACTAAGTGATTCATCAACCCAAAAACCAAATGACAAAAGAAAAAGTGTTGAACGGTGACAACATTACACACCTTGTGTGGAGTTCTAAAAGGACTGAGTTTCACAGATGGGTCTGAAATTTTGAAGCAATTTGTGCTCGCGGAAGAGTAAACATGTTGCTGGGTTCGCAAATTATGACACGAAGGACGAGGAAGTGTGAGAGACGGAAGTCCTAGAGCTTCCATTGCTACAGGACAAGAGGTTCACCGTAAAAAAATCGAAGCTTGAAACTGTTGCTTATCCTCTCTCTCTCTCTCTCTCTCTCTCTCTCTCTCTCTCCCCCCCCCCCCCCTTCCCAACCCCCAAAAAAAAAAAAAACATCTATGCTTGCGGGAGTTTGTCTTGTAACACGTACACATTCTAATCCCAGATTGCCAACCCAAGAGATTTCGGATCGGACAAGGTTTTGTGTAGCTATGGACCAGACAGCCAGCCCAGTTCAATTAGGGCTGATCCATGGGTTGGAAGATTTTGTACGCTTGACAAGAATTTAAAACCCATGGGCCCAATTAATTTAAGGGTTTTAAACCAGGTTTGAAAAAATAGTTAAAGATCAAATTCAAATTTATTCATAAATTATAGTCATATTACCAATACCAAGTTCAAAAGTCCAATTTTGCAATTTTTCAGACTAGAGGGTAACTTTTGAAATTTTCTCCTCTTTCCTGCCCACGTGAGCATTCTTTGGATACGTAAGCACACAATGTCACGTGCCACCATATATTTAGTTTAGTAACTCGTAAATAAAAATTCAGATTTAAATCTTATGTATAAAAAAAATAAATACAGAGAAAATTTTACCATTTAAAAATCTAATGTAACTCAAATTATATTTAATCAGATTCAACATAATTATAATAATTTATTAATAAAACAAACACACACGGACACAAAATCTCATATGAAATATGAAATGATTGACTAGTCTGATCAAGCCCTAGGCTTTTCATTTTTCAACTGCTCAAAAAATGTAGCAGAATGTAAAATTCTACAGGATGCTCTCCTAGATGTTATAAGAATTAATAATTTAAGAATTAAATAAATTATTAAAAATTGTGAATAATGTGGTATTTGAAAAGGAAAAATGTCCATGAAAATATGTAAGTCACTATTCAAAATATTCGGCCTCTAAAAGAAGTTACTTGTATATTCGATATATATTTTTAGATAAACGTGTAAAGTTCGGGAAATACTTGGAGGATTATTATTATTTTTTTACTTAAAAAATAATATTTTTTATATTATTTGGAAGAAGAGGCAGTCGCTGCCTCAACTTCTCCACAGTTTTGATTGGGAATTTCAATCTGGTGTTGATACTAAAATTTGGATGTGGCAGACGCTTTTGGCATCACAGTGAACAAGGGTACTAATCTTGTAATTGTGGCTATCCAAAGTTTACCCAATTTTCTGAGCTCCCCAAAAAATCCCCCCGGGGGGGAGGGAATGAAGGTCCGGTGTAGAAAATTGTGGAGGTATTTCGTAAAGTACAATTGGTTCCTACTCCAGATTTGAACATGGAAACTTCAATGTGAAATAGAGTGTCATTTTTTGAATAGTGAAATCCCGTTGCAAAATGCACAACAATCTTTGCAATAACATGTCAAACACAATTTGCGACAAGATTTACATCGCAATAAATATACATCTCCAATTTTGTAATGCGATCTGCATGAGAGTTGGTGCAAAAATGGTAGTGCCTGCCTCGTTTGCAATCTTTTTTGGTCGCAAATTGTGTGGCAAAAATTTCTCAGTTTCGCATCACAATGCTTATTTTTAGTGGAATGCAGATGATCTTTCATCTCGTGAAGAGAATATTTCATATTTTTTCCTCTCTCTATCTATTTTCTTCTTATCTTTATTTTAAAAAAAAAATCAAAATATTAAATTATGTAAAAGATATATATAAAAAGAAAATAGAAAATGTTTTCTATTAGTCTAAAAACGGATTAAAAAGATACATATGTAAAAGATATATTTTTTGCCTCATTTGCAACAACTATTCAAAGAAATTTATCTACTCATTTTTTTGTTATTTTTTTTTTTCCATTTTTTGTTTTAAAAAACCGTTTCAAGGTGTTAGTGAGATAGAAATATCTACAAAGGAATGGGTTTATGTGGTAGATCAAATGCCACATTCTCATGATTTTTTTAGACTATTCCTTGTCTATCTCACTCAACTCCTTGAAACGGATTTGGGAAAAAGAAAAAAAGACAAAAAAGTGGGTAGATAATTTCTTTGAAAACCATACGCATCTGTTTGGTATTCACTTTAAGATTTATATTAGTATTTTCTTACCAAGATTATTGTTGAAAACTCCCTCTTATCTCTTCTACTTGGTTTTTTGCTCAAGAAAATATCGTATTGTGAGTTTCAATACGGAAGAAGAGGTTAAAGCATGGCGAAGTCCCTAAAGTGAATAGAGACACCCAATTGATAAGTGTATTATGATTTATTTGTAAGAGAGAGAGAGTACTTTATTTTTGTCTTTTATAAACCAACGATATTTATTAATAACATTGGATCTGATTAAATCCGATTCAACTCATATTAAACTCTCAAACAGACAAAACTCTTTGTATCCTTATTTTCGTCGTACACAATATTTGAATTCGAAATTTTATACATTTATATAAACAATACTAATGTAATTAAGAGTTTGATTTTTATTGTATTATATGCTTGGGAAAACTCTGTCTTTATTTCATAATTAAGAGTTTGATCACGGCTCTGTGGATGTTGTAGTGGCTCTGTGGATGTTGTAGTTTGCCCAAATGGTTTCAGTCGTGCACTTCATGCTCATCTTTGCAATTGGAACTTTCATGGCTATTGTACCTATTTTCGACATAGCAGCAGTAAAAGATGATCTTAGGAAAGATTTCTTTATCAGTAAACTAATTCATGCAGGAATCTCGGCAATGGGGACTAATTCGGATGCGCCCATGAGCTCAAGAGATCTTGCAGTTCTGTCCGGCCAGAATATGAGAACCAGAAATTTGAGGAAACACTATAATATAGTTCTGGCTTCACCGATCACCTATTCTAAGATTTCATCCAGCATGCTCATGTTAGTCCATAAACACAAGCGGTGAAAGAAAAGTTTTAGACTCCTACACAAAGAAAATGCCTTTTTTTCATGAAAAATACTTTGTGATTTTGCATGAGTCTGTCACACAAGCGGTGAAAGAAAAGTTTTAGACTCCTACACAAAGAAAATGCCTTTTTTTCATGAAAAATACTTTGTGATTTTGCATTAGTCTGTCACACAAGCGGTGAAAGAAAAGTTTTAGACTCCTCCACAAAGAAAATGCCCTTTTTTCATGAAAAATACCTTGTGATTTTGCATGAGTCTGTCTTGCAATGACTGGACAACACAGATTATAAAAAGCTGTGCACAAGAATCAGTAATAGAAAATCAATAAAAGAAAAGAAAGAAAAGTAGGAAAGTTATTAGCTATTACTCTCTAGGTTTGTGGCTATTCAAAGAGAGAGAGAAAAAATGACCATTAAATTTTTTTTAATATACTATGATATTTGATAATTATATTGAACTTTTATTTTTTTTATAAAATCTGAAATTTCATTTTTTTTAAAAAAAAAAAAATTGATATCTAATTTTTAGACTAATTTGGCAATGACAATAAAGATGTATACGCCATGTTCATATGGACCATCCACCTACATCTGGAATCATAAATTTTCTGCAAGTAGAACTACGCAAGCTATGACACGTGAGCTACCTCAAATCAATCGTATATTGTTTGACCCGACCTAGAGCCACCGGGATCATTAGGTCAGTATCATCCGACTTGGGGAATGCTAGGCGGCTGGACTTTCACCTCCTATAAATGAAGTGTGGTTTTCAGTAGGAAAAAATATCAAGAAGACCTCACCATCAACTTGTGAGACAATTCAGAGATAGTTATGAGAAATACAAGATAAGAGGCATGAAAACTATGCAACCAGGGTCCCATACCAGAGGACACCTGGTGGGAAGAAGATAGCCGTCATGATCATAGTTTGAAGGTGCAAAGCAGAGGCAATGGCAAGGTGAACTATTCCTACAAAAACTGCCAAAAGTAAATACATCATCGGAGAAACCTCGTAACACATCTGGTGGCTTAAATGACATATTGCTTCCGGACGTTCTTGTTTCGGAAGACCTTATGATTTGACATCACAAAACTTTGTACAATCCCTTATGATTTGACATCACAAAACTTTGTTCAAATCTTAATATAACAAAAAAAAAAAAAAAAAAATTCTTTGTCCAATCTAAATGCTTAACTTTGGTAAGATAGCATTCTCCCTCCAATTATAAATAGGTGACAACTGACAAACCTCAAATAAAGCTACTTAAATGCTTAACTTTGGTAAAGGCATTTCAATGGCTTTCCTTCAGAGCCCAGAGGAGCAAATGCCCTTGAAAGCCCTTTTACAGTCCTGCCTTTTCACATTAATCATCCTAATAGCAGTTCTAAAGTTTTTCCCAAAGAAAATGTCGAGGAAAACAAGACTCAACCTCCCTCCAAGCCCTCCAAAGCTACCCTTCATAGGCAACCTTCACCAGCTTGGTCAAATGCCTCATATATCTCTTCAACGCCTTGCAGAAAAGTATGGCCCCATATTTTACTTACTACTTGGAGAAGTCCCAACGGTCATTGTTTCCTCAGCTAAGATCGCAAAAGAAGTATTGAAAACCCATGATCTTGCTCTCTCAAATCGTCCCCAATTATTTTCAGCCAAGCACCTCTTTTATGACTGCACTGATATGGCCTTCTCTCCATATAGCGCTTACTGGAGACATGTTCGAAAAATTTGCACACTGGAGCTCTTAAGCTCCAAAAGAGTCCAATCATACAGCTTCATAAGAGAAGAAGAAGTTGCTCGGTTGGTTCATAGGATTGCAGAGTCATATCCGGGCACCACCAACTTATCCAGAATGCTTGGACTATATGCAAACGATATCATATGCCGGACTGCATTTGGCAGAGGCTTCTCAGAAGGAGGGGACTATGATAGGCATGGCTTCCAAAGGATGCTCGAAGAGTTTCAAGAACTGCTTGGAGGATTTAGCCTCGGAGATTACTTTCCATCCATGGAGTTTATCCACAGTTTAACAGGAATGAAATCAAGACTTCAACACACGTGTAGGCGTTTTGATCAGTTGTTTGATGAGATTATAAAGGAACATCTCAATCCAGAGAGAGAGAAAGAGAAGCACAAAGATCTCATTGATGTTTTGCTTGATATACAGAAGAATGGGGAGGTTGAAATATCTTTGACCATGGATAATGTGAAGGCCATCATGTTGGTTAGTGCCACCTTCCTTGCTTTAATAAATTTAGTTGTGTCCATCAAACCAAAATTACTGGTATTAATTTGCAAGATCGTCCCTAACAAGCTATCAAGCACAGACAAGGGCACACATGGGACGATCCATAATAGTGTGTATTATGAGTTAAAAATTGTCATATTGTTGCGTTTTATGTCTATGTATCTAAAGGAGATCTGATATATATGTACGTGTAAAGAATATTGGCAATTCCTAAATTGAAGAGATTTTAGAAATATCTTGGGAATTAATATTGCAAGTATTGGGAATAAATTTTGGAGATTTCCAAATTAAAGAAGTCTTAGAATATTGACTTTCTAAAATTCCAATATTGTAATTATTTAGTTTATTCTTTACAATCTTGTAAATATTCTATGTAATCTTTCTTTTTATATTTCTAGGGTTTAACCTCATGGAATCACCCTATTTATAGGGTTATTGTACAATCTATTGAATATACAATATACACAAACAATTTTCTCTTAGTCTGCTTTTCTTTATTTTCTTAGTTTTTCTGCTTTATTCTGCTTTTTCTAACATGGTATCAGAGCTTTTCTGCTTTTTCTGCTTATTCTACTTTCTCCTTCAGATGGCAACCTTCTTTCTGATCCTACCTTATATCGGCAATTAGTAGGCAGTCTTATTTATCTTACTGCCACTTGTCCTGATATCTCTTATGCTGTTCACATTGTCAGTCAGTTTATGGCTGCACCACGATCTCCTCATTTTGCTGCCGTTTTACGGATTCTTCGTTATGTTAAAGGCACCTTATTTCATGGACTTCATTTTTCTGTCTCATCCTCATTACAGCTACGTGCCTATTCTGATGCTGATTGGGCTGGTGATCCTACTGATCGACGGTCTACTACTGGCTATTGTATTTTTCTTGGTGATTCTTTAATCTCTTGGCGTAGTAAGAAACAAACTTTTACAGCTCGCTCTAGTACAGAGGCAGAATATCGTGCACTTGCTGACACTACTGCAGAGTTATTATGGATTCAGAGACTTCTTTGTGACCTTGGTATACCTACTTCTTCTCCAAGTCCTCTATATTGTGATAATCAGAGTGCTATTCAGATTGCTCATAATGATGTCTTTCATGAACGAACTAAACACATTGAGATTGATTGTCACTTTATTCGTCAACATATAACTAATGGTGATCTTCAAATATTCTTTCTTCGCTCTGTCGATCAACCTGCTGATTTTTTTTACCAAGACTCATCTTCCTGGACGTCATGATGATCTATTATGCAAACTCAAGATGACTTCTCTACACCCATCCTGAGTTTGAGGGGGGGTGTAAAGAATATTGGCAATTCCTAAATTGAAGAGATTTTAGAAATATCTTGGGAATTAATATTGCAAGTATTGGGAATAAATTTTGGAGATTTCCAAATTAAAGAAGTCTTAGAATATTGACTTTCTAAAATTCCAATATTGTAATTATTTAGTTTATTCTTTACAATCTTGTAAATATTCTATGTAATCTTTCTTTTTATATTTCTAGGGTTTAACCTCATGGAATCACCCTATTTATAGGGTTATTGTACAATCTATTGAATATACAATATACACAAACAATTTTCTCTTAGTCTGCTTTTCTTTATTTTCTTAGTTTTTCTGCTTTATTCTGCTTTTTCTAACAGTACGATAGAGCGACACTCAAACCTACAACATGATTAACAAGTATAGTTTCTGTTATTGCAGGACATGTTTGCTGCAGGTACTGATACAACTTTCATAACTTTAGACTGGGGAATGACTGAGCTCATCACAAAACCCAAAACCATGGAACAAGCACAGGCTGAAATAAGAAGTATTATGGGAGAGAGAAGAGTTGTCGTTGAGAGCGATCTAGCTAGATTTAACTACATGAAAGCTGTTATCAAAGAAATCTTCAGATTGCATCCTCCTGCACCTGTACTAGTCCCAAGGGAGTCCATGGAAGGTGTAAGGATTGATGGATATGATATTCCAGCAAAGACACGCATTTTTGTCAATGCTTGGGCAATAGGGAGGGACCCTAAATCATGGGAAAATCCAGAAGTATTTAAGCCAGAAAGATTTTTGGGTAGCAGTATTGATTATAAGGGTCAAGATTTTGAGCTGATACCTTTCGGCGCAGGAAGAAGAATTTGTCCCGGCATTACATTTGGAATAGCAACTATTGAACTCGCATTGGCTCAACTTCTCCACAGCTTTGATTGGGAACTTCCATTTGGTGTTGATACTAATGATTTGGATATGACGGAAGCTTTTGGCATCACAATGCACAGGATTTCTGATCTTGTAGTTGTGGCTAAACCACGGTTTGCTTGATGTAGTTAACGCAAAACATATATGTATATGTATGTAAATATGCCAGTAAGAGTCTATGTTAGAGAGCTCTCCTTAAAAAGGGTCCTATAGCAGCTCAGAGTGGATTAATCAGAGTATAACTCCAGGTTGATCCAAGTACCAAATATATATATATATATATGCTAGCAAGAACAGTGCTCTTGTTGAGTAATGTGCTTAATGACTAGGAATGAGTTAGAAAGTTATGTTGGCAAATAAGTCGTCTTTTCATATCCCAATAAATCGGAATAATGTAATTACAATTATAAATCAGACTTGTAAGTTCAAAGAAAAATGAATAAGAGAGGAATGAATAAATGAAATTTAAGTGATTCCAAAAGTCTTCTCTCATCTGTCTTGAAAACAAGTTTGGTATCAGAGTCTATGATTTCATACAACTGATCAAAGCTGAATTTCAATTGAAAGAGAGAGAGAGAAAGTGTGTGTGTTGAGGTCATAAATTTATACGAGAGCTTGCCCTTCAATGAATTTAATCGTTAACTCAAATCGGATTTATAAAATCTATATATCAATTGATTATCGGAAATCAATCGGTCAAGAAAAAGAAAAGGAAGTGCATCAAGACCCACATATTTTGTTATGTTAAAAGGAAGTTTTATAAATTGTCTTTTTCTATCTTGCGCAATTGACTGCAAGAGAAATCACAGTTTTCTTTCCCTTCGGCATTTTGACGCTGAAGAGGACATTTTTCTTTTCTTGTGGCCGCTGTTGCAGCTTGTAGAAGGAAAAACTACGCCCACGGAGACTCCTTTCCTTCACGCATTCAAACACAAAGGAAAAAAAAAAAAAAAAAAAAAAAAAAAAAAAAAAAAAAAAAAACCTAAATTCATAATTGATTGGAATGGCTCTACAGTATAATTATTTAGATTGCGTGGGTTATATTAAAAAAGAAGGTTTTTTTTTTTTTTCATCACTAAGTTATCCATTACCGATGTCTGTCTAAGTTTTGCAACGACATACAGGCCTCTCTAAGTTGCGACGCTCTTCTATTTCGTGTCGCAAAAACCTTCCACTTTTGAGAGCAATACTGTGGCCATGCTTTTTTGGTGAGCTGCTAACCACAAAAAAAAAAAAAAGGAAAAGCATCGCAGTTTTACATCATTGATGCGTCTTTTATCGGAATGATTGGCTTTCTAAATTCAAGTCGGTCTCTTCCTCACTTACTTGAATTTGAAGGGATGTTAATATTCTGTGTTTATTAATATTGTATTAATATAATTTTGGAAACTGAATATTCATCCATTATTTACTATTATAATAAAATATTATTCAATAAATGTTATGAGAATAGCCGAACCGTGCCCATGTCTACCATATCCTATAGCATTTTCATGGTATATTCCGACTCTTCACCTATATACATACAATCCCTGTGTACACTTCAAAATACACCTAAATCCCATTCTCTCCATTTTCATCACCTCAAATAATGCCTTCTAACCTCACTCTTAACTTTGGTGGAGGCAATTCAATGGCTTTCTTTCAAAGCCTAGAGGAACTTATACCCTCAACAGCCATTTTACAACCCTTGCTTTTCACATCAATCATCCTACTAGTAGTTCTGAAGTTTTTTCCAAAGAAAATGTCGTTGAAAACAAGACTCAATCTCCCACCAAGCCCTCCAAAGCTACCCTTCATAGGCAACCTTCATCAGCTTGGTCGAATGCCTCATATATCTCGTCAACGCCTTGGAGAGAAGTATGGCCCTATATTTTACTTAAAACTAGGAGAAGTCCCAACAGTTATTGTTTCCTCAGCTAAGATGGCAAAAGAAGTGATAAAAACTCATGATCTTGCTCTCTCTAGTCGTTCCCAATTATTCTCAGCCAAACACCTCTTTTATGACTGCAGTGATATGGCGTTCTCCCCATATAGCGCTTACTGGAGGCACATTCGAAAAATTTGCATACTGGAACTCTTAAGTGCCAAAAGAGTCCAATCATTCAGCTTTGTAAGAGAATGAGAAGTTGCTCGGTTGGTTCAAATGGTTGCAGAGTCATATCCAGGCACCGCCAATTTATCCAGCATTCTTGACATACGGATATGACCTCTCCATATATCAGGATTTTGTAAGGCATTTAACTCATACAACAATTTTCTAAAATTATGAAATCTATCAAAATTAACACGTTTGCAACCCATTTCACAATCAATGACCCATTCGATTCATCTCTGTTCCACACATGCATGCATGTCACACAACTCAAGGATCAACCTACAACTCAAGGATCAACCTGATCCGTCCCTATTCATGCACACATGCAATTTGGCTAACCCGGCATTCCACATGGTTTCCAAACATCCTCCTCAATTTAAAAGCTCAAAATAACTCATTATTTGCAATAAAAATCCAAATGTCCCAATAAAAAAAATATAAGTTTTTGTAAAGACAAATTTTAAACAAAATTAAACAAGTTCCACAATAATCAAGTATGGATTCTACCAATACTTGTGCCAAGAGATAGGACAAGTATCAATCAAATCCAAACCAAAACAATAGTATAATTGTTTTCCTTCCACGGATGAATACTATATCAAATCCCAAAATAAGATTCACCACCAATACCTATCGTGGATTGCCAAAAGATTTCCGAATAGCCAATACTATTCCAGGTCTATGCTTTCTCTAAAAAATTTAGAAAAGAGGAGCGAGTATTTCAAATACCCAGTGAGTGGAGTGCAATGACTTGTAACACATAAATGAGGGATGATGGTGGTGATGCCAAACATATATATCAAATATAATTCAATACAATAAATGAAATCTTTTATATATAACAATTCATATCAAACCACCTTGACTCAAATATGCAATTCAGCAACTTAAGCTTTCATTTTCACAATTTTGGAGTTTGTCGAAAACAATTTCCCACCAATGGCCATTGGTAGGATCCGCCAAGGGGTTTTTCACAATTTTCATAAAATCCCCTTTCACCTTGACGTTGGCTCAGAATTCCGTGGGGTGCTATCACGTTATTACAGCGGCTTGAGAAGGCTCTTCAACCCACCTACCACCAAATTAAATTTCAATCAATTTTAACCACGCTGCCCCGATGGCCCGGTCTGTGACAAGACTTAAACTCTAGTCATTTTTTCCAGTTTCATATTACCAAACTCAATTTATCAATCAATTCATATTCAATCACAAGATAGAACAACATTTCACAATTCACATCAGTATTCCAATGTAACATGGTGAAAATAATTCAATATTCAAGTTTAAGAGTCATGGATTTATCAAATTTTATTTCAAGGCGCACCACAATCATAAAGTTATTTCAATCCATTTGCAAATTCATTTCAAAGTACAATTTATAAATCAAGATTTAAAGCAATTTACCCATTCATGTACACATAACCATTCACTCACCTCTTGGGAGAGTATCCACTCCCAATTTCTAACTCAAGTCCAATGCAATTCTTTTTTTAATTTCGAATTGGCCTTCCTAAACCACTAATCACAATGATAATGTTAACTTACTATCATTTTTAGGATTTATAATTTTTTTTCCAATTTTTGCACGAACCCTAAGTTTTCAAATTCGGGGATGTATGTTTTAATTTCACCAATTGCACCTCATTTAGATATATACAAAATTTCCATTTTTATTTTTCCCCAAATTTCACTGTTTGTCAAACTAGGGTTTTGATTCTCTAACAAAATTTCTAAAATTCAAATAATAAATCACAATATTGTATTAAAGAAGCTAAACCCAAGTTTAAGGAGGAGAAATTACCTTGATTTTGGAATTGGATTTAGTTTTGGGGTTTGGGTTTCAAAAATCTAAATTTTTCCCTTCGTAGAACAACATTCCCTTTCCGCTAAATCTTTCGATCTTTGAGTTTAACCGAAGTTTTGGAAGTCCATTTGGTGCATTTAATATAAAGAGTGATTGATTTGATGAGTAAAAGATCAATTTAAGTGTGTAGAGAAAGAAATGAATGTAGAGAGAGAAAGGAGAGAGCTGGCTTCGAAAATGGAAAGGAAATGGTGTAAATGAAAAGATTATGTTATTTCAGAACATAAAATTACCCTTTTACCCCTACTAATTTTTAAGATTTATTTGTAAATTGAGGGTATTTTGGTCATTTCATAATTTCACTAAATGCACTAATTAATTTACATCTCCCTGAAGTCGATTCACGAGTGTGTGTATGTTTGGAGGATCAAATCGGCTTATCATTTAACGGAATCGACTCACAAATACTTAATGAATCGACTCACACCCCTACACAAATTCCCATTCAAGTCTCAGAAACTATTCTGAAAAGCCAAGCAAATCTCAGAATTTCCTTTAGGAGTGTGGGTAAATCGACTTCTCTCCTTGACCATTTGATTTCCTTCCTTCCTCTTCTCTTCACAAATCGACTTAGCACCTAGCCCCATTGGATTTATCACACACAACTTTGCTCTGCACAGAAATCGATTTACCCCTTCACCCATTCGACTTTCTCCCCTTAATTCCTCACACGCAAGTCAATTCCTCCCCAAGACAAATTGACATCTCTCCTCTAATTTCTTCCCGTAAATCGATTCTTGTCCTTTGTAAGTCGATTTATGAAGCACCACTCACAAAACTCATTTCTGCACACAAAGCAAATCATTGTGAGTCGATTTCTACCGCCCCTTTTTTTAACACATAAGTAAATTTGTTTTCTCCATTTTCAGTCATGTGAATCAACTCACAGTTGAGTCCATTCGAATTGGCTTCCACGTATTTGCATCTCATGGGATTTGATCTCACACCCAAATATTTTTCAAACCCAGAGTTTTGAAAATACGAGTTAATCCTTTTGTGCCATGCTCGTGGTGTTTGTTTGAGCCAATAAAGGGCTTTGTTGAGCCTATAAATTTTGTTCTCATTATCACTAACAACAAAACCCTCAAGTTGAGATACATAGACCTCCTTTTCCAACTCCCCATTTAAAAACATAGACTTCACATCAAATTGATAAACTAGAAAATTTAATTTTGCAGCAAGAGCTAGAAGGATTCTTACCGTTTCAAAATGAGCAACTGGTGAGAATGTTTCATCAAAGTCAATATCTTGATGTTGTGCATACCCCTTTGCCACAAGCCTTACTTTATACTTCTGTATACTACAGTCAGCATGATACTTCAGCTTGTTTACCCACTTGAGACCAATAGGTGTCTTGCCATCTGGTAGATCCACCAATTCCCATGTCTTATTGTGCTCAATTGCTCTCATTTCTTCAATCATTGTATCTTGCCATTCTTCCACTTTAAATGCTTCCTCAAAACAAGTGGGTTCTGTCACATATAAAGCTAATGAGCATGATTCATAAATCTCCTGCAACGATCTGAATTTTCTTAGTGGCCTATCATTGGAGGAGCTTGATGATGCTGAACTCAATGGAGAGGCAATGTTTCTTCTGGAGGTGTCATAACTTGTTGGTGGAGATGATCTTGTTAAAGAAGAAGAGCTTACTGGATTGATTTTCATTGATGTAGAATCTACTGCTACAAATTCTTAAACTACAATTTCATCTTGATGTAACTGGATATTGGGACCAATTTTCTCAGAAGTAAAATCCCAGCTTGCATCTTCATGAAACACAATATTCTTGCTAATCAATACTTTGCCACTCACAGGATTATAAAACTTATAAGCTTTGGATTGAATACTGTCCCCAACAAAGATATACTTTTCAAATTTTTCATCGAACTTACGACGTGACTGTTGATCTACCAGAACATAAGCTATGCATCCAAAAGTTCATAAGTCGCTTACCTTTGGCTTGTTACCTTTCCATGCTTCATATAGCGTCTGATTATACACTGCCTTTGTGGGTGAAATATTTAGTAGGTACACAGCTGTAGCAATAGCTTTAATCCAGAATTGCTTTGGAATATCTCTTGCTTTTATCATACTTTTGTCCATTTCAACGATAGTGCAATTTTTTCGTTCCGCAACATCATTTTGCTTTGGTGTGTAAGGTGCCGTGAGCTCTCTGTGAATGCCATTCTCCTCACAGAAAGTGTTGAACTCAGCCAACATAAACTCACCACCTGTATCTATTCAAAGAGTCTTAATTTGATAACCACTTTACTTCTCTACAAAAGACTTAAATTTCTTGAAGTTGTCAAATGTTTCTGATTTAAATTTCAAGAAATACACCCAACTCATGTGACTATAATCATCAATGAATAATAGGAAATATCGACTACCTCCTAAAGACTCAATGCTCATGGGACCACACAAATCAGCATGTACTAACTCAAAACAAGTAGAGGCTCTCCAAGCCTTGCCTGCAGGAAATGATGGTCTACTTTGTTTTCCATACACACATCCTTCACAAAAGTCAAGAGTATCAATTTTAGGCAAACCAACCACTGTATCTTTATTGCCTAACAATTGTAACCCTTTTACTTTCAAATGACCATATCGCAAATGCCATAAATTGGCTTCTCTGCCTTCTTGAGCAACCAATACACTACTTTCACAGCTAATTGACACATTAAGTGGAAACATCCTATTTGAGATCATTTGAATATCAACAACTTTTTGACCCGATTTTTTATCATGGATGCTACAAGAATTATTATCAAACATGAAAAAATATCCACAGCCCATCGATTGTCCAACACTTAATAAATTATGAGATAGGAAAGGAACATAGTACACACCATGGAGAAGCTTTGTATTAGCATGTGAAGTCTTGGTGGCAACTATACCTCTACCTTTGGCCTTGATTGACTTGTCATTTCCAATCCGACCTTCCGATTTTTGTGATTCATCAAGCTCCTTGAACAATGACCGTGTGCTGGACATGTGGTTTGAGCATCCATTGTCAATAAACCAAACATCATTCGTGCAGCATTTGCAGAAGAGTGAGCAATAAACAAGTTACTCTTCTCTTGCAATTTCTCGGTAAAATTAGCATGCTTTTGTTCTTCCTTCTATTTACTCCAATAGTCGGCTTCCTTATGCCCATACTTTTTGTAGTGGCGGCACTGGATAGTGCTCTTGAACTAACACTAAATTTGAGCAACTAAATAGAGAAAGTGGGAAACATGGTCTACTAAACAAACAGAGTGGGAATTTAATTCCACCAATTTTGGAGCACTGCTCAACACTCCTGTTTCAAAATTACAAACTCCAAGTTTCTGCCGGAAATAATTATGCTTGGCCTGAGGAAGTGCTTTGGTGAGAACATCAGCAACTTGATCACTTGTGCTGTAGAACTTTAACAAAAAAAACCTTTAGATTGCATCCTCCTGCACCACTATTAGTCCCATGGGAATCGATGAAAGATGTAACAATTGATGGATATGGTATTCACGCGAAGTCACGTATTTATGTCAATGATTAAGCAATAGGGAGGGACCCAGAATCATAGGAAAATCCAGAAATATTTAAACCAGAAAGATTTTTGGGGAGCACTATTGATTACAAGGGTTAAGATTTTGAGCTGATACCTTTTGGCACTGGAAGAAGAGCTGTCCCGCTATTACATTTGGAAAATCAATTGTTGAACTCGCACTTTCTCAACTTCTCCACAGTTTTGATTGGGAACTTCCATTTGGTGTTGATACTAAGGATTTGGATATGGCAAACGCTTTTGGCATCACAATGATCAAGAGTTCTAACCTTGTAGTTGTGGCTAAGCCAAAATTTGCCTGACACATTGTATGCAAAATATCCATACATCTATGTAGCAAGACCCATGTCCTACGTTTTAGCTTTGGAGTGAGAATCCATTTGGAATTCCTTCATCATTGGTCTCTATAACAACAGAAGCATTATTGCTCAACAGAAATCAGAAATAAAATATCTCCAAACTTGATGCATTAATGGAGGGCATGCAGCAATAAACATGAAATTATAGCCACAAATACAGTTATTAGAAGAAACAATGCATCGGTCTTTGTAGGGATATCCGAATGATGAAGAGCTCTTACTCAACTATTTTTCCTGAGTTCTAGTGCTGGAATCTTCATGGACAAGTATATTTCTGCAGTTTTTGCCCCAAAAAAATTTATAGCAAGAGAAGGGATTGTCTTTATTTTGAAGCTGTCCAAATTGCTAGAAAAATTGCACATGTGCCTACAGCCATGGAACAGCAACAACAACGAAAACCACAAAGAAAAATGGGTATAAATTATTTGGAGCAAAACATGTGCACATGGGAGCCAACTAACATTAGAAGTAGAAAGTATGGAGTTGTAATTGCGCAGAGTTTCTGAAAATGGATGGTCACCTCCTTTGTCTCTTTTTTTTTTTTTTTTTGGTGCATACAGAAAGACTCGAACCGAGTCTATTAAGAAGGGGAAGGGGGAAATACCACTTGAGCTAAGGCTCATTGGCTCCTTAGTCTCTTCTAGGTAATCTGCAGGTGGAGAATGTCCTTATCATTCTCAATTTAAGCTCTTTTAGTTTCAAGCTTAGAAATCTCACTCGACACCCAATTTTCTGAGCAACCCTAAAATCAGGGGGGAAAAAATGGAGGTCCAGTTGTGAATAATTATAAAGGTATTTCGTAAACTACAATTGGTTCCTTCTCCAGATTTGAACCAAAAATTAAAAATTAAAAAATAATAATAATAATTGGAAACTCCAATGTGAAATAGAGTGTCACCATGGAACAAAGATGTCCTCCATCTCAGTGCCCATGAGAACAATATGAATTTAAATTGTTAAAAGAAACCTAAAATAATTTAACAATTGGTTAATAAAAATAATTAATTAAAATTTTAATATTTTCAAAAAAAATTCTACAAAATTAAAATAATTGTTTTTTTTAGATATGGCAATGCGTTATACGACGGAAGAGAGTAAATTATTATACATAATGAATATATTTCGGATGTAATTTTTTAGAATCACCCCATCATTGTCATAACATCCCATCACAAAATGTGCAATGCATTACAATGACTTGATTTTTTTTAGTGGAATGCAGATGATCTCTCATCTTGTGGAGAGAATATTTCATATTTTTGGCTCTCTCTATCTATTTTCTTTTTATCTTTATTTTGAAAAAATAGTCAAAATAGTAAGTTATGTATAATATATATATATATATATATATATAAACAAAATAGAAAAAGAAAAGAGGAAAAGTCTAAAAAAAATATCATGAGAATGTGGCAGTTGACAAATGTCCAATATCTAGGTTTACTTCACCCCATAAAGAAGTTATGAGCATCACAAATTACATTTTTCAAGAAATATAATACACCAAAACATATACAAGCCTTCTAGAAAAGGTTCCTGAATGATGCAACGATGGAATCTTGAGGTTGAAGTTCTGATAATTGACCGAGTGAGGACAGGGGTGCCCCAAAAGCAACCCAAAACAGGACTTGCGAATAGGGCTTGTTTGGATTCGAATGGAATTGAAATTATGGTTTTGGCATGCTCTTGAAATTTTTCCAAAAGGATTGGCGGAATTCCATGATTCACCCAACGAAATATGCCTCAATCGATGCAAGCTTCTCTCAGTTTTCCTGGGTCCAGGCATTGAAGGTCAATCAGAGACAGAGGATCTGAAGAATTTGGGACATGTTTGGCGGAGTTTTCTGGCTTGACAGTGTCTTGTGTTTGGGTTTCTAATGGACGAAATAGAGGAGGATATGAAGCATAAAAGTGACTCCATCGTGTTTCAGGTATCTGTATTTTGCTTTAGATGGCAAAGCTACTGGTTCTTGTTTTTTTTTTTTCCACCACCGATATAGTCATGTTTCGACTAATTTAATTCGATCGACTACGTCCTCTATTTAGAGGTGGCTCTCTGCATAGTATTTTTTATTCTAAAATTTTAAATTTGAGATTTAATCTGCTAATATATAAGTAAAAAGAAAATGACTAAAAATTCTGAGCGGATTTTTCTATTTACTAGGTCGGGTGGATATCTACCAACAAGTTGGTAGTAGTTAGATCAATCAAGATTTTGATATCGATTTTTGTTAAGTAAATTTGAAATAATTAGAATTTAAAATAAAATGACAAAAAATAACATAAAAATGGGTAGATAATTTCTTTGAATACCAAACCAAAAACTGCTTCTGTTTGGCATTCACTTTAAGCTTTATATTAATATTTTCTTACCAAGATTATTTTTGAAAATTCCCTCTTATCCCTTCTACTTGGTTTTTTTTTTTTTTGGCTCAAGGAAATGTCGTATTGTCATGGTCCACCAAGCTTTATTAGTGAAGCACAGGAGCTTATTATTGGGAGAGGAAAGTTTCCATAAAGAAGAAGAGGTTAAAGCATGGTGAAGTCACTGAAGTGAACAAAGACACCCAATTGATAAATGTATTATGCTTGGGGAAAAGTCTTGTCTTCATTACATAATAATTACATAGTTAAGAGTTTGATGGGATATTTCCCGGGTTTTTTTTTAAAAAAAAATTCCTCAAAATAGTGTGATTTTTTTAAAAATTCCTAAATTAGTGAAGTCGTGATTCTCAATCGTGACTTCACTTTTTTTTTTTTGTTTACAACTGTGAAAAAAAAGAAAAAAAATTGAAAGCGACATTAGCAATTGCGCTTTCAGAAGATGAGAATGGCAAGGCCTCTTGCTGCGTTTGTGTTTTTTTTTTACTTTAAAATAAAAATATTATTATTATTATTAAAATATATAAATATTAATAAAAAAATTTATTAATTAAAAATTTTTATTAACTTTATTTTAAATTTTGAAAAAAATTAAAATTAATAAAAATAAAATATTAACAAATATTTTTAAAAATTATTAACAAATTAATTAAAAATAAAAAATTGTTAAAAGATTAATTAAAATTAAAAAATTGTTAAGCAAAAAACATATAATTAATAAAAAAAATATATTATTAATTTATTAATTTAAAAAAGTATAATCAATAAATTTTTATTAATCAATAGTAAAAAAGGTTTCGAAAGGAGTGTGTTTTCGCTGTGAGAAAATTGACCACTAATCCAAAGACTATTGCTGGAATCTAAAAATTCAATTTGTCATTGTTTTGAAACAGTTTTAAGTTACTATTTTTGAATTCTGACAACAGATTTTAGATCAGTGATCAATTTTCTTGCAACAAAAATACGTCTATTTCAAAACCCTATTTACTATTTATTAATAAAAATTTATTGATTATATTTTTTTAAATTAAAAAATTAATGATATTTTTTATTAATTATATGTTTTTAATTAACAATTTTTTTATTTTAATTAATCTTTTAACAATTTTTTATTTTTAACTAATTTGTTAATAATTTTTAAAAATATTTGTTAATATTTAATTTTTATTAATTTTAATTTTTTTCAAAATTTAAAATAAAGTTAATAAAAATTTTTAATTAATAAAATTTTTTATTAATATTTATATATTTTAATAATAATAATAATATTATTATTTTTATTTTAAAGTTAGAAAAAAAAAAAACAAAAAACACAACAAGAGGGCATGACATTCTCGTAGAAAACGAGATTGACAATTGCCTTTCGAAATTAGCATGCGCTTTCTGAAAGCATAATTGCCAATGTCGCTTTCAATTTTTTTTTCTTTACGGTTGTAAAAAAAATAATAATAATAAAATCATAATTGAGAATCATGATTTCATGAGAATTTTCAAAAAAAAAAACACACTATTTGATGAATCTTTTTAAAAAAAAACCCCTATTTTGAAAAATAACGCAGAGTTTGATCACGGCCCTGAGGAGCTTGCCTTACTGGTTTCAGTCGTGCACTAGATGCTCATCTTTGCGGCTGTTGTACCTATTTAAGGAGACCACTATCTAGTATTTGGACTAACTACGTGCCGTATCTGCTATGCTATGCACATGGACCATCCATCCACATAAGAATCATAAATTTCCGGCGAGTAGAACGACGTAAGCTATGACATGTGACCCCCCTCAAATCAATCGTACATTATCCCATGGACCTGGGCAATGCTAGCTGGCTGGCCTTTAACCTCGTATGAATGAAGCATGGTTTTCATCAGGAAAAAATATCAAGACCTCACCATCAACTTGTGAGACAAATCACGGATAATTATGAGAAAATAAGATAAAAGACAGGAAAATGTGTACCTCTTTTGGCTGTTCTGGTTGGTGTTGCAGAAGAAAAAACCAGGGTCCCATGCCAGAGGACATGTGGTGGGAAGAGTATAGCTGTCATGATCATGGTTTCAAGGAGTAAAGCTGAGCCAAGGGCATGTTGGAACTATATCCACAAAAAGTGACAAAAGTAAATACATCGACAAGACATATGGTGGAAATTGTAGGATGCCCAAAAATTCAATATAACAAAAGAAAAAAAGACATCGTCAGAAAAACCTGGTAATATGTATGGTGACTTAAATGATACATTGCTTCCGGACGCTCTTGTTCAGAAGTTCTTATGATTTGACATCACAAAATTTTGTCCAATCTCTGCAAGATGCATAATCTTTGAAAACCCATCACGATGACTTCATCAAGATAAGATGCATTCTCCCCTCCAATTATAAATAGGTGACAACAGACAAATCACATAAGGCTACCTTTGGTAGAGGCATTTCCATGGCTTTCCTTGAGAGCCTGGTGGAACACACACCCTCAAAAGCCCTTTTACAGTCCTTTCTCTTCACATCAATCGTCCTACTAGGGGTTCTGAAGCTTTTCACGAAGAAAATGTCAAGGAAAACAAGACTCAACCTCCCTCCAAGCCCTCCAAAGCTACCTTTCATAGGCAATCTTCACCAGCTTGGTCAAATGCCTCATATATCTCTTCAACGCCTTGCAGTGAAGTATGGCCCCATATTTTACTTACTACTTGGAGAAGTCCCAACAGTCATTGTTTCCTCGGCCAAGATCGCAAAAGAAGTTTTGAAAACCCATGATCTTGCTCTCTCAAATCGTCCCCAATTATTTTCAGCCAAGCACCTCTTTTTATGATTGCACTGATATCGTGTTCTCCCCATATAGCGCTTACTGGAGACATATTCGAAAAATTTGCATACTGGAGCTCTTAAGTGCCAGAAGAGTCCAATCATACAGCTTCATAAGAGAAGAAGAAGTTGCTCGGTTGGTTCATAGGATGGTAGAGTCATATCCCGGCACCACCAACCTAACCAGAATGCTTGGACTGTATGCCAATGATGTCTTATGCCGGACTGCAGTTGGCAGAAACTTCTCAGAAGGAGGGGACTATGATAGGCATGGTTTTCAAAAGATGCTTGAAGAGTATCAAGAACTGCTTGGAGGATTTAGCATTGGAGACTTCTTTCCATCCATGGAGTTTATCCACAGCTTAACAGGCATGAAATCAAGACTTCAACAAACGTTTAGGCGTTTCGATCAATTGTTTGATGAGATAATAAAGCAACATCTCAATCCAGAGAGAGAAAAAGAGGAGCACAAAGATCTTGTTGATGTTTTGCTTGATATACAGAAGAATGGGGAGGTTGAAGTACCTTTGACTATGGATAATGTGAAGGCCATCATGTTGGTTAGTACCAACTACCTTGCTTTAATAGATTTAATCTTGTCCAACAAATCAAAATTACTGGTATTAATTTGCAAGATCATCACTAACAAGCAATTAAGTACAAACAAGAGCACACATGGGATAACCCACAATAGTGTGTATTTTAAGAAACAAAACGACACACACACGCAAGCCTGGAGATATCTGTGCAACATAATTAATTAGTATAGTTTTTGTCATTGCAGGATATGTTTGCTGCAGGTACCGATACAACTTTCATAACTTTAGACTGGGGAATGACAGAGCTCATCATAAATCCCAAAACCATGGAACGAGCACAGTCTGAAATAAGAAGAATCATGGGAGAGAGAAGAGTTGTCGTAGAGAGCGACCTACCTAGATTTGATTACATGAAAGCCGTTATCAAAGAAATCTTCAGATTGCATCCTCCTGCACCAGTATTAGTCCCAAGGGAATCCATGGAAGATATAAGGATTGATGGTTATGATATTCCAGCAAAGACACGCATTTTTGTCAACGCTTGGGCAATAGGGAGGGACCCCGAATCATGGGAAAATCCAGAAGTATTTAAGCCAGAAAGATTTTTGGGTAGCAATATTGATTTCAAAGGTCAAGATTTTGAGCTGATACCTTTTGGCGCAGGAAGAAGAATCTGTCCCGCCATCACATTTGGAATAGCAACTGTTGAACTAGCACTAGCTCAACTTCTCCACAGCTTTGATTGGGAACTTCCCCCTAATGTTGATACTAATGATTTGGATATGACAGAAGCTTTTGGCATCACAATGCACAGGATTTCTGATCTCGTAGTTGTGGCTAAACCACGGTTTGCCTGATGAAGTTAATGCAAGGCATACATATATATGTATATAAATATGCCAGTAAGAGCAGTGTTCCAACCTTCATTTAAGCTTTGAAGTGAGAAGTGAAGTGATCCATTCGGAATTCCTCCATCATTGGTCTCTGTAATAACAGCAGCAGTATTGCCTAACAGAAATCAGAAATAGTATCTGCAAATTTGAAGCATTAATGGAGGACGTGCACCAATTAATATTAAAGCAAAGCCACAAATACAGTTATTAGAAGAAAAAAATGCTTCGCTAGTATCAAATAACATACCTCCATAAAACAGCATTCCGTGCAAGAGAAGGGATTTTCTTCATTCCGAAGCCGTCCAAATTGCTAGAGTAATTGTATATGTGTCTACAGCCATGTAGCAGCAGCAACAATGACAAATATGGGCAATCTTAAAGATTTTCTTTAAATGGCAAAATGGAGCACAAAATTAAGAAGAGAAAACATAGATATATGGATAAAAATTACTCAAAAATTATTTGGAAAAGTAGTGTTCATGGGAACCAAATTTACATGGTTGATATACTTGATGAAGAACTTTCACACAATGAGCACTTCGTTAATAAACGTTTTAATACAAGCCAGTACAGTTCTAACAAAATTTGTGAGGCCATACATCACATGAACCAACACTACAACATATCAATGCTGGAGTCTATCTTTAAATACAGCTCAATATTTGAGATACACAGAGAGACAACATCAGAAGCAAAAAGTTTGGAGTTGTAATTGCGTAGGGTTACTGAAAATGGTTGGTCACCTCCTTGGTCTCTTCTAGGTAATCTGCAGCTGGAGAATGCCCTCATCCTTCCCAATTGTAAGCTTTTTAACTTTCAAGCTTAAAAATCCCAGTGGGACCATAAATCCTGCAGATAATGCCCAATTTGCTGAGCTCCAAGGAACAAGGCATCTGCGACGATAAAGATTTCAATGTGCACAAAAATTATCAGACAGGCATGGAAATTCAAGGCACTAACTAGACCAATAATGAAGAAAAAGTTGATCTACTTCAAAGAATAGGCATTATGATTACCAGAAGGGCAGAGAAAACTAAACGGTAGGCCCAAACTTCCTTGGCTGCTTGAGCTCTTTGTTGATCAGTCCAACTAGCAATGAGAACAAAATAGCGGATAAGATCAGCCTCCTACTAATGATCATCGAACATAGGTTCACAATCAGGTCCTAGCTAGTACAGGTTTATTCAAACCTAGTCAAAAAAAAGTAGGCAAAAGTGCAAAAAGAAGGGATGGGTGGGGGGGGGGTTCAATGGTGGACATCAAGCCAGCGAAGTGTTAGAATCTGGTACAAGAATGTATAATGATTTTCCAAGCTCTGTCTTATCAGCTATACATTATTGAAAGTGTGGAAAGCAGTCAATTACCCAAGGAATTCTGAGACACCACCCATTCCAGCAAGCTTCAAAGGTTGAAGGCCCTCCCTCTCCAGCTCCTGCCCAAATCAATCAGTTGACATTATCATCACAAGCAAATAGAACGAGAAACCAGGGGAACAGGAAATCCAATTTTCTCATTCAAAACTAAGATACCTCCTCTTCTGCAGCCTTCACACCTCGAACCCAAAATAGGTTTTGGTAGCCAGAATTATACAGTAGCTCGCATCTGACAAGAGATCTTCGCAGCAAGTGCAATTTGCAAACCATGAATCAAGAAGAACAACCAAATGAGCAGACACGATAGTTTTTATTCAATTCGTGGCAAATTCAAAGAAAAGCAAACTGATTTAACCATGCCATGCTAATCCACCCTCCAAAAGGAAGGCAAAATCCAAGGAACAAGCAACAACATTAAATAAAATAAGCTCTTGTTAAAAGACAAAGAAGAAAGTAACAGGTCTCAACTTCAAGAGCATGGCATACCCATCACAAAGTTTGTAATCTTTCTCGAAAGAAGTCCAGCGTCCAGTCTATTATCAACATCAAATACTGGAATCCATGTAGAGCCTTTTACCCAGGCCTACAGAACAAGGAGAAAAGAGATATCAATAATTGCAGATATCAACTATGAGATGTCGTTTGCACAGAGGAATGGACCATCTGTAAATGGTCAATTATCAAACTCTTAATTCGGTACCAAACCATTTCTCTACCTCATGCAGGACAGTGAGCCTTTTATTAATCAGATACACTAGTTTGCATAGAATATGCACAGTTTCCAATTTATGGGAATAACTAAATTCTTCAAAGCAATAGAAAAAAGGCAGACATAAGTTTTACTTTTGGCTTAACTACAACTAATTATAGTGCACTGCAAAATAAATGAATGAATGAATTAATACAAATAATAAAATACCAGACAGTTTTACGTTCTGTAGATGGATGAACATCAAGTAAGGTTTTGTTCAAGAGTTGAATTGCATAACCAGTTTCCCTTCGTGTAAGCACTTTAACTTTTCCTTCTCTTACCAATAGTAAAATAGTACAACCAGCAAACCATAAGTCGAAGAACAAACTTTCAAGGTTAATCCCATAAACTGTGGCAGTCTACTAAAGCAAGTTTATTTCAACCTAACATTGGAAAGGCAAAACAATTGCCTTTCTAAAGTCTTTCCAGAACAACTTGGATGACCTAAAAACCAATTAAGAGACGGAGAATCAATCCAAGATTAACAAATGAAATATTGAAGTGCTCCAGCATTCCTTGAGGGAACCCCAAAACAAATGTCCAGTATATGCCAGCAGAAGGATGAAATAATGCCAAGTTCTTCCCTTACCTATTACCATTTATAGAAATCAAATACAACTCACAGTATTTGACGAAAGAATAAAGCACTATTAGGACTTGTTACGATAATATAACTACAATCACTTCCAATTTGATAGTCAATAATCTCTTCTCCATCCATTGATATAACCATTCTCAACTACCATAGTTTTGGGGGGGAGACAGAGCTGCCCCCTGAAATTTTAAGAAAACAAATATATATATAATTCCAAAAATTATAAAACCAAATGTTGTTTTCCCTTGGTAGTGCCACCACTACACCCATGACCTTCCTCTTTGCCTTCAAATTATTAAAAATTGATTATTTTGGACATGAGTGGATATCAACTTGATGATTTCACTGAAGTATCACACTCAAGTTGCCCAAGAATTTCATTTAGAGTTCAAGACATATGGCAGACCACGGGCAAATCAATATGATTCAAAAAATACCTAAGTGGATGAATGAGCAAGTAGGACTTCAATTTTCCAAATGACTTTCAGAAATTCAATCTCACATTAGGCTATTGCCATTGACAAGCGAGACACTAACTCTATTCATAATTTAGCTATAATTGAGACCACGATGCAGTAAGTAGACAAAAGAAAATACTATAACATCCTCATTTCCATTTTAAATCTCAAAAACAAACCGCACGACTGCACTGCACTACAAACTCCCGGGGGGGGGGGGGGAGAGCACCAAAACATCCCCTCTCTTCTTAGCTGCAGCCATCTACTTCATTTGCTGGGGCCTAATAGTCATCGCCATATGCCACCATTCTGACAATTCTTATCTGCTAAATCACAAACAACCAAAACCCATTTAGGAACTAAGTGATACATCAACCCCAAAAACCAAATGACAAAAGAAAAAGGGTTGAACGGTGACAAAATTACACACCTTGTGTTGAGTTCTAAAGGACAGAGTTTCACAGCTGGGTCTGAAATTTTGAAGTAATTTGTGCTTGTGGAAGAGTAAACATGTTGTTGGGTTCGCAAATTATGCTAAGAAGGACGACGAAGTGTGAGAGACGGAAGTCCTAGAGCTTCCATTGCAACCAAGAGGTCCACTGTAAAAAATTCGAAGCTTGAAACTGTTGCCGTCTCTTTCCCCCTCCCTCCCTCCCATCTATGCTTGCTAGAGTTGGACCAAATTGTCTGTGCGAACAACACGTACACGTTCTTGTTCAGGATTGCCTATCCGAGTTTTCGCCTTTCTGATTGGACCAGGTTCTGTGTAGCTAGGAGCCGGACAACCAGCCGAGTCCCATTAGGGTTGACCCACTGGTTGAAGATGTGGTACGATTGACAAGAATTTAAAATCCATGGGGCTGACCCATTTGTTTACGTATATCCTCATTGGTATCTGACCCATTTCCAACTCAGTTTAAATCTTCTCATGCACTAAAAAAAAGAAAATAAAATTCTGAGCTCACCTAAAATCAACGAAAAAAAAATGGAGGTCCTGGTGTAGAAAATTGTAAAGGTATTTCGTAAAGTACAATTGGTTTCTACTCCAGATTTGAGCTAAAAATTAAAAATTAAAAAGTATTGGAAACTCCAACGTGGAATAGAGTATCGCCGTCTCGGTGCCATATGGAACAAATATGACATCCATCTGGTGCCCATGAGAACGATATGAATTTAAATTATTAAAATAAAATTACACTTGATTAACAAAAATACTTATTAAAATTTTTAATATTTTCGAAACATAATATTTTCTACAAAATTAAAATAACAATTTTTTTTATATATTGCAAATGCCTTTTGGGATGAAAAATAATAAATTATTATAAAAAATGTATATATTTCCAAAGTAATTTTTATGTGCACCCTGTCGCAAATATTACTTGCCATAAAATCTCATCACAAAATGCGCAACAATGCTTGCATTGACATCCAACACAATTTCGACAAGATTTACATCACAACAGATATAGATCTTAAATTTAGTAATGCGATTTGCATGAGAGTTGGCGGCAAAAACAGTCGTGGCTATAACACCAAAAAGAGAGGAAAAAGAAAAGAAAATAAAGGGAAAATAAAAGAAGAAAAGCTAAACCGCTTCTCAACCCCCACTTTCTCTCTCTTCCTCCTTCACCCGCTCTTATCTCACCCGAAACCCACCCCCACCCATGCTCTCTCTCTCTCTCTCTCTCCCTAAAAATTGATTAACTTTCCCCAAACATCCATGGATTTGAACTCTAACCCTCTAACAAACCCCTAGAAGGTTGATTTAGATGGAGATTCAAGGTTTCCTAGAGAGAGAAAAACCTAAAAGTTGGAGTTACTTAACAAGAGGCGAAATTTGTGAAGGAAATAAAAATAATACTCCTTTCTAAATTTGGCTTTGAATTATTTTTATATAAATTTAGAATTTATATTGAAATTTGAGATTTTGTAGTGAGAGAAAAATCTAAAATTTGAAGGTGACATGACTAAAAGACAAAATTAATGATTCAAGTAAGATAATTTTTTTTCCTTCATCTTAAATTTGAGTATATTCTACTTGCATATAAATTTTATGTTGAGATTGGAAGAATAAAATTTGGATGTTTATATCTAAGGTATATATAATGTTAAAATTTGAATAAATCTTAAAAGGAAATTATTTCTCTAAATTGATTACGTGGTTTAATGAAATTAGATGATAAATTAATAAATTTTGAAAAATTAGAGTTTGAATTGTTTAAAAAATATTGATTTTTTCTAATGTTAGATTGTAATTAAGTAATAAATTTATGTCTCTTGTTTTATGTTAAGACAATTGGAAATTTAGAAGAAATTAACTTAGTTTTGAATAGTAGATTGGGAGTGTTAACCCTCCCAAAAAGTAAGTAGATTATATGTTATATTTTACATGAATAAAATATTTTACTTGATCGTTAAAATGATTTTCTAATGAGTATTGAAATGTTTTGTATATATAGAATATCCTTATACATCAATTTGATATAATTATGTATCTCATTTATTGTAAATAAATAATGTATCACGTTTTATATGATATATTGACTATAATTTGATTTGAAAAATAATTGAATTAAATTTGGCACATGAAATGGATTGATAAATTTTGTGAAATTGTGCATATGATTGGTTTAAGAGTGAGAACCTGAATCCTTATTAAATGACTAGTCATTTCTCTCTATGGTGCGACCCAATAGGGTGACATGGTGGGGTTAATAGACTATAAGAGGTAGTCGAGCACGTCTGGTGCCTCTATGACAAAATATTATAAATAAGGTTATAAAATAGTTGATTGCACTATCAATGAAACACCATATCTAATGCCAAGAATTTGAGTATTTGTGAAATTAAATTTCTAAAAACACTTAGCGGTCTCGTCCTAGATCGTGGTAGAATTTTGTTAAGAATAATGATTTTTGGTTTCCCCTTATTTGGAAAATGTGAAATATATTAGATGTATAAATTTTATCTCATTATAATGATGAGCTTTAATTGAAACCTTTAACTTTTATGATAATTATTGATATATTTGACTACAATAAAAAGAAAGATTTTGTAAATACTATTTGGCATACCCGCACCAACCTTTTATTTATTTCATAACATGTTATTTCTTGTTTATACTCATCTCTCTCTCTCTCTCTCTCTCTCTCTCTCTATATATATATATATATATTTTTTTTTTTTCTTTTTTTACAGAGGACGTTTAACTTGGAGGTTAGCCCTTGCTTTGAGCCAGACCGATGATTGTTTGAGAACCTCTTTGGGTATCAGCTTCTTTTGATTATGTTTTGAGATATCAGTGGACTCTTGTAAAAACATTGGTTGTAGTTATTTTTAAAAAACTATCTTGATACTATTTTTATTGAATTTGAACCATGAATTACATTTGATTTTGTATACATATATTAAGAACCTATTGATTTACTAAAAGTTTATCTGGAAGTTGTCTTTGATTGAATTGGTTTGGAATCCCTTGAGTAGGGACTTATTTTATATTCTATGGATTTGACTGAAATGGTTAGGTTAGCTTTGTGCATGTATTTGGATTTGAATGATCAGGCTGACCTTATGCATATATGTTTTGAACAGGAGTAGACCGGCATCATCCTGTAGTTATGTGATGAATACATGTTGGCTTATCTGGATTTATTGAATTATTTTGAAAATTTGATGGATATCAATGAATACCTTACAGTATCTTGGCATACAGATTAAGTTTACCCACATTTTAAAGTAATGCAACATTGTCAAGTGCTCTATACGAGTGTCGGGGCGTGACAATTTTATTAGTATAAGAGTTTAGGCTCTTGTTTTTATAAAAGTTTGAGAAGTTTTCAAATATTCACAAATATTTTCAAAATTTCTCAATTGTTTTCAATTATTTTAAAGTGTTGGTATTTATATATTTTCAAAAGGTTTTTAAAATGCCTTCTATAGGTCCTAGGAAGTTGAATTTATTTTTAGAAGGTTAGCTATTTAGTTCTTCACCTAGTGTTACGTACTAAGTATAATTTCTCTTTTGTAGAATTACAATACATTTTAAATAAAAAATGATGAATGTCAATAAGATTCCTCTACCATCTCCTCAACCAAATGCTGCATCGTCTTTGCATACACCTCTTCCACTTCTACTCACCTGGCTCCCATGATTAGGATTCCTTGATGCCCTGCGGCAATGGATAGAATGGTAGAATGACTACGGTGCACATCTATAAGTATCGCCTCAAGCGTCAATATCCTCCTCTAGTGAATCCGGTGATTCCTCTAACACCTTCCACGTCACCAGTGGCTCCCGCTACCTTCTTTACCACGATAAGCACTCGACCCACCATCAAACTATCCAAGTTTATCAAGGAATCTTGTCATCTTGGACGTGGGGCATTCTCGAGGACATGTGATCTCTCGGTGGCCAAGAGTTGGATTAACCATGTACGAGAAGTAGTGACGGATATGAAACTTGAAGATGAGATGAAACTTATGGTGGTGGTGAATTTGTTGGAAGAGGATGCCCGCATTTGGTGGGATAACTTGCAAGAAAGGTCGTCGATAACCATTTCATGGGACCAATTCCTTATGGAATTCGATAAAAAATACTACACCCAATTCCACCAAGATATAAAGAGGAAAGAATTCTCCCATCTCCGCCAAGGTAATAAGATGGTGGCGGAGTACGAGATGGATTTGAGAAGACTGGTCTCTTTTGTTCCAGAAGTGATGGCCTCCCAAAAATAACTTCGTTTCAGGTTTGAGAAAGGGTTGAACTTAAATATTCATGGGAAAATATTTGCCATCCATGCCCACTCTTTCAAGAAAGTATTGGAAATGACCTTTAGGACCTAGAAAATAATGAACGAAGAGGGAAAAGCTAGAGGGAATAAAGGAAAGAAGAAGAGATTCGAGTTTTCCTCAGGCCAAGGTTTTAAGAAAAGTAGGAGTTTGAGCTCCTACGAAGGTGTATCCTTATTCAATTTCTTTAGCTTTCTATAAAGCTAGCGACCTTCTTATTTTGATGTTTCCACCCATAGTGTTTCTTTTAGGAGTAAAAGGGTGAAAAGCAAGAGAGAACCGTGCCCAAATTGCATGAGATTCCATCTCAGTATATGTAAGGAGCCCCAAAGTTGTTACCATTTCAAAAATGAGGGACATTTCTGAATGCTTATCCCAAGTTAGGTCTAGGCAGATAAGGGGACTAGATGAGTCGAGGTCACCTGAGTGGCTAGAGAGGTGGTCAGTCGAGAGCACCTACACCCTCGACAAACACAACACCAAGGACGAGGATCGGGAGCAATATAGTGGTTGCTCCTTCCCAATGCCCTCAACCAAGAACTCAAACCGAATTTATGCGATGACAAATAAGGAGGACTAGACTAACCCAGATGTAATTATAGGTATATTTGTAGACATAAACCTTGAGCATTTAGAGTTATAACATGAAAGTGCATAGGTCATGACCTTGAAACATGGTGATATGTATATCATTAAGTAATAGTTGGAAAATTGAAATTGCATGATATATATTAATGTGATTGTTATTGGGAAATTGTGAAATTGAATAGGGACAAACAGTTAGGTATTGACTCATAGAGTTCCCTCAAGTGATGTATTACTCAGTAAATAATTACTCGAGACCAAGGACCTCCTTTGATTATGACTTGTTTGGCCAAATAGTAGGGGACCTTGAGAGTAATTTTGGCCTTTTAGGCCTATATCTTGATACTAAGAGCTTGACATACATGTTTAATTGGTAGACATGTGAATTTGTTTATGATCGAGATATATAATGAAATACTCTTGGATGTTATATTTGAGAGTACGTGTTATGGTTTGATGAGTGTTTATGGTTTATTTTATTAGGTATGATAAGTATTTTTGAAGTTGATGTGGTGACTCCACCCGACCGACCCTTGACCACTTCGATCAACCCTTTAATTTAGCTCCAACTGATGCTTGACCACTCTTGATGAAAAGTTATTGGTCATCGCTCTATTGGGAGAAATTCAATCAGAAATGAGGTGTACCAAGGTTGTAATACGGTGATTAGGGAAGCTACTTTTGAGTCAGATTTGATAACAACAACAACAATAACTTAAGCTTTAATCCCAAAATTTGGAATTGGTCATTTGAGAGATAAATATAAAATAATTAAAAAAGAAAAACACACACGCACACACACCCCTATTCAAATATATATATATAATACAAAAAGTGATGATTCAACTTTGTTTAATTCTCCTACGTCATTCGTTCTTATCCGAAATCATCTCTTTAGTTAACCCCTTAACTGTCATATCTTTGTAAATATATTGCATCCATATTTTTAATGGTCTATCTCGTCGTTTTACTAAATTTTCTACATTTAAACTCTCAATTTTCCTAACTGGTGTATTTTTGGATCTTCATTACATATGCACAAACCATGTCAAGTGATATTCTTGCATCTCCACAATTGAGTACACTCCTAATTTACTGAAAAATGGTAGATTTTGATGTCATTTTAGATATTTACATCTCCACCAAGTTTGAGTTGATTGTTTCATGAAAGATGTGAAATTCTGGAGACTAGGGTGTCTGATAGTGGTATTTGCTAGTTAGTGGTGGGTTTTGCCGAGTTGTGTGATCTCAGTTATGAAGGTAAGAAAGTTAGTACATAACGGGTGTCAAGCTTACTTACCACACATCTTTGACACCACAGTAGATAGTCCAGACTCGGCTAATATCCAGGTGGTGAAGGAATTTTCAGAAATATTTCTAGAGGAGTTCTCTAGGTTGCATCCAGTTTGGGAGTTCAACTTTGTCATTGATTTAGCTCCTAATGCTGCCCTGATCTGAATCCATCCCTATAAAATTGTACCCGCAGAGTTGAAGAAACTAAAGGTGTAACTCCAAGAGTTATTGGAGAAAGGCTTCATCTGGCCAAATACCTCACCTTGGGGTGTTTTGGTTTTATTTGTGAAGAAGAAGAATAGTCTCCAGTTGTGCATAAACTACCGACAACTTAATAAGGTGACTATTAAAAACAAGTTCCCATTACCAAGAAATGATGATCTATTTGATCAATTTCAAGGGATTTGAGTATTCTCAAAGATAAATTTGAGGTCAAGATACTACCAGTTAAAGATAAAAGGAGATGACATTCATAAGACTACGTTTAGAGTGCAGTATTGCTACTAGGAGTTTCTAGTGATACCTTTTGGGCTAACAAATGCTCCCTAGCCTTCATGGACTTGATGAATCAGATTTTGCACTCGTATCTTGACAAATTCATCATAATTTTCATTGATAACATCTTGTATATTCCAAGAATGATGAGGAGGTTTCTGACCATTTTCAGATAGTGTAGTAAACTCTTCAGGAGAAGGAGTTGTATACTAAGTTTTCTAAGTGTGAATTTTAACTAAGGGAGATCGGCTTTTTAAGGCATGTGGTATTCAAGAATGGGATATTTATTAATCCAAAGAAAGTAGAAGTCATATTGAAGTGGGAGCAACCCAAGAATATCATTGAGACAAGAAGCTTCCTCAGATTGATGGGACATTACTGAAGATTTGTTGAGGGTTTCTCCAAGATTGTAACTCCATTATCCAACTTAACTTAAAAAGGAGTTAAATTTGAGTAGAATGATCGGTGTGAAGGGAGTTTTCAAGAACTCAAAAAGAGACTCACATCTGCTTCGATCCTTGTCCTCCTTACTAGTGGTGGTGATTATGTGGTGCTTGATAATACTAGCTGATAGGAGTTGGGTTGTGTGTTGATACAAAATGAGCGGGTAACTACTTATACCTCTCGACAGTTCAAGAAGTACGATTTGAGCTATCCCACACATGATTTGGAGCTAACCGCCATTGTACTTGCCTTAAAGATATGGTGACACTACTTATATGGGCTACATGTAAGATCTTTATTGATCACAAAAGTTTCAAGTACTTGTTTACTTAAAAGGAGCTAAACTTGAGGTAATGGAGGTGGTTAAAATTAATCAAGAGTTATAACTTAGTGATAGATTACCACCAAAACAAATCAAATATAGTCGTGGATACCCGAAGCAGCAAGTCTTTTTCTTCAACATCTCATGGGAGCTCTTATCTCTCATGCTTAGTATAACTCCATACACTTAGAGTCGGGTTGGTCAATGATAAGCATGGTGTATTTTTAGTCAAATTTGAAGTACGACCAATATTAATAGACCATATTAGAGAGTTCTAAGCAACCAATGAGAAGCTAGAGAGTATAGTGGAGAAAGTTCACAAAAGTGAAGATGGTTAGTTCTATATCCGGGAGGATGGCGTGATGGTATATAGGAAATGGATTTGTATTCCCAAGAATGATGACCTTTGGAGGGCCATACTTAAAAAGGCACACTTCTCAACTTATGCAATACAGCTACGAAGCACTAAGATATACCGAACCATTAAGAAAACTTATTAATGGTCGAGATTGAAGTGAGAGATAGCTGAGTTTGTGGTTAGGTTCCTTGTGTGCCAACAAATCAAGACCGAACATCAAAACTAACCAGGACCCTACAACTACAACCGATACCAGACTGAAAATGGGAGCACATCACCATGGACTTTGTAGTGGAATTGTCACATACACTGAGCTGACATGATATTATATGGGTAATAGTAAATTGGCTCATCAAGTCCAGACACTTTTTGCCGCCCGAATGCTACCCTTTAAAAAGGTTGGCCAAGATATAAATGGAGGAGACTGTGAGGCTTCACAGATTCGATGTTGATTGTATTTTATTATGATCCTCTATCAACATCCCGATTTTGACCTAGGCTGCAGGAGGCTTTGGAAACTAAATTAAATACAAGACACACTTTCTACCCTCGCACAGACAATCGAAGTGTACAATTTAGACCTTGGAAGACATACTTAGGCATTTGTAATGGACTTCATGGGGAGTTGAGATATACATTTTCATTAATTGAGTTTGTATATCACAATAGTTATCAAGCATCACGGATGTCATCTTATGAAGTATTATACGGAAGGAAATGCAGGACCCCGACATGTTGGGATGAGGTTGGAAAATGAGAGATTGAAAGTGTGGAGTTGATTAAGATTACCATGGAGAAAGTGAAGGTGAATTAGACAAAAGTGAAGGTAGCTCAAGATCAACAAAAATGCTGTGCCGATAAAAAGGAGATGACAACTAGAGTTTGACATGGGAGACATGGTTTTTTTTTAAGATATCACCTTGGAAGGGTGTGATCCAGTTTCGTAAGCGGGAGAAATTTAATTCTCGATACATTGGTCCTTTTAAGATTCTTGAGAGGATAGAAAATGTGGTCTATCAGCTTGAGTTGCTTCCGAATTTGATGAAAATCTACAATATATTCTATGTCTTAATGTTAAAAAATATTTGTCGGATTCTTCACATATTTTAGAGACTCCACTGATCGAACTAAAGGATGACTTGTGTTATGCCCCGACCCGCAAATCCGAGCGCATGACAACCGCTGCGTGATCTAGAAATACATGTAATCACCAACACGTACCCCAAAATCCTGTAAAGTTATAATAATATTGCATCACATTAAGGGAATCTGATTTCCAAAATGCTTACCTAGAGATTTCAGAAAGAATATCTCAGAGACAATATCACTAGTCGCAGGTGATATCTGAGATCTCAAATCTGATTACTTACAGGCAACATGGATGTGGATACGTCCATGTCAATCATATCGCATATGACCTCATCCTGAACACGTATTAGGATGATTTCTATTCTAGCAGGTCCACTCTCAGAGTCTCTTACAATTAAAAACTGTATCATCTCCACTCACTCAGAGCTAAAGGTAGTCATTCGTGTGTGAGAGTCGATCACGTCTGCCTAACTTATCATTTATCACAATAAATCACATAATATATGACAATTAAAATAGTGTAATAAATAAAATTGTGACTCAATCATGCACACATATTATTATATAACATAATAAATATCAGTACAAAATGAGAAATGTCAAAAATATACATAAATCCAATGATTCATATATCTCACAAAGGAATCTCTCGCAATGGGTTTAGTGAATGGATCAACCACCACGCTATATACAAGTGTACTTAATTGTCACTTTACCATTATTGATGATGTCTCTCATAACGTGATATTAGATATCAATGTGTTTGGTCTTATTGTGATACTTAGACTCTCAAGTGTGGTCAATGACAACCTGATTTTTACAATAAATCATCACTAGCCTCCTACTATCTGCCACAATTTCTAAGTCATTTGGAAATCTTCGGAACCAAACACTCTCTCCAGCCGCCCTGAGCATACCACAAGTCAAATTCATAGATAGATATACATAAGTTTATTTTTTACTACTCCAAGACAACAAAACCTGATATCGATTTGCATACATTCAAATCACCAACCCAGTTGGTATCTAAATACCCAATAAGATACAAATCACCTCCTCCGTAACACAAGCAGAGGTTCGCAAGATATCTATATCTCGGGATCCTTTCGCTACTCTTCGGTGATCCCTTCTATGATTCAATTGATACCTATTCACCAGACTGATTGCAAAACAAATGTCTGGTCATGTACGCAACATTGTATACATTAGATTACTCACTGCACTGGTACAAGGGATTCTACTCATTTCCTTTGTCATTTCCTGAGTCCTAGGGCATATGTCAAGAATTAGGCTTTAACCTTTTAGCAATAAAAGTATCTCTAGGGTTGCAATCATTCTTCTCGAAACGCTCGAGAACTCCCTTGATGTTGGACTCCTGTGAAATAGCCAACAACTCTCTCAAGCGATCCCTCTAGATCTTAAATTTGAGAAAGAACTGAATCTCACCCATGTCCTTCATATCAAGACTTGACAATGCCTACGTCATCGTGGTTATCAGATATTATCTGTTGTTTTCAGTCAATAAAATGTCATTTTCACATAATGACATGATTTCAAAATAATCATGAGAACATGATAATTGATAATGTGATGATTCTCCACGATCATCACGAAACCGTGAGATATCACCTCGTGAAATCTCAAGTACCACTGCTTGCATTGATGATTAAGGTCGTATGTCGACTTCCAAAGTCAACAGACCTTATCATCCTAATATATAGGAATAAAGTCATATGGTTGTTCCTTGTAGATCTCCTCATCTAAACTCCCACTCAGGAAGGCAGTCTCAATGTCCATCTGGTCTCACTCTAGATTCATGTCATGTCTACGATAATCACTAAAAGTAAATGAATCGAGGTAATCTCGCTCTTAATCTAAGTGTAACTCTTGGTTATCAGACGGATCTCATACCTCTCCACCGATCCGTTGGCCTTTCTCCTAATGTTGAGAACCTACTTATTTCTAACAGCCTTACTAACCTCAGGCAAATCAACTAGATCCCAAATCCCTTTGATTCTCATCAACTCCTTCTCTCATCCATGGCCTTTAACCAATGATCCTTCATAGAACCATCAAGAGCATCTAGGACCAGGTTTGTCTCGTAATCCTCAAGAGTCACACTTAGATCTCTCCTCAATTGGGAAGTGACGGTTAGGTACGCGTCCTCGATTACACTTATGAGGAGAGGAAACCTTTTCACCTCTAAATGGATTACTCCCACTAGGATCGAGATCCGTAATGTATTTTTAGGTCCTCCAGCTGGGCTCAGCTAAGCCATTAAGGTCATCCATCTCATAGAAGGTAAAGTCTCAATTGATTTCATATCTCATTGGGAAATCATGTTTAAGAAACTCGGCATCACAAGACTCAAGTTCAATGATAGTGTCGTCTATATGCTCATTAGAACACATTTCCCTTGGAGTGTTCTGAGTATCTCATAACGATAAACCTCTTTTCTTGTAAGCCTAACTTGCTGTGTAGATGTGAGAAAACTTGAGCATACGCGAAACAACCCCATAATCTCAAATGGCTAAGGTCAGGCTATCTCACTGTCCAAAATTCATATAGGGTACTGACTGTGGATTTCAATGGAACACAATTGAGAACGTAAACTGTAGCCAATAACGCATCTCCTTAATGGGAAACGTGAAATTGGCACGCGCCATCATCAATCTCACCATCTCAAACAAAATCATATTTATCTCTCGCAGCTACTCTACTCTACTAAATAGCAAGAATAGTCAGTTATCTTGTAATACCCTTCTCGAAACAGAGCTCTTCAAACAAATACTTGTGCCCTCAATCGATTCTAAGCACCCCACTCTCAAGTCTAACTAATTCTCAATCTCGCTAATAAATCTTATGAAATATCTCAATGCCTCAGACTTATGCGAAATCAAATAGACGTAACCAAAATGCGTGTAATTGTCTATAAACGTAATAGAATACCCAACTTCATTTCGGGTTCTCTCGTTTACAAGGCCACATATATCAGAGTGAACTGACTACAATGGCATCCTAACTCTCATTGCAATATCAAATGGTTTTCTTATAACTTTGCCGCCCCCCCTAGGCAAAATGGTTAGTGGGTCGCATTGCAGCACTTCATCGTCAACCGGTCCATCCTCTCATGCTAAGAGGATAATAAGAAACACCATTGAAAGGAATCACTTCCTGCATATAGTCCTCTTGGACCAAATCGAACAAATTAAAGAATTATCGCTAGAAATGAAAACTACAAAATTTCCAAATTAAAAGATATCTTAAGTCGAAATTAAATTCCATCAAATATCCAGAGCGCAAATGACGTGATAGAGTTTAGCAACTTTACAACCCAACTTGCAAGTGCATCCCTCTATGTCAATAAAATGCTCCCTTCATATAAATCCTCTTACTTGAGGACTCACTGTGTAGAACTATATATGCGCACTCCTATCTCGAGCTACGTGGTCAGTTGCTCCTATGTTTACAATCCACAAAGGAGAGAAAATAGTGAGCATCTCAAACCACATAAAGAAAAAAGAGTTAATTTTTGTTCATACGCGAAACAACCTCATAATCTCAAATGGCTAAGGTCAGGCTATCTCACTGTCCAAAATTCATATAGGGTACTGACTGCGGATTTCAATGGAACACGATTGAGAACGTAAATCATAGCCAACAACGCATCTCCTTAATGAGGAAATGTTGCACGCCATCATCATTCTCACCATCTCAAACAAAATCCTATTTCTCTCTCGCAGCTACTCTACTCTACTAAATTGCAAGAATAGTCAGTTATCTTGTAATACCCTTCTCGAAATAGAGCTCTTCAAACAAATACTTGTGCCCTCAATCGATTCTAAGAATCTCCACTCTCAAGTCTAACTAATTCTCAATCTCGCTAATAAATCTTATGAAATATCTCAATGCCTCAGACTTATGCGAAATCAAATAGACGTAATCAAAACGTGTGTAATTGTCTATAAACGTAATAGAATACCCAACTTCATTTCGGGTTCTCTCGTTCACAAGGCCACATATATCAAAGTGAACTGACTACAATGGCATCCTAACTCTCATTGCAATATCAAATGGTTTTCTTATAACTTTGCCGTCTAGGCAAAAATGGTTTAATGCACAGAGCACTCCATCATAACTGTTCATCCTCTCATGCTAAGGGATAACAAGAAACACCATTGAAAGGAATCACTTCCCTGCATATAGTCCCTCTTGGACCAAATCAGAACAAATTAAAGAATTGTCGTTATAAATGGAAACTATAAAATTTCCAAATTAACAGAGCATATCTTACGCTGAAATCAAATTCCATCAAACATCTGGAGCGTAAATGACGTACATAATATAGCAACTTTGTAACTCCATCTTGCAAGTGCTACTCCTTCTGATGTCGATAAATGTCTGCTCAGATAAATCCCTTCCTTGAGGACTCACTGTAGAACTATATAAGCACCTATCTCGAAGCTATCGTCAAAGTTCGTGTTTACAATCCACAAAGTGAGTAAAGGTTAGTGAGCATCTCAAACCCACATAAAGAAAAAAGAGTTACTCTCACCACACTTATTAGCTTAAATGACCAAGTCTACTATGAATGTAACACTACGCTTGGTTCCATCCAATTCCTTCTTTTACGTATTAATATTTAACTGCTCTATATTCCCTTATGATTTTTCTTAACCGAATCTTAAGCCTTTTACTCATGCTTTGTATTTGGTGCCATTGAAGTCTTTGCTCAACTCCATTGCGCAAGCATGACCCGAGTATAGTCTACTCGCTTCCGTGATACTCCTACTCGAGCTCATTGTACCTATTCACATTAGTGAAAGTACTAATGCTTCATCGATATGAAATAGGTCTTTCAGATTTCCATGAATCAAAAAAACTGATCGCACCCAATACTAGAAAACACATCCAAAATAGGCTCCTTCACATTCCTCAACCTATGATCATACTCGACATTTTTATCAAACGTTGCATCATCGTAGGATCAACCTTTTCTTATAAATCAATAAACCTATTAGTAAGCATTCTCATCTCGACCCTGGAGAGCATCACAATGCTTTTATAGGCGAGCAACCGAGAGCGAACCAGAGGATACTACTCACAGACCGAGATCACATCATCGCACATATGCTCCAGAGGATTGCCCTAAATCAGCCATCCTTCCTCTTTCATGCGCGGAATGCCTCTTAATTTTTTCTGAGGTGCCGAACCCTCCTGGAGTCCACCATCTCATGTCTCAACTTCGCTAGATCTTACTTCTCGAGAATAAACCGAATCTACCGGTGAAAAATTTGTAATCACCACTATTCTACTATCCCCACAAAAATCTAATACACAATACCTTGAAGTGCCTAGAAACTTTAGTGACTTGTCGATATTTATTTTCATATTTTATGCACCTTGTTAATCATTAAGACCCAAATGGCTCAAATACAGACCCCCAACGAGCATATGAGTCAACGGACACCATACACAACAATCCAGATTGCATCTCACCATTCAGACAAGGATTCCCTGACACAAAACCCACAAAAAGTCACAAATATAGATATGGGACCTCAAAATTGGAAAATCCATTTCAAGACCACCACACTGCCCATAGGTCCCACGTGCCGCTTGACGGCAGTAGAGGACGCCTCAATGGCTCCCGCACGCGCGGTGGAGAGCCTTGCGCGCATGCCGTACGCGAAGCAGTGAGTGGGGTCACGCGCATGACTCGCCCTTTCCGGTCCGCATTGGCCTGACACGGACCGAGTCAAAACCGACCCGCTCCATGCACGACCTATGCACGTACTTCCACCCGCATGTGGACCACAAGCACCCTCACCCGCGGCGCCACACACCCCGCGTGCAAGCACGCTACGCACCCCAAGGGTCCGGGTTGGGTCTCATTCGGCCCGAACTCTCGCAATCGGGCCCTTGACCCAACTACCGAAAAACCGCTATTTCGGGTCATTTTTCCAATGGATTTCGATCAACATGCAATTTGGACCTCCTCTGTTCATCCTAACTCGATTTCTGAGAATTAAAGTCCAAATGTTTCAAATCAAAGACCCAACGACATGGCCCTCCTCCCTTGGAAAACTCAATTCGACCACAAGAACACACAAAACATATATCAAAACATAGGATCAACATACGAGAACACATATCAACCATTTATTAAGATCAACACGTCCTGAAACTCGAAAGATCTAAAATCTAAAAGTTCGGTCAATATTTGGACCGAAAACTTTAATCTCGGTTTTTATGGTCCCAGTTGTGTACAAAAATTATTATCTGATCTACGTTAAGCTAGGGTGTAATCTCATGTAGTGTAATCGGATTCACGAAATTCATCCATAATCCGAAATCTAAATTTAATTCCCTATATTTTTATACCCAAAAATTTTGAAATTTATTTTTAATTAATCCAACAATTGCTCTGATACTAATGTTGAAATTTTAGGCACTCATGCGTAGAGGAAGCATTATAAATAATTTTTGGAAAAAAAAATAAAATAAGATCGACTATAGGTATGTACCTTAACATGTAGGGTTTCCTAAAATCCATCGAATCGGTAAATTTTTCGATTGGGATCTCATGATCGAGATGGATGATCAATTAGATTAATCGAATCACCATCACAATGTCATGAGATCGCAATCCCCAATCCGGGTGATTCTAGAATCATTTAAAAATTTCCTACTCGAAAATTTTTTTTAACCCTTTATATGATCTCTCTCTAGAGAATTCACTCACTTTACTATAGCTATAATGGCTTCTTTTTCAAAAGAATACCACTGATAGAGATGTTAAGTCTCCCAAGTGTGACTCTTAATGAGAGAATTAATGGAGATGGGTTAATGTGAGTAAGTGGAGTTATCCCATTAACCCTATTAAATTGTCTAAAATGCCCTTCTCGGGCATCTTAAACTAACAGTTGAATAGTTTAAATACCTTTGACCATGGATAATGTGAAGGCCATCATGTTGGTTAGTGACAACCTCCTTTCTTTAATAGATCTAATAGTGTCCACCAAGTCCAAAATTACTGGAATTAAATACCAAAGATCTTCATTGACAAGCTATCAAGCACAAACAAATCGAAAACTAAAAATCTAGGTAATATTTTATTCTTAACTTGGGTTTATTTTCTTCTTTCATGACTTTGGAGTTTATATTAAATTTGATGAAATAGATTTGGTGGATTTTGAGTTACCGTAGGTGAGAAAAAGATTGTGTATTGAATGTTAGGGTTTTGGTTTACTTGAAAAGATTGACATTGATAATGGTGGGCATTTGATTATGTCCCTTAGGAGTTAGCGAAAACTGAACGAAGCATGACGTTCATCGTAGAGACTCCCGAATGACTATCGGCCCTAATACTATGAGTAGTTACATGCTTACACTTAAATAAGATAAAATGTTTTCAACAGATTTTCTAAATGATTTTGAAACTTGATTTTATATGTTTTAGTGAGGGTGGAATATCCCAAAGAATCTTTTCAAATTCCAATGCATCATAATGTTTTAATCTGAATGAATATATATATCATGTTGAATTATTGATTTTAAACATATTGTGATATTGATTATTGATGAACAATTATTTATTTGATGACACATGGAATGGATTATTAAATTTTTATAAAATGATACACGATGTGGTTATTGGGGGAAGAGTCTCAATCCCGAAAAATGGCTAGTCATTTATTACAATGAAGCGACTGATCAAGTGACGTGGTGGGGTTAATCTTGGATAGACATGGTATGTAGCCGCCATACCATATTCATGGTCTAATAATGTACAGCTTAAAGGATGAGGGATAGTTGGTTGCACCACCAAGTAAACACTTATAGCCAACACCAAGTAA